>JAJKFL010000003.1:3740000-4102500 GCA_021186555.1 Reticulitermes speratus | reverse complement strand
TATAAATAAATGGGTGCATTTTGATTTGATGTATTTACATTGGGCATCTTTGGGTTAGGGCTGGTTGTGCCGATAGACATAAACGATCCACGAAGGTATTGCAAGTGGTATCACGAATGACGGGTTGTACACTCCAGTGGCACTAAAACAGTCAGTCAGCCACTTTTAACATCCTTGCTTCAGAGAGTCGTCGAAACTAACTGAGGACTTTGCTACATAAAACTACTGAACTTGTCCACGGTTCCCAATTCGGTAGTGTTATGCCACGGAACACTGACTGCTTCTCTTGAAACAAGGATGAAAGCAGCTGTGCATGTCTGCACTGCAGTCGGACCAAATCCTCTGTTTGCGGACCTCACTAGTCTGCTAGATAATCAACGTTTGTCAGCACGCAGTACAGTTGGACGTCCTACCGTTGGCGGATTAATAGCCTCAAACACCTCTACTGCATATCTAAGACGGACTCTCGGAATTCGAGTTCGAAGCGTTGTGTAGGACGCCTTGAAGACATCGACAGCTTTTCAGATCCCTACGTTGCCAAATATTACTCTCCTCACAGCCTTTTATGTCTACTCTTCACGCCATTTTGGAATGGTATTCTTTCTTTTGTGCGTTCTGACCATATGCAGCAGATGCTAGCACAATAAAACAAGAAGAGAAACTTCTTGTGCTGATCGTGAGGTTTTGGCATTGGTGAAGAAAATGTCAGTGAAGTAGGAAGTTAGGCAAAAAATAGTGCTGTCTGTGGTTTGGTGACTATGAGCTACATGTGATACTGAACAATAAGTTTAATTATTTATTAATTAAATTGTTATCTCTTAGTATATAAGTGTCAGACTTTATTATGTAGCGAAAAGACAGGGTGTGCAACGTGACTGACTTAAGATTTTTAAATCCGAACTGCCCATGTGCCTTTATTTTAACAACAAAAGAATACAAATCCATCACATGAAAGAAAAAGACAAGTGCTTCTCTACTGACATCAGAATCATGACTATTACCCACCGCGTCTGTGCAGTCAACACATTTCTTATCTTGAAAAATCTGTGGTCTTCTGGGTAATTACACGACGTCGTGTGGTAATTATTTACCGACGTTTCGGGACAACGTATCGGTCCCATCTTCACGGGTCAAGATTCCACAGATTTTATCAACATCGCGGCGGAAGCCTGAAATCAACATTTCTTATCTTGGTCACAAAAGCCCCATATACGAAATAGCTCCAACCTACCACATATTTTTAATTCTCACGTTTGTATACAGCAGACTGTAATACAGGAGAGTAAGACTTTCTGTATTTACTATTCTTTACACTTATTACTTACTGAGCTTCGATTGATCGCTCTAACGAGCGCTATTTTACGTGACGTACCCAATTCAGAGTTCTCTGTCTTTTTCCCTTTTCTGTTTGAGAGTTTGCATCCATTCCGATTGCTTATTAAACACGCTCTCTCCTTCCGTCCGCCAGCCTGTCCGCTCACCCATCCGTTGGTCTGTCTTCCTGTCTGTCTGTCTGTCTGTCTGTACGCATGTACAACTCGAGTACGGTTGGAATAATTTAAACTAAATCTGATATTGAAATCTTTTACTATAAATTGTCCGAGAACTTCTGTTTCCATTAAGATCGGACAGTATTAACGGCCACCATATGTAAAGACCTACACACATTTCTTCTCGCCTGACCATTCGCATTTCTTCTGTACACGAATTGGGTTTTGTATATAAAGCTCGTTTTTCCAACGCTACAGAGGAAACGTAAACTATTTGCAGTATAATAGTTTTATAGGAGCCAACGCACCTGAGTAGACCTGCTTATGCTCTGCGTATATTTTCTAACATTTTATAGACCCCAAGCCAGTCTTCAGCACATCCAGTTTTTTCTTATGCATTCTGAGCTTGAAATGACTCCAGAGGAAAGAAGCGGCCTTATGTAGGCTGGCTTGAGTGAGACTTACGTCGTAGAGGCGTCAATCTCTCTCTTTCATGGCGCTTTGTAAAGGATTTTGTAGGCGTCCTTCGACTGTAACTTTTCACGGCAAGCACACCTCATTTTCATTGCAATATCAGGCTGCAACTTTGACGCCTGTTCCATTTATTACACAAGAAAGAAGTCTCTTTTCTTAACCCTGTGGAGCCTAAAAATGTATTACCTAACTCACAGAAAGTACACTGTACCTCCATTATAAAAAAAACTGCTAGTGATGTTAAGGGAAAAAATCGCTGCTTATTCTGAGAATCACACAATGCCAATCAGTAAAATGTGTAGGAGAATTATTTCTTAATTTTAAGCCAGGTGGTACATAACGTATGGTAAACATTTGGTGTTACAGAGATATGAATTTATTGAAAACGTAGAGACGCTATTCAATTGTGTAACTCAGGATATCCTACATTCTGTACCAGATAAAAAAGAATGGAGGGGAATATTAATGAGAAAAGAATATCCAGAACATCTTATGTGCTTGTACATAGTTTTATACAAATGTGTATACAGAACCGCTAGCTGTTTTAAACTTACTGATGTAAATGTTGGTGCTTGATATCTGTGATTTCTTAAAAAGTTTTAAAAGGTCAAAACATTATGGGAGGCAATAAATTGTTTTAGTTTCACAACTGATATATACGCTGTTAGATCTTCGTAACGTATTTCGTAGACTGATACGTGGTTAATCATGCAACACCACAAGAATGAGTTTCAGTATAACCTGTTTACTCCGTAGTTCAGGGGTTGTGACGCCTTTTCACTTACGTTACTGCAAGAAACTTAAAAGCTGTGTACATAATGTGGAAGTAGTTTTGTGCATGTAATTTCAGTAGGTACCCTTTCTTTGCCTAGCACATTTCGTCCGATACTATTATCGCCTATTATTAAAGAACCAAGATTAAAATTCTACTCCATTACATGCTCCAATTTGGGACTCGATGTGAATACGAACATCTACGAGGTTAGCTAGTCTGGTGTTGCATTGCTTCTGTTTTATGAATACAGTTACAGGTGTGGATGAAGGCTGTGCTGAAGATTCGTAACTGAGCCTCCTCTCCTTTCTCCAAGCTGCTTTCTTGTTTTGACACAGAAAATTGATAGAGTGAATATTATTTCGAGAGGCATTTCTTCTCCTCTGTGTAATTAAAGCCTTTATGAGGAACAGAGTTCTCTCGCTTTAATATTCCAGATATCTGTTTATTCTTACAACATCGTATTTAAAACCGCCATGAAGGAGTAGTCATATTGACCTCTTCTGGCCTCCATTCTTCAAAACACTTTTGTATATTTAGACATAAAATTGCGGATTCACGCGAAATGTTTTGGCTATTATTATTATTATTATTATTATTATTTTCTAAAATTTTTGAAATAGTTATATATAATCACGTTTCATATTACCTTCAGCCTAAACTTAATTGCTGTCAACACGGTTTTATAAAATCAAGGTCTACCACCTCTAATTTGGTAAATTATCTTGATTATATAACCCCGTTAGTCAGGTCTCAGCGTCAAGTTGATGCTATATATTTTGATTTTAGCAGTGCTTTTGATCTTGTGTCACATACTTTACTTTTAAACAAACTTAGTTCCTTTGGACTCTCAAGTGCTTATGTTAGCTGGTTTTGTAGCTATTTATCTGGTAGATTTTCGTTTGTGAAAATTTCTGGTATTTTTTCGACGCCTTTTAGAATACTTGCGGGTGTTCCTCAAGACTCTGTTTTAGGGCCTTTGCTATTTAATGTATTTATAGACGATATATGTAAAGTAATAACACATTCAAAATTTCTTCTTTTTGCAGATGATATAAAAATTTTTCGTGCTATTACATCACCTAATGATTTTATTCAGTTGCAATCAGATATTGATTCCATACAACGTTGGTGCACTGCTAATTTTATGATTCTAAATACTGGCAAAACTCGAGCTATTACCTTTTCTAGGAAAACAAATACCCTTTTTTTGAAATATAAACTTGGGGATTCTTATATTACGCGTACGGATTGTATTAAGGATTTAGGAGTCTTTATTGATTCCAAATTATATTTTCATTCCCATGTTGATTACATTTTTTCTCAATCCATCAAGCTTTTGGGTCTTATTCGTAATATTACCTTTTCATTTTCGACTCTTGATTGTTTATTGACTTTATATTTTTCACTTGTTAGACCCAAATTAGAGTACGCATCTGTTGTATGGAATTCAATTACTTCTACCGATGCAAAAAAGCTTGAGCGCATTCAAAGGAAGTTTGTAGCTCTATGTTATAATCGATTCCTTTCCCGCGACAGCAATGGTTATAGTTATGCCAATGCTCTTCAAGTACTTAATTTACGTACTTTACATGACAGAAGACATCAACTTGATGCAATTTTTGTCATTAATGTTTTATTAGGTTCTAAATCCTGTCCGTCTACCTTAGACATTATTGGTCTACGAGTTCCCACTCGAAACCTCCGAGACTTTTCTTTGTTTTATGTTAGCTCATATTATAAAAACTGTCCCTCCGGCCGGTGTGTTATCGCGGCAAATTCTATTTGTAATAATATGGATGTTTTTAGAAGAGAATTTGTTACACTTAGTGAGATGTAATAATTTATTACATTATTTTAAGGTGTTTTTATTAATTATCTAAGTAAGTTATTGTTTGTTTGTTTATTTGTTTTGGTTGTGTTTGTTTTATTTTGTTTTGTTCCTTGTCCGTTGTTATTTGTGTTTGTATGTTGTGCTGTTTCTGTAATTGGCCATCTGGCTGTTGACTCGGCACATTAATAAACCAGAATTGAATTGAATTGAATTGAATTGAATTATTATTATAGCTGTATGTTAACCTAATGATTTCATTGTATTAAATGCAAAATGTTATTTCAGGTCTTGGTTTAATAACAAGTAATAAAGTGATACAAAAATTTTTGAGCAAGTCAACTACGAACTAATACGCTACTATTGAGCCAGATACACAAGGCTCTAAATAACTACATATATGCGATCTGCTCATAAAATTAAGTACGTCATCCTCAGTTTAATTACTGGAAGTATTACGATTTAAGTGCACTTAATATACAGCTACAATTAATTACCTCTTTATACAATTATAATAATATAACTTATTGCATTAGAACTGCAAATTTTTTACACGTTTTTATGTGTTATATACTATTATCTAAAGTAACGTTTGAGGTCTCGAACTATAAATTGCAGCAGTAAACCTTCATTTTCTATTTTATTTATATTCAGCCTGATGATAGCTACTTTAGCTTGCCGAAACATGTAGCTGTTTTTTTACCTTTAAGAATAAAGTTTTGTTTAGACGGAATACAATTATATTATTATTGTGATATTGTAAACACAACGGGGATGAACCATCTTAAGATTGTAACGCTAAACACTGCGGTGAAAAATAAACGGCGGCGCTGTATCAGGCGTTGTGCATGTATGTATGTATGTATGTATGTATGTATGTATGTATGTATGTGTGTATGTATGTATGTATGTATGTATACATATATAATATTCCACTAATATGTCCCTACTTTGTAATTAACGTCTCGATGTTATCTTAAAAAAATTTACGAGCTTCAAAATATTACAGGATTTCGTCCTCCTGACACCCTCTATATGACGCCAAAAACTGTGGCGAAGAAAGGGTGGCGCTATATCGGGCGTTGATTGTATACATATGGTCACTGTGCTTGAACAAATAGGCTATTCTGAACGAGTACGTACTAGTTAAGGGAAGAGTCCAGGCTTGTAGAATTTAATCACCCTGTACTAGAACAATATCTAAGGCACGAGGATCACAGTATATATGGTAACGTGGGTTGTACAGGACCTGCCGTAAGTAGGATTACTTTTACGTCAAAAAACTCCCGCCCAGCAATACTGGTGGCGTTGCGATCTTTGCTGCCGTTTACAGTACTTCTCTCGAGCTTAGAGAGTGTTGTTAAGGGAAAATACTGCCTGGAGAGAAGCACATGTTTGAGTAATTAATTTTTGTTTGGAAGCTGGTGTTTTAAGGCGAGCAGAAAGAGACCGAATTTTTAAACATTTCTACATGTTAACATAAGGGTCTTGGCAGACATGCTGTACCGAATTTCAGTTTCTTGCACTCGTTAGTGACGTTAAGTAGAGCGCAGGTATTTTGAGGGCAAATTAATTTTTAGAGCCTGACAGTAATAAGAACCGTTGTTACATAACACTAACAACTTGACTTTTTGTTCACCGTGCATTATGGTAATATATAAATGGATATGTCAACCAACAACTGCACTAATTGAGTTTTATTTAACACTTTACAATTGCCCTACATATGTTTCGTTCACAAGGTGACCATCATCAAATAACCCCTACGCATAACTTAATAAACAATGGACAGCGTGAAGTGAACTGCACATACGTGCGTTCGAAGCCCCTGATGATGGTCACCTTGTGACCGAAACATATGTAGGGCAATTGTAATGTGTTAAATAAAACTTAATTAGTGCAGTTGTTGGTTGACATATCCATTTATATAACACTAACAAATTTGGGTGATTAGGCTCGTGTTGGGAAGTTTTGAAAAGTTTCATCTCATCAAACACATTTTTAAACCATTTTGCCAGCGTTTTGATGAAGTTAATGAATTAAACCATTTACATATTTTTTCTTTTCTTTGTTTAAAGATGGGTAAATATAAATGGAAATCTCAGCAATCTTAGAGGGTGGAAGAAAGGTGTGAACCTCTAAATATATTTTCGCGAAGGCTGAAGACTTAGTGGAACTGTTCAGTGTACCACGAACATGCCCGCAAGCAGGCGAGTGAATAGGCTAATTTAGACCCTTTACTTCATTTAAAATGAGGTGGGCGGGGCATGTAGCACGTATGGGTGAGGGGAGAGGTGCATACAGGGTTTTGGTGGGGAGACCTGAGGGAAGGAGACCACTTGGAAGACCCAGGCGTAGATGGGAGGATAATATTAAAATGGATCATCAAGAAGTGGGATTGGGGGGGCATGGACTGGATTTATATGGCTCAGGATAGGGACAGGTAGCGGGCTCTTGTGAGTGCGGTAATGAACCTTCGGGTTCCATAAAACGCGGGGAATTTCTTGACTACCTAACGCCCTGTTAGCTTCTCAAGAAGGACTCTGCTCCATGGAGTTAGTTAGTTAGTTAGTTAGTTACTTAATTTAATGCAGCGTTTTAGGTTGGACAATATTCGGAATAAAAATAACGTGTTACTGAGGCAGGTCCAGCCTTAACAACAGTGATATCGGGATAACTTTCCAGACACTCATTATGGCTGCTTTCTTTTGTGTCCTCATTCACCCGAACTGATAATATTGCGTTCTTCTGAGATATGACACGGAGCATTGTGTTAAACGATTTCATTACAAGGCTGCACGGTGCCTTATCCCAAAAGAACGCAATTTAAAGTTCACCGAAACCAAAAGTTGAAGTCCCGTCGTGTCAGTATGTTCTTTTTAGACAAATGCAGAATTTCAGATGATAAATCTGCTTTTGAGCAACAGTGTAGATCTACTAAATTATGAAGTTTGTACATCCCTTGAAAGCCGATAATTTGACTTGTGAATAATTCTGAGGTAATTAAATCCTCAGAAGCGAGCTGCAATGTGTTTATTAGTATAAATGTTACTAATTTAAAACGAGAATCTTAAAATCATTTTATATAGTCGTGCTTATTTTAAAATAAATTCGGCTGTGTACAATTAGTAAATAAGCTTGTTCGTGCTTTACTTTTCTGTGGCGCAACAGCCCAAATCGAGCCTAGGCCGCCTCGTTGTAGAGGTTTCTAGATCAGTGCGTTTCAGACTGTGATACGCCTCCCCCTGCTGGTATGCGAACGGTCGCCTGATGGTACTCGAAGGGATTTAGGAATTATTTTTTTCGATAATTAAATTTTAAAAACGTTAATTGCATTTTTAATATTTTTAAAATGTGTTGAAATGTAAAGAAAAGCATTCATAAAATGTGTATGATAATACTATTTTATTTTTCGAATACAAATACAGAATCTCTCCTGTCGTTAATCGCGTTAAATTAGAAAAGTAGGAACTATGATATCTGAGCTTCACACATCGTCGTTGTTGCGACTGTTGGCAGGTTTCAAGACTTCAAACCCGCTAACCAAGGATATATGCCGGAAGACCATTATACTGAATGTAGACCTTGTTATTAATAAATGTAATCTGTGGTCTTTTGGGTAATTACACGGCGTCGTGTGGTAATTATTTACCGACGTTTCGGGACAAAAGACCACAGATTACATCAACATCGCGGCGGAAGCCTGAAATCAAGGTTGTTATTAATAAGTTTAAGTTAAAGTTAAAACCAACTAATGCACAAGATTATTAACAGAGCAACATGTATTTGTAACCCCTACATACGTTTCGGCAATCAAATTTCCGTCATCAGGGGGCGTTCATCAAAGAGTGACAAGCATCTACGGCATCCAAATACACAACAGTTGGTTTACAATAGAAGCACTCACGCAGCTCACAATATTAAAATGTATGATGCATAAAACTGTAAAACGAAACATTAAGAACAATAATACTTATGTGTGAAACATTGATTATAACAAAATTGCCGTATAACACAGTGTATAAATTATATACAAAGAGTTTACATTATCAAACTTGACACTTAAGACATATAATAATTTTCTAAAAAATGTTATACTGGTTATTGGCCATGTATACAAGCATGTGGTTTATCTACGTCGATCTCGTCCTGTGGCGTGGTATAGGCCAATTGCGTGTCAGGTGGAGTGTAATGTAATTGTTATTAAGAGTTTCAATGCGTAATGTACGCGTATATGTTTATATTGCGATACTGATATGCAAAAAAAAAGTTTAAAAGCCCTGTTCCAGATCGCACAAAGTTAGACGCACACACACCCTGTAGGACTCATCTGGACAAGTGACAAGTTCGTCGCAGAAGCCGCTACCTGCACAACACAAAACAAATACAAAGGACCAACATTCACGCCCTCAGACGCAGACCTACGCTTTAGAACTCACGGCCACCGGGATAGGCAACAATCTTCTTATAGCCTCACAACTTTTATCCCTTTACTTAGATTAAATGCACAACAGCTTGTGTCCGAAACAACTCGACCTACTTTTCATCACGAACGTCGCGATGATAAATGACCGTCGCGATGAATAAATGACCGTCGCGACCTTTGTTCGGAACATTCCGGGTTTAAATGTGTGTATTTGACAACCGGTTATTGTGATGAGTATTTCTTACCGTTTTACTAGACTTCTTCAGTTAAATGGTAATATTTTGTCTTTTTTTCCCCATGCAGCGACAGCCCCTAGTGGGCCAGGGCCTCATTGTCAAGGCTTCACGATCACACTCAGACACACCACAGTCGGTAGGACTCCTCTGGACGAGCAATTAGCCCGTCGCAAATACCTGTACCTGACAACACACAACACTCACAAGAGACAGACATCCATGCCTCCGGCGGGATTCGAACCCTCAATCCCAGCAAGCGAGCGGACGCAGACCCACGCCTTAGACAGCGCGGCCACTGGGATTGGCGAGATGTTGTCTTATAATAGGCTATGACTGATTCCACGTTCTCTTCAATTGTTTATTACAGCAGGCAAATTATCTTTCGATGATACATAAAAATTAGTTTGGAAAACTTCGTTCGTTGGTTGGAAATAATTTCATTTTCAAATGTTTGGTTATGCAAACAAAACACGTCAGAATCATAATATTTATATTTTCTGTTTACAGCTTTATTTGTTATTGTGTAATATTCATCCAAGTCGAGTTATTACGATGTGCGAGCTAAAAGTTTCAGCACTGGCATAGTTTAACAGTTACCGGATGTAATGCAGCTGTGCGCCACTAGGTACCGCTGAAGTCATTTGTTGCGTATTATTGTAATGAGTGTAGCTGTAACAGAGCCTTGCGTTTTCATGCAACTGACGTTTAAATGTGCTTGTGGTGTGTACGTTCTGCCATCGTTGTAACCCGGGGAAATGGCTGACCGTAAGGAAGAGATAATTTGCATCAAATTTTGTTTTATCCTCGCGGAACAGCCGCAAGAAGGCTTTTGTGATGACGCTATGAGCAGAACACAAAGCTTTGGGTAGTATTCACGTTTTCAATATCATCAAACTCGGCTGAGGACTTTGAAAATTCAGTTCGCCCATCTTCAAGTCTGACTGTTGGAAATGTGGAAAAATTGCGTAAATCATCCATGAGGACAGAAGGCGTGCATAAGATTAACGATGTTCTAAGGCGTTTGAGGAAGGATATCAGGATAAAACGCCCACAAAATTAGTTCACCCATGCCTGTGTCCTGCATTATGACAATGCGCCAGCTCACAGGGCTTCGTGAGTTCAGCAATTTTTAATCTAAGAAACATGACGGTGGTTTCCCACCGCCCTACTCCAACGATCTAGCCTCCTCTGACTTATTGCCTTTCCCACAGATGAGAATTCAGTGAATGGACGAAGATTTGAAGGCGTCGCAGAGATTCAAGCTCAATCTCAGGGTGTGCTGGGCAGCATTAAGAAACGGGAGGTCCACAGATGCTTCCGGCAGTGGGACAGACCCTGGGCTCGGTGCATACACTATGAAAAAGACTGCTTTGAAGAGGACAATACCGGCCTGTAAATAAGGTAAGCCTAAAATTTGTTATCTTACCCCAGTTCGGAAATTTCTGGCTCGCACCTCTTACGTAAACAGTGAAATTCTCTCAACGTTCTACTCATGCGGCAATGGACACTCTTACTGTCAAGACAGACTGACCCATGAGGCATAATTTATCTTTATGGCTGCGCTGTGTAGATAACACATTTTGTAAGAGTGCCATTACGAGCCACTCTTTCCCTTGAAGAACATATTTGTTCTTAAAATGTTCACTTCTACTGACCACTTTCAGTGACAGCTGTCTGTAGGCAAAACTCCGCCAAGTACAGCGTCAGCTTTTTCATGTGTACAGCGAAGACTACAACTCTACATGGTTTATAATAAAATTTCTGTCATGAATGAAAAACACAAGAAATGATAATCATTGTGATGATGGTAGATATGCCGCATCTGACCGACACATTTGGAATCGCGAGGAGAGAAGTTTGTAATGTGACTCGCCTTGGCTGGGTTTCCTACTTTCGCTCTTTATTTTCCTTTCGGTGAAAATGTTGCTGCGTGCGTGGATTATACGCATAACGGCGATTTTTTCCTTACGTTTCAGCGTGTTCTGACACTGTTCGTGACGGAAACAAGACGGTCCTGGATGGTGAATGGACGCGTGTCCGTCACGAACGATGCTGGAACACGATACAACGTAAAACAGATCATCAAAATGTATAGGGACTACCATCTCTTGTGTTCTTCATTCATGACTACTCGTTTATTTTAAACTGTACGATAGCCACTGATGGCCTTCCTGTAGTATCCACCAACGACATTTCTCACGCAAGTGCACACAGTGATTATTCGTTAAAATTACACATAATTAGTTCATTTAGTTTTTCAGTTTTATGTCTCTTTTTCACACATACAAGATACTTTGAAGGGAAGTAGGCGTCCAACTTTAGTTCGGATTATGTTTTTCTATTACGGACACTTTGTGCGTTGTAACAGTGCGGTAACTTCTTTAATGAAGTTGCTGGCGATGTTCGCTGAGGCTGAAAGGCTTTGTGAGTAAGTCTATTAAAATAAAGTTATACAAGCTGGATGTCGACAACTGTTCTGTACACCGTTTTCGTATATGCATTAACCGATTCAAGCTGTTCTCTAGTTCTCGAATCTAAAGACTTTTATTTTGCGTGTACGCATGCATGAATCCGTCCACATTTTTAGGCGGATTTCGCTTTACTTTTGAGTAAGTTTTATGAATTATATCTTCTTCGTCATTTGTATTTGTACAGTCGCGGAAAGTCTGCATCTTTTTTCTGAATCTGCAATTGAAAATCTAAATTAATTTCTTTCCTTTTTCATTAATATATCTAACAACAAATCTTCAGGATAAATACTATACATGAAAGGTAACTGGTATATGGTCCTTTGCTAGAGATATTTCTTTGCACTTGCAGATGGAGTCTTTAATCTTGCTACGGTCTCGAAAACATTTGGATAATATTTACTTAAACATAAAATAGAGGGAAGAAGGAAGACAGGGGAGGTGAGTGATGATAAATGTGACACGTTAAAGTGATAGAAAAGGAATACGTCAGAATCGAGGGAAGGATATAAATGTACGGAAGGGTGAATAGAAAAGAAGAAAAGGAGGCTCGGTGAAGAAATTATTTTTCGGGACAGAGTAAAAGGGAAAAAAAGATGGCCGCCTAGCTACAAATCCTTATTAAGGTCTTCCCTTGGCTTTGGTGTCTAAATTGTAATGTTGTAACTACTGTGCATTTAATAAGATGCTAGGTTCTCAGTGCTGTGAGCATGGAGTGTATTGTCTTATGTTATGTGACGCCGTGTAGTCTGATAGCTCCTTACCGGCTTGCCTCCATCATCAGGATATCTCGTCCCAGAAGACAGTAGTCTTAATCGGCAAACAATAAGAACACAGTTTATATCGTAAATTAGTGCATTGCAGTTTCTGTTGCATTTTCAGCGAATACTTCACTATTTTCTTTGTGAACATTACGGGGCAAAATACGTCATCATACTGTCAGCTGATTTTCGGTACAGTGATTGAAGGGATTTGGTCGCACTGTATTGGTTGAATTTCATCGTCTTAGAGCTTTCATCAGAGAACCGTATATCTCATATTCTCAAAATCACTGCTTCAACATTATCCCCAAATCCATTGTAGAAAAATTACTTTAAATTAGGGTAAAATCGTCGAATAACGCAAGGCGGATAAGGCCATTTCAATTTCTATGCTAATTCACGGTTACACCAAAAGATAGAGTGAATTGTGCATTCCATAATTTTGTTCCCCGTGTTAGTAGCTATCATATTTTGTGACGTTCAATGGGCGTGTAGACAATATTTTGCATTTATCAGCCATTATGTCGTAACACGTCTCTACAGCTAGGTGCATTTCAGAGGCTGAATATTCAACAACGCTGTGGGTGAGTGTAACATTTTCTTTGTCTACATTCAACCGTACTTTGCTTGGTGTCTGTAGATTCAGAATTTTCTGTAATATTTAACTATAAATTTTTCATTAAACTTATTCTTTGACCCATTAATATTGTAAGAATTGAAACATGTAAGTTCGGGTAATACCGCCACTTGAATTTCGGCAAAAAAGTCCAGGCGGAAGTTTTAAAGATTCGAGAACGGTATTTAATAAAATACAGTTTAACTTATGTTGTAATAATAACAATTAAAGTATTAAAGCTTGCACACACAAAGTATAAAGTACACAAGGTTTGTAACCAATAACCACATAGAGGAACCTGGAACTACTTGGTTGTTGGTTCAGAAGCATGGATGCCTGCTGCTAGCCGCAACACCGCTGTCTCGGTCTGACAGATGCCGGAATCTATCCGCACACCACATGTCACCTCAGAAACAGCATTTTCATCAAGCTGTACTCAATTCAGCCACTGGAACAGGGGCCATCCTCTCCAGCCCAGAGCAACCCACAACAAACTAAGGACGTCACTCCGGTTTCTGTCTCCAGTCCATCCAAGAATACGTCATAAACATCAGCATCAGCATCATAGTTCATTCCAGCACCTAGAATAACGAGAAATTACGCAAATAGTCGTACGTCTATGAACATAAAGTCTACACTTGTTACTCGATCTTTGTTTGCCCATTTACGTTTACAAGTGAACTGTTTCATCTGCTCTAAACGAAAAAAAAACACATCACAATGTACAAAATTCAGGGTCACCAGAAAGAAAGATAGCATGCATTGTGGTGACATCTGAATGTAATATTATGCCAGAAACAACAAGGATGACTGGATTCAGTGCGTTCAGTGTAACTTCTGGTACCGTCAGAAGAGTGACAGAAGTCGTATCCGGAATTGTAGTCTATGTACCTTATGTGATGAGGGGTTTCCTTCACTAAATGAGAGTGGCTTGTGATTCTTGCCTTTATACAAGTTGTAATATTGTGTTATCCTAGTAAACTTCAACATCAACTAAATATTTCTTAATTCGAATTTATTTACTTCCAGCTCATTCCTTTAGCTCATGGGACGGCATTCATTTTCGTGTTGAAATCTTAAAGACGGCATTCTTAAGGTATATTTTATAGTTAAAGTGTATTGTCTTTACTGTATTCAAAGAGTTGTATTTCACTTTAAGCATTTTAAAATGTTTAATAATTAAACAAAGTATCAAAATACATATCTGGCCTTATTTTCTTCATGGTCGGGTACTAACACCACTTGCACCTTCTATAGAAAACTATTTCTTAAGTAACTAAAGTTTTGGAATTTTTGAAAAAATGGCCTAGACTTGTCATGTTGGATAGTTTCGCTTTCTAAAAATGCAGGTATAAAACTTGTACTATCAAAAACATACAAATTATTCACGAAATTATGAATTGGTGGATTTATTAACCGACTTTACGTTATGCATAGGAATCAGCGTCTATTTCACACAGAAGAGATTCCGTCTCATTATAAGGCAACCCCTTCATGCTGTTTAAGGACTTTATCCTTGTTTGTTCTCCGAGTCAAACGAGACACGTAAATACTCGTACACTGTATGGGGAAATTGCAGGGACTCTTAAGTGGTACAGCTCGTGGAATTTAGAGTTATCACGTAGTTTTGAAGAATCAGTTCAGAATAAATAAACGTAACTAATAAAAGTGGTATAATTCGTCCATTAATTTTGCAACTACCAGCTTCTGCTCTACGTTAATGAGAGTTTAGAGAAAGTACGAAGGTCGCAAAATATTTCTAAGTCCGGTTAATATAATGTGACGTTGCTGGCGCAGTAATGCATTGTCGTACGAGCTATTGTTCTGGGTACTTCTTCCGTTTTACCCTGAATTAGTATTCCACTCCATTTCGTAATCTTCATTCAGACATGAGTTCATTACTCATGTGAATGTCACAGGAGACATAACTGGAAAGCCTCAAAGGGGGCATTCAGAATACAAGCGCTCTAAGTCCAGAAATTTAGAGCTGGATAGAAACTTCATATAATTGTCACTGTGACATTATGTCTGTCCAATGTACTATACAGGAAATCTGCAGTTTTGTCGAAGTAACTGATAAGGTTGTTTCTATATTCGGACCAAATAACTCGGAAGTGAATTTATGGACTTACTTCACTTCTGTTCTCAGCGCCCCAAATAGTACCTCTCTCTCAAAACAGAGTACAATAGAGAACTTTAATATACTAAATGACTATAATGGCGGTCATATACCTCGAGCTGTACTCTTTTTTTCAGTGCCAGGCAGGAAACAAATCCTGGTTATGGAGGTTTTAGATAGCCACTGATTGATATCTTTTCGTATTTCGCAAGTATAAATTCTACATAAGAGAGAAGAAATATTGAAATTATGTTCACATATACAGAATGTAACGTAATTCAGGGGACTTACTTCTAGGGGGGAAGGGGAGATCAGAACACTGCATTTTAAGACAGGAACCATTATCCAGAAATTCTTCGTTTGGTCGCTAAATGCGACAACCTCCAAACACGTTTATGGTTCTCCACTTATCAATCACTTGTTGAGCTGTAAGTCTCAAAATTAAGATTTCCCGGTTATGGGTTCCTATCCCAAAATAAGTTGTTTCGATCTCTCTATCCTCTCTAGAATCCCGTCAGTTGAATTACGTTACGTCTTGTATACACACATATGAATATCTCAGGTGTGACGTGTGTTACTGTTTCGTCTGAATTATCAGTCCCATAATTCGCCTGTTCACAATCAAAATGAAATTCGTAGTTGTTTAAGATACGTTAAATTTCTTAGCACAGGTTGGTTATGCTGCATTAGTTTCAAGTAACAAATACGCTAATAACAGTTAGCCCTCCACAACAAATTCCTTGCATTTTATCAGAAACGAAATTTCATTAAAGTCTTTTGAAAATATTGTTCCTATACATTTAGCATCTCACATGCTTGATACGTGCCAAGACATCCCGATCTTCAGTCATTAAGACATAAAAGTATGTGTGTGTACAAGCAAATTTATTTGCTTACAAAGCCCACATTCATGGGTCTACTCTTTTAACATGTGGTAAATTTTCCACTGGTCTCTGAGTACTGGAAAAGTAAACCTTTTCCATTAAAATAGTAAGATTGTTGGTGTAGCAGTACAGCCCTTGTCTCATATTTAGGAGATGCTTGGTTCGAATCTCAACCAGGTCATCGGCATGCAGACTGAAGTTTTTCGTCGCCGTATTCCCAAGTCTCTCCAGGCAATTTCCGGTATAGGCCTAGTACCGACAGTAGACTACGACCGCCTCCTTCCAAAAAACTTTCCAGTGCCCCATTCATTAATCATCCTTCCATTCAACATAATGTATTTTGAGACACCAGCAATGTCGTAACATAAACAACAAAGGATAATGACTTTGCAAATCTTACTTAGAGTTTTAGGCCTTGTTAAGGGTTATAGCCTGGAGAAACCTTAATCACTTTCCGTGAGTATTCATTTATGGTTCATTACTTCACTTTGTCTTCTGTTAAGAGACATCAGAAGAGGGATGCACGCCATAAGCACGCTCTACATTTTAGTTCACAGTTATCTGCGTCTTTAATTATGGAGCTCACAACTGGTTTAAGAACATAACTACATTAAACCTGTACGTAATTGGAACAAATGCCTTTTAAGATTAAATTCTAGCTGACAAAGAACTTTCAACTGACGTTTGGTTGTTACAAAATGCACTGAGAAATTTAATAGGAAGGTTCAATATGTTTTTCCTTAAGAATACTGTATTTGAAAGTGATGAAATTTGAAAGTTATCCACAAAGCATTGCTTAGATTATGAGTAAGTTTGTTATGTGTTGCGGGCTTAAGCTTGATGTTCTGTGCACATGGCAACGCTATAGGCGTATCGAAAGAGAAAGCAGAAACATCATTTGCTGTGAAGTAGATGTTTGTTAACTTATGGGTAAATCTGCTCGGTCAAAATCCAGTAAATTTAAGAAGGAGAACAGATGATCATAAAAACGGCGATAGGATATTTTGTTATTTTTAGCGTAGAACTCTATAACGCAAGGTGACAGAAGGACGAAAATTTGGAAGCACTTCCCGCAGTTTCCATAACATTCCCAGCATAATCTTTAGGCGTAAGCTGTAGGAAACGCGTCTCATTGCTGCCACGCCCCTACAGAATATAACACCATTGTGTGTATGTGAATGAAAGTAATTGTTCTGTTGAATTCTGTTTCGTACTTTCTGTTTCCTTTTTCCCGCCGCGGAGTCACGAAGAGCGCCTACACATTTTTGAAACAAACAAGCAAGGAAACAAACGGACAGGCTTGCCAATATAGCCCTATATTTTACCGCTGAAGTGTTTAATTCCGTCAATGTATCGAATACCTAGTTATTTCATATATTAACGCGGAATTTTAATTAGAGTGTGCAATGAAGAGAATAACGAACGCTAGATACTTAACACTGTTCATATACAAAGCAATACTCAACAACAACTAGGTATTACATAGAATAACGAACGCTAGATACTTCATACAACAACTAGGTATTACATAGAATAACGAACGCTAGATACTTCATACAACAACTAGGTATTACATAGAATAACGAACGCTAGATACTTCATACAACAACTAGGTATTACATAGAATAACGAACGCTAGATACTTCATACAACAACTAGGTATTACATAGAATAACGAACGCTAGATACTTCATACAACAACTGGGTATTACATAGAATAACGAACGCTAGATACTTCATAAAACAACTAGGTATTACATAGAATAACGAACGCTAGATACTTCATACAACAACTAGGTATTTATACAGCTAGATATTCACACAGTTACATAGATAACGACGCTAGATACTTCATACAACAAGTATACATAATACGAACGCTAGATACTTCATAAAACAATAGTAATAAAACGAACCGGCCACAAATAAACCTTTGAATGAGAGACCATTCGACAGTTTAACTAGTTATTTTATAGATCCGGTTGGGATGTATTGAGGGCAGCGAACGAGAAACCATTCAGCAACTTAACTAGTTATTTCGTAGAATGACGATCTGACAGCAAGTCCACACTCACCTTTACCAGTTATTTCGTAGAATAAGTTACTGACAGCAAGTCCACACTCACCTTTACCAGTTATTTCGTAGAATAAGTTACTGACAGCAAGTCCACACTCACCTTTACTAGTTATTTCGTAGAATAACGATCTGACAGCAAGTCCACACTCACCTTTACTAGTTATTTTGTAGAATAACGATCTGACAGCAAGTCCACACTCACCTTTACTAGTTATTTCGTAGAATAACGATCTGACAGCAAGTCCACGCTTTTACTACATATTCCATGTATTAACCAGCCGTTTCACAGAATAAGGGGCGGGCAGCAGTTAAAGTAAACGCGACACCAGTTCTAGCGTACAATGAGGAACAGTTTCACACTTTAATCCGTACAATAACTGGTTATTGCATGCAGTAACGTCCCGACTTCTTTTAAAGTATAGAATGACCGCGACAAAGACAAAACTTAGAATAAAGAACCACACCACACTTCAACTGTATATTACATATAGCAACGTTCCGACCGCGATTAAAGCATAGAGTGAGCAGCCAGTCCATAATTATAAAACGAATTTCTTACAATGATGACTAGACCATATTTATAACATAAATTTAAATAACGCAACATAAACGAAGGTTACCTAACCTAACCTAATACAAACCTAAATTAACCTACGCTAAAGTACGGGTTTGGTTAGGTTATGTCATCTTCGGTTACGTATCGTTAAGTAAGGTTGCGTTATAAGTGTAGTCGTGTTGTTATTGTATGAAAGAAGTACTTCATGTGAGGAATGGCTGCACATTCTATGCGTTAACTGAGCTGACATGGCATTGTTTGTTGTACATACTGCATGTTGTTGTACATACTGCATGTTGTTGTACATACTGCATGTTGTTGTACATACTGCATGTTGCTGTACATACTGCATGTTGTTGTACATACTGCATGTTGTTGTACATATACTGCAGCTGTTTGTACATCATGTGTACAACTGCATTCTGTACATACTGCATGTTGCTGTACGCAATATATCTGTCAACTCTGTCATGTTGTTGTACATACTGCATGTTGCTGTACATACTGCATGTTGTTGTACATATGTAAATAATAAAAATGTGAAATGTTTCCTCATTTTGTGCTGTAACTGGTCGTTGCGTTATTTTCTACTTAACTGATGTCTTCTATAACATAAGTAACTACTGTGTTAACTGTAATAACTAGCTCTTCGTTGTAAGCTCTTTCGCATGTCGCTTTCACTCTGTACTTAAACTGAGGTCGGAACGTTATTCTACAACATATCTAGTTAAAGTGCTGAATGGTTCCTCATGCCATGTTTTAACAGGCATCGGATCGTTAAGGTACGAAATACCTAGTTCAAGTGTCCATTGGCTCCGCAGTCCATGCCACAACTGCAGTCGGGTCATTATTGTATCAAACAGACACTCAACGTGTACAATGGATCCTCATTCTATGCCCTAAAGTGATCCGGGTCGCTGCTCTATAAAGTAAGTAGTTCAGCTGTTGAACGATCTCTCACTCTATGCTATAACGGCGGTGCTTTCCTTATCTTACAGAATAACTACTGCAAATGCTGAATGGTCCACGACTAGGTACAGATACACTTTACCGAACCATTTTCATTGTTTTACACGATGCCGAGGTATTTCACGAAATAAAGTAATTTGCATTGTAGCGGTAACATATACATTACACGGACTGAACAACTGAGGAACTTGGACCCACCAAGGCTCCTGGTCAGTGGGGTACCGTGATCGTTTCTCTTAGGATGGACCAGCTGGGGCGTGAATCTGATCGCTCACTTCATCTAGCGCCGGGGTTAAGAATGTGTGGGGTTTTACCTTCACTCCCCCACCTGCCTGCATAGCAAGGTGCTTACTTAAGCATTCCGACAAAACGACCATTGGGATTTCTAAAACGGGTACAGCTACTGCATTACAGATTCTGGATGAGCCCGTATTTACTAAATTTCTTGCAAGGAATCTTTTTAAATGTTTAGGTACTAACATACCGTGATATTGAAAAGGAAAATTACGATATCTCGTTCGAAGAACGCTTATTTTGGTGGCGGGAAATAGAAGATAATAAAGTGAATCCTTTTGTAATAGAAGTATTATGTAAGAGCTTCAAAATGGAGCTTATGCTCCACCGTGTTACTTTACCATACACGAGATAATCCTATGTGGGGTGTCTCTTTAAGTGAAATTACACAAGGCGATGTTGCCAGGAGCGACACCCCTCACCTCATGTCCGGTTGTCGCGACATGATATTTCCCTTAGGTCTGGTCTCGTCAGGCTGTAATCTTCGCTCATTTGCACTACGCTATTCTGTGCCTCCCCAAGCCATTCATCATCGCAATTACCTTTCAAAACACGTCCGTTTGTTGAATTAACTCCGGACAATTGACAGCATCTCGACTGTGTACACAATTACGTATTGTCCAAGTTATATTTTGAGAGCATATTTATTTAAGCAGCTCTCGGTGTCTTAGAATTGCAGAATAAAGAATTGAAAAGGGAGGGAAAGAAAGCTATTGTCGCCTTATTTGAGATAAATTATGTCTGATGGGACTTCACACAATATGAAATTAGTCGCGATAATCGGTATCGACGCTGATGGTTGCACCAGTGACGTATAAAGTAAGGCTTTATATTAAATGTAACGAGCTTGTAACCATAAATTTTATGTAATGTAAACGAAGTTCTGAGCAAAGTTTGAAATAGGAAATAAATGAATGGAGGATTTCAGAAAGCCGTAACTTGAAATCTCGTTAGTGGTACAGTTCGGTTAACATTTTTGATTTACTGAAAGATCGAAGAGATTATTTGTCGCGGCGTATGACGCCGTTATCTGAGTCCCCGATATCCGTTTCTCCATATTTATGTGGTTAAAATTTAGAGGGAAAAAAAGTAAAAATTCCTCGCACTTACGGAGTCAAATTTTAGAACAAAACACGTAAAATTCCTGGCACGTACGAGGATCACATCCGTCATGAAAGAAAGCCTTCCTCGTTATCCAAGCTCTTGATCACGATTTCTGAACAGCCAATAAGACGCGATCCAAAACGCGAATGATTGCTATATTGTCGACTAAAACAACAACAGCGGACTTACTCAGAGTGTGCATAAAGTAAACAAACAACGTACTACGTTATGTACTATATTTTTCCCGTCGTCTGTGATATATATATATAAATGTGTGTAGGTTACTTTTAAGTTTGCCTTTCCGCCGACATGTTAATGATCACCGACAAATTCACGATTGTTGTCAAAAACGTCACTTTTCAAAAGTTCTCTATATAACATTTTTATTTATAATTGCCGAGCTTTTCCTATGATTCTGTCGTCTCCATTCCCATTAAAAGTTTAAAGAAGCACAAAGTGATGACGATAACAAAGGAGGTGTTATTTCAGAAGAAAAGACGTCAAAATTATAGGTTTAAGAGGCGTTTTCAGTAAAAGTTAAGGAGCCATGGCTTATTTTAGAAACCATGGCCCTCTCCACAGTCGTTTTGCTAAGGTTGCAAATGTGCTGCGAGATGTGTTTTCATGCTATGAAGACGTTTTAAAAGCTAAAATATAAGCTGATAACTACACAGCTTTGGTTTCGATTTTCGAAACCAAAAACTGGCCACATAAGTATCAGAAACTCAGTCAGACCATTCCAGTTTTCAGCTGACATCCCGAGGATGGGATGAGGAACTGGAGGTAGACGGCCCTACTGGTGGTTCTGCCTCTTTTGCGTCTTCCTCTGTCAGAGACGCTCTCAACATCCGTCTCCATCCATGCAATCAGGCCCGACACATCTGTTTTAAGGGTAAGATAATAAGTGTCACTGATACATTAAGTGTTCACGTTTGATTAT
Source organism: Reticulitermes speratus (assembly GCA_021186555.1). Lineage (NCBI taxonomy): Eukaryota > Metazoa > Arthropoda > Insecta > Blattodea > Rhinotermitidae > Reticulitermes > Reticulitermes speratus. Next base: position 4,080,483 of record JAJKFL010000003.1, on the reverse strand, counting down.
GCCACAGATACATTATTTCTTATGGGCAGAAACTTTAGGCCTAAAGCGCCTTTGCTGTGAGTGTGTTTCTCCGGAACCAACTGCCATTTTTGGACAGATCACAATGATAAACCTTACCGCCTTGAAAATCTCAGGTAGAAGTGTTTTCTGCTTGGCGTTTCCGCCGTGTTTACCTTTAATGTCGAGAGTATCTGATACCTGCTACAAGGGAGGCTTGATGTTTTCCAGAACTGTTGTGAATTTCTGCTGGAAGAACAAATCCAGCGAAATGTCAGGACTCTGTAACGCAGGGCGTCAATGCGCAACCCTTCACTTTACCATCTCCGTCATTACCGCTGTAATCCGAAAATTAATTTGTGTTAAGTTTGTGAGAATAACAACTAACTAAATAAGTATATGGAGCAGAGTTTCTCTTGAACATATAACAACTGCAAGGCCAGCCAAGAAGTTACCCTTTTTGTGGAGACGAAAGATTCATTACCACGTACAAAATTCTCATTGCTGGTCCATACCCTGAGCCAGATTAATGCAGTGCACATATTCCTATCCTATCTCTTTAGGAACAGTTTTAATGTTATCCTCCCATCTGCGCTAGGGTCTTTCAAATTGTCTCATTACTTCAGAATTTGCTACAAAATCTTTGCATGCATTTCTCTTCTTTTCCATACATGCCACATTCTTCTAGAAATAAGAATCCTAATAAATATAGGAACAACGACAAAAGAATTAATGGTCTGAAACAGGTGTTCACAAATTCCAGGTGCCAGGTCGCCCGGGAAGTTAAGTTTTGTACCGCGTTTTCAGTGTAGAGCTTGCTGCATGGTAACATTCTGGCGCCTAGGATTTTGAGCGAACTGCCATATATTTGGAAATTTGTTTACCCCTGGTGTAAACGTATGGAGTTCCCTCAGAAGAGATACACAACAGTGTTGTCTATGCTGAAGCATCCGGAGGTTGGAGTTTGCGGTTTCGCACTCCGGGTGGAGCGATATCTTTAATGAAATGCGTCAGTGTTTGGCCGTCGTGCTGAGACGTGAACACCTCTTGAGCCGTAGTAGTTACAATAGAGGGGCGTGTCGCTCTCACGGACGTGCAGTTTTGTTGAGTCTCTGTACCACACACACACACATATGGAATCTAACCCACACTGTGGCTCTACACACCATCAATTGGCCACGTGCTGGGCTCATATTTGTGGCCAGGAATGAGAAATTCGTAAGCTTATTTTCTGCAGGATCACTGCCGCTTATTGACATCAAAACGAAAGTTCTGTCCAAGCATTATGTTGCTAGAAGCTTTGAGAGATGGTAGTGTGTTGCCTTATTTCCTTGTACAGACAGAAGGGCATCTAAATAAACTGATTGAAAGTACAGTGCACTAGCGTGAATTATGGCATTATAAAGGGAATTAATTTATAGAGTGATTTGCGACGTTCGTATTGTAATAAATGGACTAATAGTAACTCATGCTTTATAATCGGAAGGTATCGAGTTCGTATCTCGACCTGGAGACGTATTATCCTAAGAAATAATGTTTTTCTTCAGTCTGTAGACTTAGTCTTTGGAAGAGTAGAATACCTTAAATTAAGTCACTAACGCTTCCTTTCACACTTTTTAAATCGTCTTTTGTAATCATTTTACGTTTCGAGGTTTTGAGCTGCTGAATGCTTAGTTAAATAAACTGCATATAAATAATAATTAAGGAAATACATAATATAACAGGTTTCTGGTTGCGATTTTTAGCACTTAGAAGTGCAGTACAAGGAGGCTGTACTGAGTCTGAAGAACAAGACTCAGTGACTGGGCTTCAGAGGGACTCTAGTGATGACGATGGTATACGCTCTACAGACAGCAGGTAACGTGTCACAATGAAGATCTGCCCATCCACATTTCCAATTGGGATGTCAGGCATTGAACTAGTGTCAAACTGCTTGATGTTGATACCTAACTTAAAATAACATGAAGAATGTGTTCAGTCTACGTGGTCTAGTAATGGACGCACGTGAGAAAGCTGCCTTGAATGTTAGAAAGGGCTTACAGATGTACACGTTCTTCGCTCCGGATATGGTTTATTTCGTTGGCAATATTACATTATAAATGATTGCTAGGTAAAATTGTCCCTGTAATAATTATGTACCACGCTGCGAAGGCTTATGGGTGAATAAAGGTATAGCTTTGCATTTTGTTGACCTCGCCACTAGGTACAGATAAATGGTGAGCTTCAAGCTCCGGTCTCTTTTACACGAAGGATACAGCTCCCAGCACCCGAGGAATAAGGGGCTGGACTATTCATTGTTAAGTAGGGCATTAAGTAAATTTCACTTAAGAATAGAAGGATTTTTGTGTTAAAGAAGATAATTGTAACAGAATTTCATCCACAAGAAAAAGTTTTCTTACCTGATATAAGGTTTAGAATAAATTAGACTATACTGTGTAATAGAAACACTGGGACTCAGGATTCGAGTCACACGCAAAAAATCTACAATACTTACAAGACCGCTGCTTGACGAGAGTTTCACTCCACTTTTACTAAACAGCTTATATTGATGTTCGAAAGAATAGTGATTGAGACCAAGAGTGAGTTTATGTGAAATCTGGAGGGAGTCATTGCTAGATGTGACGACAAGTTTAGGAATAGAAATCCTGGTATATATCGAGCAGTGGCATGCCGAAAGTTTGTCAGTTTTAAAGTGCTTGCTCCCGGTATTCACTCTGTTCGGCTACTTTAGGTTCTATCCTGAATTGCTGATCCTGGTCACAGTCTTTTACCAGTTTTTACTTTCTCTGTCAGCATATCCCAGACGACTGTGCCCGGGGGAACCTGGACAGCTTGAGAGAACTGGGAGACAAACCTCATTCTCTCTCATCTTCAACTTATCTGACAAATATTTAACTTCGTTAGCACTGGTGTGAGTAGGAAGAGAGGCAGGGAAGGAGAGAAAGAATGGGAAGTAAATTACGTCATGAAACGGTCGTTAGAAGCAACGGACATTTAGAAAATAAAATGTGAAGATTTTCGTCTTGAGGAATGTGACGCCATGTGGTGTAATAGACTTATGACGACCTTTCAGAGGCTCCTGATATCTCTTTCATCAAGAGATATGAATGTGATGGTGGATGCACTATAATCCTCTGAAAAGTCGGTTACGTCTAAAATGTCACATCCCAGAAGTCACTGCCATGAGACCTCAGATATCGCTAAAAAGAAGTGTGTTAAAAATTTTCAAATGCAGAGATATAAGAATATATTTAAAGTTTTTTTTAAAGTCTGACTCTTTCAGATACAGTCTCATGGGGTGTTAAAATATAGCTTATTTCGAATGGCAAATTAAGTTATGTTATTTATAAGCCATCTGCTTTATATAATTTGGACCAAATGAGGGTAGTGGGCAAGTGGTCAAATAAACAGCTACCCTGCTCCTCTATTCAGAAACGCTGTTTCCTCCTAGTTCGCATAAACAATGAATGGTTTAACGAAAATAAGTTAACAGGTAATACTGATTATTGTTGAAATGTCTGTTATAAATACATTCGTGAATTAAACGTTTAAATCTAAATGCAATATTGTTCGAATCTCTCACCATTATAATGAAATGAGTCAACGGCGTCTGAGTAAGACATATTAAAGGCCGTGCCATGGCTCAGGCGGTTAGTCGCCGACCTCTCACCGCGGAGGCCCGGTTCGAATCCCAAGCCGATCCCAGTGGCCGTGCGGTCTAAGGCGTGGATCTTCGCCGCTCGCTTACTAGGATCGTGGGTTCGAATCCCACCGGGGCATGGATGTTTGTGTTGTGTTTGTTGTATAAGGACGGTAGCATGGAACGTAAAGTGACATGAAGGACGAAAAGGATTTAACAGTACAATAATGGATCAAAGGGGAAAAACCCCGGACAGACACCAAAAAAAAAAAAAAAAATCCCACCGGGGGCATGGATGTTTGTGTTGTGTTAGATGTATGGACGATAGCATGAAACATAAGGTGACATGCAGGACAAAAAGGACTTCACCAGTACAAGTGGATCAAAGGGGAAAACCCAGGAATTAAAAAAAAAAAAAAAAAAATCCCGGGTCATTCCATGTGGGATTTGTGATGGACAAAGTGGCACTAGGACATGTTTTTCCCGGAGTACCTCGGTTTTTCCCTGTCAATTTTATTCCACCAGTGCTCCATTAAAAAAGTTAATGAATCATCTTCATCACAGGGTTGCACAATAAGCCTCAAGGCTGCGGTGTGTCCGTAGCATCTGCTGCGGGGCCCTTAAAAAAGAAAGACATGTTAAATACTTTAAACACGAAAGTCACATAAGTACGAGTAATATTTAGAGATTCGCTTACCTCGCGGACCAGCTACTTCAAACTGTTTAGGGAAATAGTCGATCTTTAATCTTAGTCTTTTCTAAAAAAATAAATTCACTATGCAGAGTCTGGAAATGCTAAAAAGTTAGGAAATGTGCGCCTAACGTAATTTTTATGTAGCGCTCACCGTTATAGAGAGTTTGTGCTCCAGATAGTTCTTGGATTTATTACATCATAGCAATGGCGCTACAATTGTTGCGCAGTTGCTATCACGCCAGACTCTGTCGGTTTGAATTAAATTCATTTGGCCAAAGATGGGGTTCTGTGGGCAGCTCTTGTGAAATCGGTCAATGAGCTTTCGGTTTCCATGAAAATGTGAAATTTCTGTACTTGCTAAATAACTACTAGGTTCTTAAGAAATTTGCTGCAACTTTGTCTGGCACTATACGCTCTAGTTTGGTAGAAAGTAAAATTGGCACCGCCCTTTGTGGGAGGGTAGAAATATAAGTTGTTTGGTTTTTTACTCTGTTAGTGGCTCGTACTTCCATTTCATTCCTTGAATCATATAAAGCCTGAAATTTATTTCAATAATACTTAAAAATTCACTTACTACATTGTAGAAAAAAAACACTGTATCGCGAAGACTCGCTTCTTCTAAGATATGACGCGTTTCGGAGGAACTTGCTGTCTCCATCTTCAGGGTAATCCAAGAAGAGTGACCTGCGCAGAAATGTGGGTACGTTGTGTAGGGGGAATACAGTTTAGGTGGTAGGCGTAGAACGTACTTCAAGACGTGGGCCTTCATCAGCCCTGCTACGAAAACCTCAAATCACACACTAGTAGTAGTAGCAGTAGTAGTAGTATATCCTTTCTTTTCATTATAACCTAGGTTACTTGTGAAGTATCTCCATCCGACTCTGTTGCCCGCCAACCTCTTAACCTCGATCCAGGTTTTGCCGCACTTTCCTGCTTCCTCCAAAACGGTCATTTTCTAGGCTTGCTTCGATCTTCCTCTCCTTCTGTCTCTCTGCGTATTCCAATCTAATGTTTGTTTTTAAATGGATTCACCCCCCCCCCCCCTTCCTCAGAGTATAACCGATCCATCCTGGTTTTATCCTTCTAATTTGTAATATTATAATATACAAATCACAAACTGTAGCTCAATTTTAAACACCAGTCGATTAATGTTTTTAGGTAAATAATCTTTGTTTTCTAAGAATCATACGTACACATAAACACACAGTATGCTTTAAAAATACAAAGTTTTGAATGTCAAACATTTGACGCATAGACCACAGCAAATGGTTGAATGGGTATGCAAATTCCTAGCCGCAGAAAGCAATGGTATTATCCTGAGGTGTGAATATTAATGTTCAGTTTTGTGTGTGTGTGTGCGTGCGTGTGACTAATCGATCATTTTGATGAGCAAGTAGCTTCACGAAAGGACGCTGCGTGCCACCGGCGATGCAAATTTGGATGAAGGGATAACTCGTCTATTTATACAGGATTCCCTGTTCATGAAGACTAACAAATCAGCTACGCATAGCGTAATATTTCTCGCATGTTTTCACTTTTTGTTTAAATAGAACGAAAACCTTACTACTAGTGAGAGACGTGCACTGGACATCAATTATATGTTTGTTTTAACCTACAAACGCTTGCATGACGAATGTTTTTATCCGACGTTTAGGCCTATTTATCGAGTTAAGCTCTAGACATGCGCAGAATCACATTGTTTAACATGTTTTAGTACAATTTAATGTCGTGTCTTTTGCGAAACGCAAAACTTTTAATGATTTTGCATGTATTTGAAGTACAACGGAAAGTGGCAGAATTCTGTCGAAATGTGTTGGGTTAAGCAGGCATTAATAAGCAGATTGAAATCTGTGATAGTGTTAGATTGTTACTAGTATATTAAACTGGCTTAGGGAAAGAATATGTAATGGTAGTAGTAGAGGATTTTAAATCGTGAGTCATGTTGCTCTAAAACCTAAAGAGCTTCTCATCGTCTTGAGAAGAAGAATTAAGAAGGCTGATAATTGTGCTTGTACGTAGATAACTTAAGTTGTATCATCCGTAGCGCCGGTTGGTTGTAAAAAGCATATAAAAATTAAAAAAAAACATCTTTACTGCAACGTGTTGGTACCTGCATTAAACTAGTACTTCACACAGTTGCCATGTAAATTAAGGCACTTGTCATATCGTGGGACCAGTTTTTGTGTGCCTTCGTCGAGAAACGTCGCCGCCAAGCCTTTCAGTCACTCCTGCACGTCTTGTCTCTTGGTCACTTCTCAGACTCTGGCCGGCCGTAAAAATCTTCATGCAATTCATATATTGTGAACAGCCCGTTTTCCGGAATTTCTGCCTTCATATTTTCGTTCAAATCATCAGCGACCAAAGAACGGGCGAGCACTTCGTTTCTCGCCTTGCACATTAGTCCTGCCTTCTCTGAACAACCGACACCATTTCCTCACATTACTTTCATCCGTTGCACCTTTATCATATGCTTTAACAATCTGCCCGTGAATTTCGGCCGGATGAATATTTTTAGCGTCTGAAAATCGTATCACAGGCCGCACTTCACAGGTAGCAGGATTTTCGATTTTCATTTCCATCATTGACGACTACAGCGAGTGGGGGAAAATGTGGCACCGTACTACGCAATACACGTGTTCCGCTTGACATAGAGGAGACGACTGACCTTCACAGTAAGTGAGCGCGTCACCTGCGCGGCCGCTACGCGAGGTCGGTTTTACTTTCTGGACACGCCTATTATACTACAAACTCCTTTAAGAAAGTAATACCTCTCGTTGCAAGCCGTATCCATATAGTTTAAATTATTATTTTCTAACAAAGAGATTAAAATTTTCATTCTCCGTCTGCTATGGCCTGTCTAAAACGTAAAGAATAAAGCCAGACGTCCTCACGCCATTCGCGTCATTGTGGGCGTCTCTAACTGTCTTGTCATATTCCACGGCGGGATATCCGTTTGAAGCTTTCAAGTTTCTCTAACCGCTAGGAGACATTCTCAGGGAAAACAAAGGCGTGTTTATTTGAGTCGCTTGATGTTGCTTGTGGATTTATAGTAAATAACACCACACACAAAATTGTGTTTGTAGATTTATTTTGTTTATGGACAGCATCGACTTTCAACACTTGTGATGGTTAAAAAAATAAACGCTTAATTAAACTGGAAGAAGTTTCCTGATAACTTGTAATCGTGACAGCACAAGATTCGACACGTCTATCCTTTCTACGAGATGGCACAGTAGTAATCCAAATGACACTAGTAACCTGATAATCGTAATTATAACAGCACATGTCTGTTGTTTTTAAACTAAAGTACAACAGTGAATTCACTTCGTCAATCTCGAAGTGTTCCTCAACACGAACTTACATGGAAGTTCAGATGAGATGTCACTGAATTGTTTTGATTGTCCCAGTATTCTGGGAACAACCTATTTTTCAATTTCCTGTCTAAGAACCAACTAAATGCACTTTTTCACTTTCTCTTTTTATTTACAAGTGAAAGTGAAAAAGTGCATTTAGTTGGTTCTTAGACAGTGAAGTGTTAAACAAGATGCATTGTTAGATTAATACAAACCTATTTTTCAATTTTGGGTGATGAGGGGTTTTTCAATTTCCCGTATTGGTTGACTCCTGAACGCTGGGTTCAAGATTTTTTTTGGAGGCTAGAAAGAACTGTTTCCTTACAAAAGTCAAATAATTTTCTAGGTGGTGTTTTTTCATTTAAGTCCTCGCACTAATGATTTAACGACAGTTAAACTTGTGAAGCCAAATTAAAGCAGTGAACTGAGCTTTTCCAGTTAATTAATAACTTTCAGCTAGAAATTCTCAAGTTTTGAACTTGCAGACTTTGGGACAGCTCCATAGCTGCTAGCTCTTTCTTTGAAATCACTGCCCTCGCCGCTGCGGGAGTCCTTTTGACTTTGTCTATTGGGGTGAGGGATTCGAACCCTAACACCGCCTGTGTGAGCAACTGAGGATGCTAGGATTTGAACCATCTGCGACACACATGTTTTCTGTTGCTCTCGTTGAAACGGTTCCCTAGACTGCACTCGAACCCAGGCAAGGGATGTTTGGTTATCAGATTAAATCACACAGAACTGTAACTTTATGTTTTATGTTGTAGGCAGGTCTAAAACCTGGTCTCTAATGTTAAGGGACGAAGGTATTGAGGGTGTTTAGGAATTGAGTGCTGAGAATGTTTGGGCATAAATGTGAGGAATTAACCAGAGGCTAGAAACAATTGCATAATCCGGAATTTCAGAATTTCTGCATTTTACAAAATAAACTTACTATGATCAGATTCAGGAGGATGATGAGCACGAGGTATGTAGCACGCATTGGAAGCAAAATGAAAATATATGTCAATTGACACAGAGAGAAGGAAAATTTTACACTTTTTATTGTTTCTTCTGATTTCTGTGCACTCGTTTAGGCATCTGTAAAAATAATTATCCCGAAGTTTGGACCCTCTAAGTTGGTTAGTTTTCTATACAGGGCATACACAAAAGAATGGTGCGGTTTCAAAAGTGAATAAACAATTTATTTCTCACCTTACACGGGCACAACATACACCGTCAACGGCGGCAACTGTCCAAGTTTCTCATTTGGTAATTAAAATCCTTCAATGTATGCACCCTGGGTCACACGACACACATCCACACGGTAATCAAACTCATCCCAGACCCGGTGTAGCATGTCCGCTGTAATGGCCTGCAGTGCATGCGTTATCCGATCACGAATTTCATGGATGGACGTGGGCAATGGTGGTACATAAACGCTGTCTTTAACGAACCCCAAAGAAAGAAATCGCACGGTGTAAGATCTGGCGAACGGGGTGGCCAAGGGAGAAGGTTCTTGTCTCCATTTGCAGCAGCACGTCCGATTCAGCGCTGTGGAAGAACACGATTGAGAAGCACTCGTACATTCCTGTGAAAATGGGGGGGAGCTCCGTCCAGTTGTAGAATGTAATCGTCATAATTGGTATTCAGTTGGGGTAACAACCAGCTTTCCAACGTCACCGCACCATTCTTTTGTGTATGCCCTGTATATAAAATCTCAAAGTTTTCATTATTTGGTTACTTTGGTCCCGCAAGCTTCTCTTTGGAGCACAATATTTCCGGAGCATAATAACGTATGGAGGTAACCAGAGCTGCTACTGATGCTAATAGAGTATTACGCGCTTTGCACCGGTACAGGGTACGCTTAATTAGTTCGTATATAATCAGCAACATTTACGATTACATTTAATTTGATTTCACCATCTACTGAAAATCCGATACCAGAGGAAATAATACCACGAGATGCCTGATTTTTTAGGGTGGGGGGGGGGGGTCTGAGATTATCTTTTAGCATCGGGTGGGGTAATGTTCCGGAAATTTTAGGAAACAATTTCCGTGCTTCGCGCTGGGTGTGTGGGATGTTTCATGCCACATCAATCAGTGTTTCGGAAAACTCTATGTTCTCTGGAAGTTTCGGTTGCATAATTATATTTTTATTGAGTGTCTGAGCGCGTAAGAGCTCAAAATATGAAACTAAGCAGGCAGAGAACAATATGAAAAATGCTTAGTATAATAAGTAGAAAGAAAAATAATTATAATACATCAAACGTTTCTGTAGGCAGAACGTGTTTTTTTTTTTCAGGCGATTGCATCAGAAATCTCAGAATCGGAAGGAAGCACTTGACTGAGGTTTCATTGTCAATCCACGTAGACAAGCTTATGCGGAGACAGTTCCGGTCACTGTGTGCGGGATTGAATTTGAACTATATCGCATTTTGATTCCTCTCATCTGCCTGTGTCTAGTAAAATGAAGTTTCATTAAACTTGCATTTTGTCCACTGATACAAATACTTGTGGCCCTCCATACGACGCTGGAGACTGGCTCTTACCGCGGGTTTCCTGTTTCCGCGATGCCTCTCACATGGTTCTGTCCAGTGTGATGTTATTTTGCTGTGATCCTGAAGTCCTCTCCGTTGTGTCGCAACTTCGTGGCAGTTTACCAAATCTTCATATTGTCCAGATGCCGTACAGCTGAAGTAACGTCCTGTATCTTCTGTATGTACCCTCTTGTTGTTGAAGATAAGCAATTAAATTTTCCTCTAACAGACACACAGCGACTGTATCATGTTTAAGACAGTCCAACATTACAACAAATGATTTGTAGTCGGCTTTGTTATTTCTGCTGAGTGTGACTAACCTGTTGCCTGTGACTGTATCCGTGAAAGGTGTGGACTTCTTCATGTACGAGGAGCACGTTCTTCTCTAAAAGGTCACAAAGATCTATATACATACCTCTAAACACTCTCTTGGGGTTCCATATTGCCTAGCTTTATGTTATAGTGCAAGGCAGTCTGGAAACCCAGTTATGTTTTACATCGTATAGAGCCAAACGGTATATGTGAAATAAAGTCACAATACTCGTAGATACTCTTCTGCTTGAGAACAAATTGTCTTCTGGACTTTGTCCATCGTCCGGATAAAATATTAAAATATAATATAAAAATCACGACGTTTCGGAATATGGCTCGTCTTCAGGTGATGGGAAGGGAGACACCTAGTCAGTTGGGTCCTTTTAGACTGAGCTAATCTCAATCCCTGGACCCAACTGTGTAGGTGTCTCCCCTCCCATCACCTGAAGACGGAAGACGAGCCATCTTCCGAAACGTCGTGATTTTTATATTGTATTTTAATATTTTATCCTGACGATGGACAAAGTCCAGAAGACAATTGGTTCTCAATATTATACACCATCATCAGAACCTTTTAGAACTCTTCTGCTTGTTTGTTTCGTTTATTTAGTGTCTAAAACTCTTCTGTTGTGCGGTTCTGAATGACTCTTTCTTACTACAGACTGTTTCTTCAAATAGAAAGTGCACTGTTGAGTCGTTTGCACAGTATTTTTACCCACAAATCCCATTGCTCATATGATATAACAGCTCCTATAGATTCCTTCAAGGCTGTTTCTAGTTTTTTTTTTTTACATCAGGTGCCCGAAACAGATAGTACACTTGTGCACGTAACACAACGGCTTTGCGCATTGCGTACGATTCTAGGTAGCAATGCAGTCGCAGTAAACCTTCCCTCTGCTCTGGTACTGTTCTCGGTTTTTCAGGCATGAATTTCGTATTGTTTTGAATCATACAAACGCGCCGTTTTCAGCAGCAGGCCGTTCTTAAACACAATGCAATGTTCGTGACTGTAAATACAGAGAATCCCGCTTTTCTATCAGAATATTTATCTTTGAAACGTCGACACAACTTTGTCGGTTTGCACAACACCAACTTATTGTGCACGTTCTGATTCTTACCATTCCTGTTACTGTCACAGGATGTTTGTCTTTCGGACAGAGTGTTACTAACATTCGTTTCATAAAGGTGTTTAAACCGTTGCTTCCGGTAGGGCTTTCGTCTTTTCGGATTTGGTGCGGCTTAACATTAAGCTTCTTTCTGCTGCATATTTTACAAAGCATAATACATGTTTTTTTTGTATTATTGTCACCGTGCATTTTCTATTCAATGTTTCATAACCAACTAAATGCACATTTCACTTGAAACTATTTTTATATAGTTACTAAATACCCCCACATATGTTTCAGTCTACCACAGACCATCATCAGGGGTTATAAACTACACTTATTACACATCCATATTTTCAGTTCTGGACGGCATATGGCAATGAACTAAACATATGGATGTGTAATAAGTGTAGTTTATGACCCATTGATGATGGTCTGTGGTAGACTGAAACATATGTTGGGGTATTATAATAAAAAACAATCCCATTACAGGCCTTGACAGGCCCTTAGGGTCCCAGGAGGTTGAGGCTCCCAGATTTTTAGACAATCGGCACATGAAGGTGGTAAGGTTGTCAGCCCTACGCACCGGCCGCCTTTACCCCCAGGAAAGATTCCTGGTACTCATTTCTGTTAGAGGCTGAGTCGACCCCAGGGCCATAGTGCGACCGAGACGATTATGTCAATGAAAAACTCCAGTGACACCATCGGGAATCGAACCCGCGACGTTCCGGTTTGTAGTGCAGTGCCTCAACCAACTGCGCCACCGCGTGAGGGGTATTATAATAACTATATAAAAATAGTTTCAAGTGAAATGTGCATTTAGTTGGTTATGAAACATTGCATAATACATGTGTTGTGGCACTACATTCTTCCTAGATTTTTCTCTCAGACAAAGTATAGGAAGTGCTGAATTTCGAATTCCCAATATGTATCCCTGTCTGTAGCGCCACTGAAGGCGTCAAGGCTGCACAGGCTGTTTTTGTACCGTTTCTACTTCTCTTCGCTGGAGTTTGGTGCAAATTTAAAAAGATATCTCGATTTTGTTCACGTTCCTCTTTGCATACTTCAGTTTTAATACATTTTCTTTCTCTACCCTTTAATTACGGCAGTGTCGTCTCCCTCACGACTCCTACATTATCCCGATTACCTAGGCCACTGCAAGTTGGCCCATAAGAGTTATTTGGCCTGCTTGATGCAATGTCAGTAATTTACGTCTACACACGTCACAAATTTTAAAATAAATGACTGGCTTTAAGAAATAGTTTTAATATTGGGATCTTTGTTATTCTGGGTTGTTGCGCTGCGGAGGTTGGGTAACAGACAGACCTACGCTTCGTAATAACCCAGAAGACAGATATCTCAGCCACACCGCAACAGAAACCTTAAATGTTGCATAGGTTTTATATTGTATTATAATTGTTTCTCTTTCTGCTTCTCCTACATAACACTTTTCAGAATGTGTTCTGTGTGCCTTTTTTATATTGTGAACTATTTTATCCTCAGACAGCCCATAAAAATGCAATTATGCAACCGGTCCTTCCAGTTGATATGGAGTTTTGCAGGAACACTGATTGATGTGGCGTGGAATCGCCCACATATCAACCTCGCGGCGCGCACGGTGCAGAATTTTATTAGTTTTCTGAAATATTCTCCGCATCACCCCCACACTCTTCTAAAAAGCCATTTTTCAGGCCATGAAACAAGGATCACATGGTATTTTTTTTTCCACCTGGACAGAGTGAAACCAAATTCAGATTAATCCCACATATTTACGTTTATATACAAACGTATATAGCAAGCAGGTTTCTTGTGCGCGGCTGTAAGACGGGTAGCATTAGCATTAGCATTAGCATTAGAACAAGCTCTCGTTCAGTTCTTTAACTTATAGTTGTCCGGAAATAATATGTTAAAAAAAGACTTGCGCGGGGCGAATGTGACCAAGGTATGAACATTTTGAAATATGGTTTCTCGAAAACCAATCTATCTAGAGGGCTCACACTTCAGGACTATTAGTTTCTCTGTACGTTCAAAGAGAATACAAGTTTTACGGGATTGAAAAGTAAAAGGTTTCTGTGCTGTGCGATTTGCACGGAGTTTTGATGGCGACGTCTGTAGTAAAGGGACTTGTTGGAATGCCTAGGCGTCGTTGAGAAGGTACAGTACTGGTAATATTATCATTAATAACAGAGCAATATTTATACCAAGTGTTTGGAAACTTGTAAACTGGTTCAAGAGGTGAAATGGTGACCTGAGAAAGTAGGCCGAGTCTGAGGATGGTCTTACAGGACTAGGTCAGTGTGTTGCGGACTGATACGTGTAGCTTAGGATAAGGACACGTGACATACTCTTTGGAACATTATAATGAACCTTCAGGTTGTTACAATGCGTAGAAGTCACACAATACTCAGCCCAACAAAATGCACTCTTGTCATTTTCAGATATTCTATATTACATTATCTGTAAACCAATCCAACATGTTTCGATCCCTCGTCGGATCATTATCAGGGATTCTTATAAAAGTAAGACGGCACAAGAAGAACTAACAATATATTTACATGTTTTCTTTTTAACATGTACATATATTGTTAGTTCTGTTTGTGCAATCTTACTTTTATAAGAATCCCTGATGATGATTCCATGAGGGATCGAAACATGTTGGATTGGTTTACAGATATTGTAATGTAGAATATCTGAAAATAACAGAGTGTATTTTGTGGGGCTGAGTATTGTGATTTTATTAGCGACAATGAACGTTATGAACAATATAAAATGCGTAAAAATCTTGGCTAGATGACCAAATTTTAGGGTCTCACAAGTCTTCTGCGTGGAGTTAAAGGTTTGTACTTTGTCATATTACCGCAGTGCTTCCAGATGCATTGAATAAGGTAACCGTGATTTAGTTTTGTTTGCCTGCTTTGTAAAAAAACTTACATATTCAGATCTCTCCACTCCATGCAATTGGATAAGAAAGAACGTTTCGTCTGTTCATGCTTCTTTCTCGTTGCCTTTCATATTCCGATCATTCTACTTTCTATTTCTTCTTGCGTAACTGCGCAAGCTCAGAACTCGAATTACACTTGCCATTGAGATTGCCGTCGTTTGTTATGTGACAACGTGTATTCTGGCAGATATTTGCCAGAATATTTTCGAAGAACCAACAACAATCAAATTTAATTAAAATCCGTCTATTGCGAGCCGAGTTGTTCCATGCGAACAGACAGACAGGCTGACGTAAAGACATGACAAAGCTAACAGTTGTTTTTCGCAATTTTGAGAATGCGCTTAAAAATGGCCTCTTCCCTTTAAAAAAAAATTCTCTTATCTCTTATCCGTATTATGTGCTGCGCCCTTGGTTTTGTTATAGTCATAATCGGGCGTATTGGTTATGTACTGCAGTGTCTTTATTGGTTATGTACTGCAGTGCCTTTATTGGTTATGTACTGCTGTGCCTTTATTGGTTATGTACTGCTGTGCCTTTATTGGTTATGTACTGCAGTGCCTTTATTGGTTATGTACTGCAGTGCCTTTATTGGTTATGTACTGCAGTGCCTTTATTGGTTATGTACTGCAGTGCCTTTATTGGTTATGTACTGCAGTAACTTTATTGGTTATGTACTGCAGTGACTTTATTGGTTATGTACTGCAGTGCCTTTATTGGTTATGTACTGCAGTGCCTTTATTGGTTATGTACTGCAGTGACTTTATTGGTTATGTACTGCAGTGACTTTATTGGTTATGTACTGCAGTGACTTTATTGGTTATGTACTGCAGTGCCTTTATTGGTTATGTACTGCAGTGCCTTTATCGGTTATGTACTGCAGTGCCTTTATTGGTTATGTACTGCAGTGCCTTTATTGGTTATGTACTGCAGTGCCTTTATTGGTTATGTACAACAGTGCCTTTATTAGTTATGTACTGCAGTGCCTTTATTGGTTATGTACTTCAGTGGCTTTATTGGTTATGTACTGCAGTGCCTTTATTGGTTACGTACTGCAGTGCCTTTATTTCAGTACTTTCTTGCCGATTGACGATTATTTTCCGGGTCGTACAAGTTTCCTCTGACCTTTCGAATGGCCTCACAGGTTATGCACTGTCGACAGTTTTTGTTTGCATGAGGACAGCCACACCAAGATTAATGGATGTGTCTAGCGTGACGACGATTGGTTCTTCGGGCTTGAAGCTCTGAAGTCTGCGACTACGGAGAGGATGTTTAGGAGAGAAACAACATGTTCAGAATGGAATAATATGTAGGATAATCCTAAACACTTTCGTGCCATGCATAATTTCTTATACGATTCTCTCAGCTTGCCACTAAATTGTCCTTGCTTTCCACACTTATTTGAAAATATTTCTCGTTATGACGGTCATAAATAGCCTCTTAGGTTAGTTACGCTCGAGATACACACGTGAAAGCATGTTAATTGTCGTCTTTTAGAATTCCGTTGTTCTTTTTCTGGTGTTAATAGAACTTTAACAGATCGACAAATGTTTACTTAAAATGTCGCAGATAAAATTACAAGAAATGCTTTCAGCTACTCTCGAATTATTAGATATAAATGTATCGACAGGCTGTAGACATTACGAAGACACGTAATGTCAGTATTCTTTAATATTTCGTTGCGGAGCCTTTCAAACGAGGAAATTGGGTTTCACACACAGGTATTAGCCTCACAATGTACAACACAGCTGACTGCAAGAATATGACCTTCCAATATGTTTCGGTTCTATGTACGTATAGCAACCCTAACAAGCCTGTTTACATGACTCATAACATGTACTTCTACGTTCCCATATTGTGTGGTTATGTTACACACCCGATTGAAATTCTGTGCATGCAGCATGGATTGCATAATACGTGGATAAGTAAAGGATCCAATTTTATGCATACATATCTGTAGAGAGAGCACAGTTACAAATTATTCGGCTCACTCACACATATCTCGTCCCTGGGAAAACGGACTCATTACTCTGGGCACTACCTGTGTTAACAGTTTGTTGCCATATAGATACGAAGTACTGACAGTAGGCCTACTGGCTATTAAGCTTCTTGACAAGCTGGTCGACTCTTAGCTTCTGAAGAAGAAATCTGCTCCTTGGTGTTGCTTATTTATGCTAGTTACACGGTTTTGTGTTAGTTAGTGTCTGCTGCATCTCAGAATATGCTTCTGAAAGATGTGGAAGGAACACAAGTAATCCTGAGTCACACGGAATTTCTTAAGAACCTTTGTCTTCCTCGCTGTAGTTGAGTTACAGGAGAGTAAATGTGTGGGGCCGAGCACAAGGAGACCACCTGGGAAATTAAAACAGAGACCTACCTTATTTCATTTTTTACGAATCCTTCCTTTTACCATTCGCACTCGATGTTTCGTTTAGATCGCGAGCAATCAAACCACGGGCCGTAGTCAGGTTGGATCCACGTATTCAGCTCGCGTCACTTTGCTTGCACGTTACAACAATAATTTGCATTACGTTTCTCTTTTATTCTAGTAAGTTGTACCACAACTCGTCAGGAAATTTGTAGGATTAAATCGTTATGGCCTGTTCCTTGAAACTGAAGGTAATCTTTCTCTCCATCATCATTTAGGTTGTCCCATGTCTCGATGCCCCTCGGTCGAAAAGGAAATGCCGATATTGGTAAAAGGTCTCCTTCCATATCGATTTTTTTTTCCTGATTTTGTTGGTAGCACGAATTTTTTTTCCCCTGATTTTGTTAGTAACTTTGTGTCTCTTCAACTACGAGTAGACTTCTGACTTCAAATCCTTACCTCTCTGATATCAGAATGTAATTAAGCCCAGTAGTAGTCTTAGCATTGCTTTTGCGCTATCCCTAATTTATGCGTTGCCCCCTTGTTTACAATAAATATTTCACTAAAATCTATATGCATCTGCCACTATAATTTCCATGTCCGTGTCAGGATTGTGGAAAGTCGAGTGTACCTCCCCATACATTATGCAATTTAATCAACACAACTAATTGAGTTTTGAGGTTCTCACGACGGTAAGGGTAAAGACGCCAGTCTTCTGCGATGGACGCAGTACCGTTTGGTAGATAACTACAGCGTTTCGGAGAAACCTGCTGCCCCCATTTGTGGGATATAAGAATGGCCATGTGGCCAAGCACATGGCGTCACGCACTAGAATACCGTGATATTATGACAAATTGTGGATATTTCTTCACAAAAGTTTTTGGAGTAGCCTAAAGATTCTTTGCGATAGACCTTCTGGCTCGCGGTAATTTCAAAATAGCACCACAGGGCGCCCTCACGACTGCTTGCCAAACCCTGGTTTAGGAGGTTTTAACTGTGGGAACAGCCGTTGTATTTGAGACACGCTGTGACATTTATTTACATAGCATGAGAGAAACCGTGGTAGTAGAACACAGTGTTAAACCTAATTAATTTGCAGAGTGTAAATTTACGTTGTATTCGCTTCGTGGTTACAAGGATCTGGAGATTTTGTCAGCTGAGTCGACATTTGTTTAGCTCATATTACTTGGCCATAAATCGCTGCCGTTCTGTTCCATAAATGTCAATGAAATCGCTAACGGTGTCGCTTGATGTCGACTGGTTCAAAATAAAATTGATATTTTGATTGCCAATCCACTCTTTAGCACATCTACTTTATATTTTGGATGCCCCGTTTATTAATTTTGACCTGCACAATGAGTGTACTGGCTTGAAATTTTAGTGTTTTTAGACGCCTTCGCAAAATCGCGTAAAGCTCCTGTTACATTCGTCATGTCCGTCCGCCCGTCTGCATGGATCAGCTCGGCTCCTACTGGCTGATCTGCGTGCAATTTCGTATTGGGGACTTTTATAAAAAAATCTGTCTACAAAATCCAAATTTGGTTAAAATGTGGCAAAAATATGAGGAACTTAACGCGAACACCTAAATATATTTTACTGTTGCCGGCGATATTAAGTGGCCATAAAAGTGCTCTCTTCGAGTGAAATGAGATCAGGCAGTCCGGATAGCCGAGGAGGGATAAACGTTACGCGATCGCACCACAGTGTTACGTTATATACGCATCTTGTTGTCATGCTCTCCGAGAAACTTCCAAACAGAACATGGCCGTTTCCTTTAAATCGCTGTCAGTTTATCATTCATAAGTCATCGGATCATTGGAGGCCACACAAACTAGGCTGAAGAAAAAGTTTGTTTAAATAAATATATATAAATAAAGGATAATATGTGTTCTGTGTATTAGAGTAACGTAAAAATAAATGTTGATGCACGTATATTTTGAAACAGAAAACGATCCTGGGTTCCTTTACTGCGGTAATGCTATTTTTTGAGTCGTTATTTTATTTGACAACTGCTGGTTGAAACGTCCTGTCGGCTTCTTTATCACATAACTTAGCCCACTCATCCGACCGCCCTCACGTGCCACATATTAGCGGTAGAAAGTTACAAATAATAGCTTTTCAATAAAGTAAGGAACCTCTATAAAATTATTAAGGAAGTTGTGCATAATTGTAGGTTTAGGCAGAAGTAAAGTTGCGCATTTTCTTAGTAAGATATATGGGGAAGTGGAGGTATAGCTCCACACAGTCTTAAACTCAACACTACATGGGGAGAGCTGTCAGTTTCACGCAACGGCCAATTTATCTTCGAGGAAAGAGCCCCTGGCACTGAGTAAATGGAAGCTGGGTGGACCCCAGACCTGGTCTAGACACGGCAGAGCAGAAAAATCTTTCTTGCCGGGTGTCCTCTGCATTTTATCCTATGGCCTAGTCACCCTACCAACTGGGTTTCCGGCAGACATGTAGTTTAATGTGTGATGTTTTCAAGGAAGTGAATTCCAAAGTCTCCTGGGATATGACGCCGTGTAAGTTGTACAGTGGGTACTCATATACGTATTTCAAGATCTGGGATTGCAAGAAACGGAGAATCGTTGTTTGGTCTCTGCAACTCAGTAGGAAGGACATGCACTCATCTGTCATTCTGCAAGACGTCACTTCCGGAGCAATGTAATGATACTTTGTATGAGGAGTATAACCAATTTTGGGGGAGTGGATGTGTTTCAGGACAGAGATAAGAAAAAGAGAAAAACTTTGGTGCACACAATTTTAGCTCCATTATCTTCCTTAAGGAAAAAAAGTGGGCTTATGACATCACCATTCTGTCTATATAACCCGTATCAGCTTTTCAGCCATTTGACTGGTTTTCACGAAACTAAGTTGAAGGTTATGCCACTGGATATCAACCCAGCCTCCTACGTTTAAATGCCCTTCAATAATTAACGAAATGGCTGTTTATGTGTGAGAAAGTGACTTGCTAGTGACTCTACCGTTCGTGAATTTATGGCGCTGTATTAAAATATCGCAATAAATGTCTGAAGGAATTGTAAATAGCAACATGGCTACCGTGAAAATATTTTCCATCTCTTTCGTTTAGAAAGCGAAAAGTAATAAATTATTCGAGTATGAAGAAGACTAAAATCCTCTGGCGTATGACGCCTTATTGATTGGCATATATGTACCGTTTCAAAGCAGCTTACTGTCTTCATCTTCATGGCCTGAACTTATAAGCTGAACTGTCTGCCAACGTCATATTCTAGAAGATTTTGATCTTCATCAAGCTGCTGAGAGAACCTTAAATCTCCCATTGGCATGCGCATTTTTGTACGGAGCTGGCTCATAAACATACATACACTTTAGGCCTATGTATGGATAGGACTACCGTTTACAAGACAGTGACTGAAAATATGGTGAAGGTGCTGAAATTTTGAGGTTATAGGCACAAATTAACGGGATTTGTGCTTATTGCAAAAAGTTTGTAAAAGGAGCATTAGAACTGTAATGCTATTAACAGACCCTTAAGTTTAATGAGTGGCTTGTTGTTATTGTATATATTTAATTCTAACTGCACATTTAATAATTAAAATGATATTGCAATATTTCGCTGCTTGATCTACTACATGTTTCGGCTGTTAATAGCCATCCTGTGGGACAACAATTATTACAGAGGAATTATGTTGATGTAGGTACATCTTATCGTCAGTACATAGCCCCGTTGAGGTTGGTATTTATTGTTCCTTAAATTACTGCGATTGTTGCTGTTTTTATTAGACTGCTCCAATTGGGGGGGGGGGGGGGGGAGGTTTCTGTTGTCTGACCAGAGCGGTCTGAACGGCTGCTGTACTGCGATGTAGAAAGCAAATGGAGAAACTACCATATTATTACTTTTCCTGGATAGTCTGTTTCCAAAACCAGAGAAAAATACGAGATAGTTTATCTGGAAAATAATTCGCACTGTGGAATATGCAGATGACTTTGTGCTACTGGCTAAGGAAGAAAAGTGCTACAGGACATGATTAACAGACTAATTGAAATTGGAAGACGCTATGGATTGGAAATGAGTGTGGAAAAAACCAAAGTAATGAGAATCTCAAGGCAGCCATCCCCAATACAGATTGGTAGATCAAAAACCGCCGGAGAATGTGGAATATTTCAACTATTTGAGTAGCATGACAACAAATGATGCAAGGTGTACACGTGAAATTAAATCCAGGATTTTTTTTTCCAATGGCCCGACAGCCCTTTGGGGGCCTAGGCCACCTCATATTTCGAGGCTTCACGATCACACACTTTTGAGACGTACCACACTCGGTAGGACTCCCCTGGACGAGAGACCAGCTCGTCGCAGAGACCTCTACCTGACAACACACAACACTCACAAGAGACAGACATCCATGCCCTAGACGGGGTTCGAACCCAAAATCCCAGTAAGCGAGCGGCTGTATACCCACGCCTTAGACCGCGCGGTCACAGGGATCGGCTAAGTCCAGGATTGCCATAGCAAAAGCAGCACTCAACAATAAGACTGTTTTGACCAGCAAAGTCGACTTAAATTTAAGGAAGAAGCTAGTAGAATTCCACATTTGGAGCATAGCTGTGTATGATGCTGAAACTTGGATACTTTAAATCAGATCGGAAATACCTGGAAAGTTTTGAAATGTGATGCTGGAGAAGCATGGAGATCATTTGGTTCGATCGTGTGAGATATGACGTATTACATAGAGTTAAAGAGGAGAGAAATATCCTACATACAATAAATAGAAGGAAGGCTAACTGGATTGGTCACATCTTGCGTAGGAACTGCCTTCTGAAACACACGATTGAAGGAAAGTTAGAAGGAAGGATAGAAGTGACGGGAGGACGAGGAAGAAGATTAAGCAGCTACTGGATGACCTTAAGGAAAATAGAGGTTACTGGAAATTTAAAGAGGAAGCACTAGATTGCACTGTGTGGAGAACTCGCTTTGGAGGAGGCTATGCACCTGTTGTAAGACCACAGGGTAAATAATTAATTACAATACAACCTTCTTTGCGTTGATCCCAAGCGATGCACGTAGATGAGATCTGCGCTCTCCTGGGATATAACGCAGCGTTGAGTGGCAGTTATGTACCGACGTTTCGGGACAACCTATTCCCAGTTCTGTACTGACGTTTCGGGACAATCTATCCCCATAGGTTGTCCCGAAACGTCGGTACAGAACTGCCACTCAAAGCTGCGTAATATCCGAGAAGAGCACAGATCTTGTACTAAGTGCAGTTGGGTTGCTGTAATAATAATTAATGGTAGGACTATGTAGGACTAGAAATCTGTAAAGTAGGAGAGTAAACACTGTGGAGTCCCTTCGGGGATGCTTTTTTCTAATATTGTAGTTTCTCCTGTTTATTGACCCCGTGGAAAGCAATGTAGCGGTACTGCCCGGGGAGGGAGGGGTTGGCTATTTGCTCAGTGCCAACAGACATCCGCGATCAATGTGCCCTTTCCGATCAGCTACACCTGCTCACTGTGCGCATCCGAAGGTAGTTAGTTCAATACAGGAACTGCAAAAACAAGTGAAATTCTGATCAAAATTATATTAGTTGATGCTGTTACACCCCACACCCACACAGAAAGCTTGGACTAGATTACAGGCTGGACGACCGAGGATTCTACAAAATTTCCGGCCGATCCCAGTGGCCACGCGGTCTAAGGCGTGGGTCTCCGGCCGCTCGCTTGTTGGGATTGTGGGTTCGAACCCCGCCGGGGCATGGATGTCTGTCTCTTGTGAGTGTTATGTGTTGTCAGTAGAGGTCTCTGCGACGGGCTGATCACTCGTCCAGAGGAGTCCTACCGAGTGTGATGTGTCTGAGTGTGATCGTGAAGCCTCGATAACGAGGAGGCCGAGGCCCAATAGGGGTTGTTACGCCATGGAAAGAAGAACAACAAAGCGCCCAGAGCTTTCTGCTTCTATCTTTAGGATGAAAGCAGCCCAATACGACAGAATCTGCAGCAGGCCCTTAATGCGTTAGGGAGGAATTTTGTTATTGAAATTGGGAGGGCAGCCTTGGGATGGAATTTTGAAAATAAATTAAGCAATATTTTGTAGTGATAATTGTGCTATTGATCTACAAAGATATAGGTGTTCGACGCGTCACTCTAACCTTCCACCGCTACCCGGGTAATGTTAATTTTGGTAATGTTAACAAGTACAGAGGTGCGGTGTCAATATTTAAAAATTTAGTTTCAATGTCACAGAAAATATACTTGGTCTTGGTTAAAAAGACCACCGTGAAGGAACATAATCGGTATTCATTCTGACAGTCTTACAAAGATATAATACGTATTGTGTGAACTACAATGTGTATACAATGACTACAGATCTCTTTATTTTAATCTGTGGAGAGAATTGTTTTTCAGATGCCCTGAGTTGTTTACTATGTGTACATTATTTTAAAAAGCAGAATGAAGATTTACCATTCTAAATTTAATTTAGGCTAAATATGGAGTTTTTAGACGTTAACCATACGAATATTTATCAGTGTGCTTTAAAAGGTTACGTGTTCTTCCTTCACAGAAGAGTAAGGAAATTTTGAATCACAAGCAGTGAATTCTGATGGCCTAAAATATTTCGCAGCTTGTAGACTATACGTGCCTGAGACTGAAGACAAATATATTTCAGTTTTGTCTGAGATCGGATTTGTTTTAATGGCGAGTTTACACTGTCATTCTATGAGAAACCCTGGCGAGGGTTTTAATTAAAACGCCAATGGAACGAGAAGGGTTACAGTACGTGCTGAACATTCCCACAACTTGTGTACGTGCATTCTGAACGCAAAAAAAAGTTTATAGCCGATAGTGCAGGCAATGTTATTCCTGCGCTTTTACCTGGAAATTATGTCGGTGAAAATGGATGATCAACTTCAGGTTTCGGCCATTTTGCTCCCTGGGAAGAACATCCAATTTTAATTGGAACCCCAATTTTTCATTAGTTCAGTCTTTGAGGTATCTTGTGTTGAATTAACTATTCAGGTTTCCTAACCCACTTAGTTCAATAAATATCAACAGAAAGGTCGGTTAAGTACTTTGGAAACTAAACTGGCTAACGATCTATGTGACTAACTAATTAGCTAGATAATTAAGTGGCTGACTGATTGGCTGATTGGCCGATCGACCTAGGAACCGGCCATACAACTGCTCAACCAACACAACAGGTCACTAACTAACCAACTAACCAAATCTGTGTAGTAGAGTAATTCCTCGTAATCTGACAACTCTACAGGTGTTAAAGAAATGAAAAGCTGCGGTCCCACAGCGGCGGTGCTTATTAAAATGTCTTCGGATTATAACACCCTCCAGTCTGACAAAAGTGTGCCGACGTTTCAGAAGTACATGCTTACTCCATCGTTCGTGTAGATGTGATGGTAGAGGTGGGTCGCTCTCCAAACATGTGTAGTACTAGTGATCTACAACAAGGGCGCACAAATCCCAGGCACTAGGTCGCCGTGGCGACTAAATATTTTACGGTGACGCCTATTGTTTCTGGATCCTGAATATGGAACTTGCCTCCTGTCGAAAATCTGGCGCCTAGAATTTTGCGGTGGCTGCTACACATTTCGAAAATTTATGCACATTCCTGACGACAGCGATGTGCATGGTCAAGAAATTATCCGCCTGTTACAGAACCTAATGTATCTGTAGCGGGGCGTCCTGTGTTCAATTCCCGGAAAACAACATGAAGCTATGACTGAATGACATGTATATCATTGATTTATTTGCTCGTGCACGTGTTAGTTAGGAATGCGGTGTTTGTTGGTTTCAAAGGGACTTTTTGTCGAAATTCAGCTTTGCGGCTTCTCTCACAAAGCAAGTGGAGGTGTTTGTTGTTAGTAAATGTCAGGCAGAAATACTGTTTTGCGATATTAAAGTGAAGATAAAGGTCACCCCGTAACATGCCAATGCAGGCACAGTACGGAAAGTAGATGTATTGCTGTACATATTTGCCACCTCAGCCCTAAAGTCGGATGGGTTTTGATATTAAATGAAGTGAAAAGTTTTGCTCCTTGAGAGCCGTAACTAATCGTACGTGTAAACAAGGCAGCGGACGCTTACGTGTGGGTACACACATAGAAATTCCTTTTAAAACAGGGTTTATGGGGCAGGCACCACGGGTCTAAGTTTAGTCGGACTGAAATTTGAAAGTGTATGTTTTGACCACTTAGAGGTTATGAAATTATCTTAGATCAGCCAATCAGGAATTCGTATTTCGTTCATATCCGACCGAAGACCATAAACTTCGCAGGCTATTTGAAAGCAACGTCGTGAAGGGAGCGTCTGAATTTCGATTTTGCAATGAAAGGGCGGATTTGTTGACGCTCCCAAATTGTAAACATATCGCCAACTATTTCAGACTTAAAAATATCCCCACCGGTAGAGGCATAAAGAATACTCAAAATATTAAAGTGAAAAATTTGTGAACATCTAAATCATAAATAAATTATTGTGTGCAATAATAAATCGAGCTAAAGTGTTGTGTACAGTGGAATTAATAACCGATAACACACACCTTCCAAATCGCTACGGGATTTGACTTGCGGGGTTCGAGCCCCGATAGGTACAAGAGTTTCTCTCTTCTACGCACCCGTCCAGACCAGTCCTAGTGCCCACCCAACATCCTGTACAATTGGAACCGGTGCTGTTTTGTGGGGTAAAGCGGCCGGGGCGTGGCGATGACCACTCACCCCAGGCTAAAAATGAACGTCTATTATTTCCGTCCCCTTGCCTGGATGGCATGTTTCGTGGCGACCTTTGCCTTTACCTTAATACACATCTTCAGCTAACACGTATATAACTCCTGTTAGACCTATTACTGTGTTAAGGTGGTACACCTGTTACTGGAACCGCTATACTAGTAAATGCTTAAGAATGAAATATTCCTGTCTTTCACATACAATCGTTAGCGCTGTCAGTATCGCCGTCTGTGAGCCTTTTGTCGGGTATCGACCCCTGTGCATATTCTGGAGAGGGTTTCTTTTTCCATCTGGTGAAGCTAGTTCGCCTTTATGTCACAGATCCAGATTTTGCCATACCTGACTTTATCACATTTTAGTGATTGTGGTTGAGCCTACTGGCACCCAAAGAAGCTGCGACCTTGTGAAAAGAAGAAGGAGGAGGAGAGGAGGAGGAGGAAAAGGAGGAGAGGAAAAGGAGAAGAAAAAATGAGCAGATAAGTGGTGAAGAAAAGGCTAGATATCGTAACTGTCTTGTCAAGAATCCACCACTCTACTCCATCCAGTGAAGAAATGAAGAGAAACAGTTATGTTTGTTTGGCCACTGATATGTCGTGTGGAAAGTCTGCAGTTCTAGAAGAAAGCAGGTTATATATAACAAAGACAATCTATATTTGCTGCTTAGAATTTATGAGGCTATTAAACAAAGTAAAGAGGAATCCAATTACTAGTTCATATTTACACAGATTCATTATTCATTCATAAGTTGTGAATCAGATAAGCGAGCAGAATAATGAATATCTTTAGGTACGAAGGAGACAAGGTCTGGAAAATTTAAACCAACCACGTTTTTAGGGGAGCCGAAGTAGCTATATTTGGTATAGTACAGTTTGGGGTTCGGATTCCGGTAGGGGCAAAAGATTTTTTTCTCTTTTCCAAAATGTCCAGACCGGCCCTGGGGCGCACGCAGCCTTCTATTCAATGGATACCTTTGTTCTTTCCTGGGGGTAAAGCGGCAGGGACGTGAGGTTAACCACTCATCTCTATCCAGTGCCGAGGTTAAGAATGAGTGGAGATATACCTCTACTTCATAGCGAGGATAGGTAAAGCTTTACCGTTTACATTTTTTAATATTACTTGGTGGAGCAGCCTACAGAACTTCTGGCGATAGAGGAGTTCTGATAGAGGGAGCAGAAAGTCTCTCCTCTTCGTCGTTTTCCCTTTGACATTAATTTATTGTTAAGTTATTTAAGGCCATGTTATTAATTACTGGCGTTGGTGTGACATGTAAAGTGATGAGCCGAAAAGACTGTGAGATCCTGAGGTTGTCAACAGCTGTGAATATAAAGTTAGGTCTTATGGGATATTACACCGTGTAGTTTGTTAGAGGGAGCTACAGCCTGAGCTTTGAGTCTAGAACAGAATAGAGGATCCAGGCAGCAGATTTATTGTTGTATTTGATACTTGTCTACCAAGCTAAACGATGTCACTTCCGGAACACCACAATATTGAGAGGCCTGTTGGTTACTAACCACGATTTAGCGTTAAGACTACAAAGAGGAGTGACTTTATTGGGGTAACGCGACTGCAGTTCCGTAGCAGATGAAAGGTAGGTTGTTAAGCAAGTGAACTAAGCGACTAAGCAAGTGACAAAACCTGACTAAGGCCGCGTTCTCACGGGGCGTGAACCACGCGCGTGAATCACACTTTCGTGGGCCACTACCCGTGTGAACGCGGAGTCGTGGACCTTGCGTGTAACGTCAGCAGTCCACGATCCTGTCGTGGCAGGATCAAACCATGTTTGATTTTCAGTCGTGGTGCTGGCGTTCGTGAGGTAAGATGTCGTCACAAATGCTAAGACTCAGTGACAGCGAAACTTTACGTTTCTTAACTCTGCTTAACAAGTATTCAAACTGTATTTCTGTCATTCGCAGTAAATTTTTGAAGTCATCTGGATAGCGATGTTTAAGTTCGGTATCAATAAATCTGGATGCTCCCACAAGTGGGCGCCGTGTTATCCACTCCTTAACCCACCAACGCTTTCTCCGACGTTTTTCTTGTCTTTTGTCGAGTGCGCGAACAATTTTATATGCTAAAATTCCACAAAACACAGAGCACACTACGGCACAGCCCTCAGCAACTGTCCCGTCCATGGTCACGACTGTACTGAAACCTTTTGTCCGTGTGAACAGCTCACGCTTTCCACCAAGCGTGGAGGCAACACGAGTGAGCACGCCAGTGTGATTCACGAGCGTAGATCACGCCCCGTGAGAACGCGGCCTAACTGTGAAAAAAAACGTGTAACTAAGCAAGTGATTAACTAGAACTAGACAATCAATCGACTACCTCAAAAAACACCTAACCAATTATCAACCAACCAAACCAAATAATCACATGATTCTGTCGCTCAAAGTTAGACATCCACCAAAACTTTTATTTATTCATAAATTTTCCTTATTTGGTAAAAGTAAAAGGTACTTGTTTGAGCTTAAAAAGCCTTCGTCAGGCTGCTCTCATACAAATACAAAAAGGGGAGCCTACGCACTCCTACAGGTTTTATTGTTTATCGGTGGTGAGGTCTGATACCTCACAGAAATTCAAACAAATATATTTGTCTACCAATAATGTTATGAATATGAAACCTCTTTTATGAGCGTTCGCAAAATTGCGAAAAGAGAATATTATTTCGTTCCGTCTGTCTGTCCATCCGTCCGTCGGTATGTCCGCAGGGAACAACTCAACTCCCACTGGAAGGATTTTTATGAAATTTGATATTTAGGATTTTTCGAAAATCTGTCGGGAAAATTCAAGTTTGATTGAAACCGGACAAGGACAACGGTACCCTACTTAAGGACCTATGTATATTCATGATAATATCTCGCCAAATTTTTCTTAGAATGAGAAATGTTTCAGACAGAATTTGTAGAGAAAGTCAAATAATAATAATATTCAATAATATTTTTCCGGAAATCGTGCCGTTTATGAGATAATGTGGGAAAACTGTGGAAGAGCCGGAAAGGTCACAGATGACAAATTATACGGCGTATGCGCTTTGCATGCTGGGTAACTAAGGGTACAGACACACACACACTCAGAATATGAATACTTATTGCTTTTCGCCGGCAACAATGGTTATGCGAACGCTTGTCAATTTGACGTTGTAACATTGCTTCTGTTGTTAGATGTTGTTATGTTGTGTTCTACTGGATGTTTCCACGAGTCTTGGTCAAATTTTCTGGCCTTCTTGACTGTGAAATTTTAAACTGACATTTAAAATTGTTTTAAAATCTCCTTACTTAAAATCGTTTAATTAAACATTTTACATACCTTTATGTAAAATTTAGATTTCCCTTTTATTTTTGTTATCGCTGTGGCTGAAGGTGTCATCTAATATCCGGAATGATGGATGCGTATTGGATCCATTCCCGGTATCTGATTTTATTTTATGTTGTTGGTGCATCTCGTCTTGTTCATCTCTGAATGGAAAAGGATGTTAAAAGTAATTGTAGTTAAAAAGATTATATAATTCAAAGTTGAATGCATTTTTGTTTGATACTAAGCTGTCATAATTTTGTGTGACATGTGCTACTTATAGTTTTTACTTGGATGTTTATTTTGGTTGTTTTGCGGAACGTCTGCTAAATATTAAGCCCTGGGTTGAGAATGGTGTTCTTTTGACGTGGGGCAAATTCTCTGCCGGTTTCTGTATTTATTATGGTCCGACGGATTATGCTGCTCTTGTTGCCATGCCTTACAGGGGATGTTTATGACTTAATGTAACACGAACTGTTTTATAAACTATATATTGTTACAATATAGTCTTCTCGGGCGCACAGCCGCGTCAATTCGTTTGAATACAACGTTTCGGGGACTAGCTCCGTCCCCATCCTCAGGCAAAACTGAGCAAAATCAGTTTTGCCTGAGGATGGGGACGGAGCTAGTCCCCGAAACGTTGTATTCAAACGAATTGACGCGGCTGTGCGCCCGAGAAGACTATATTGAATCATGTCGCCGCGAAAGTTTTAAAACTTATGTATATTGTTACAGTTAGTGAATGTAATATCAACGTACTAATATGATTTTTATATAGGTTTCTGTACTTACAGGTTCACTAGTTACTTTAGGTGTCCTTGCGTGTACTTCTACCAAGAGTCAGCTGGGAACAAAGTGGGTGTATGGGAACGCCAGTAAAGGCGAAAGTGTGTCAGACCTAAACTGTCGCCTTTGTTGCTCGTTTTGAACCGGTATATCGAAGAGTGCTCTGGCACTCACTACGCACTTGTCACTTTTTGTACCTTTTGCACTTTCTTTATAAATATGATATTTTTCCACTGTATTCATATGGTTACCCTTTCCCGTGACATAGACTTAAATAAATAGTGAAACTGTAAGTAGTGAAACCTATATAAAAGTGATAGAACTAGAATCCATAAATTCTTACCAAATTACGTGGCAGTGGATTTTGGTACCACTTGGTTTGATTTTGGTAACATTTGGTTTAATTTTGGTAACACTTGGTTTGATTTTGATACCACTTGGTTTGATTTTGGTAACACTTGGTTTGATTTTGGTAACACTTGGTTTGATTTTGGTAACACTTGGTTTGATTTTGGTAACACTTGGTTTGATTTTGGTACCACTTGGTTTCGGGTAGATTTCTGTGTTTTTCATCACGTTACTACAGAGATGTGCAAGTATTGTCACCGCATTTAGTAGGCCTATCCTTGTCACTGCAAATTTGTAGATCAGAGAGGGATAATGCTATGGCCGTCTATCGAGACTACAATAAAACAATAGTACAATAACACAATAGTACAATAACACGATAGTACAATAACACGATAGTACAAAAACACAATAGTACAAAAACACAATAGTACAATAACACACTAGTACAATAACACAATAGTACAATAACACAATAGTACAATAACACAATAGTACAATAACACAATATTACAATAACACAATAGTACAATAAGTGGTATATTATTATTATTATTATTATTATTATTATTTAAGAAATTCACACAAAATTGACATTAGGTCACATTCGTTCATTTACCAGTATCACGCTTAGTTTTATATAAATATTAAGATAAGTTTCGAAGTACAACGACAATGTGTATTCCCACGGTTAGTCTTCTGCGTTGTGACACCGTGTAGTCTGGTCAGTGGTTATCAACTTTCGGAGCAACATTTCGTTCCATTTGCAAGATATAAGATGGGAGCAAGCCTTTTCTCAAAATATCGGTAAATTTTCATCAGACTTCACGGCGTCATTTCTGAGATTATGGCAGTTGTCATAGTCACTGCTGTGAAAGCCGCAGATCTCCATGCACGAGTTTCATTGCAACACCTGAATAGAAAGACTGGATTGGGAGACTCGATTGCAGTGTTAGCGGCGTAAGGCAAACTACAGTCGTGTATGTGCGTCTGATGAAGGAACATGACGAGCAGAGGTGTCGCTACACTCGCTGTTAACGGCGGCACTTGACAGGTGAGTGTTCAGATGCCTCGGTACTCATGGATAGTCATTGAATAGGAGGCTGGGTACGCTTTGTGGAGGAGAGACAAAGCTCTTGTCCATGTCAGATATCGAACCACGGTTATCTCAGTTGTCCACCCCATAGTCTAGTCACTATACCGACTGCGCAATCCCGGCTCCTTTGTGGGGTGGAAAATAATGCTCGTGAAATTATCTCAAGTATAAGACACAGGGGCCGATCCGAGTGGCCGCGCGGTCTAAGAAGTGGGTCTGCGGCGGCTTGCTTACTGGGATTGTGGGTTCGAATCCCGCCTAGGCATGGATGTCTGTCTGTTTTAAGTGTTGTATGTTGTCAGGTAGAGGTCTCTGCGACGGGCTGGTCCCTCGTCCAGAGGAGTCCTACCGAGTGTGGTGTGTCTAAAAAAAGTGTGTGATCCTGAAGCCTCGAAAAAAAAAATAAGGCGGCCTAGGCCCCCAGGGGCTCTCGAGCCATTGGAAGAAGAAGAATAAGACACAGGGGCATGGAGTGAGTTCTTTTTGATATTAGTTAGCATTTATTGATATTATAAAGCAGGGCTGATCAAATTCAACCCACAGGAGAGCTACATAATTTGAAAGGATTCGCCCGAGGGCCGCACAAAATTACTAAACTCGGTAAAGCACAAATAAAAATTGGTTTACTGTATGCTGTCGTCAAAGTCATGAGGTATGTTTTCCAAACATTTTCTCTGCTAATAAAGTTGCCATACGATGTTTTGTAGACCTATTACATTATGTTTGTTAAACTGTGTCATTGAAACTATTCACGTGACCAAGAGCACAAACACTTTCTTCGGGGTGCCGCATGTTGGTCAGCCCTGTCCTAAAGCAATATTAGCTTCGCAAGGACTCTGCTTTATGAAGTTACTACATTCATCTTGATGACTATCCCACACAAAATAAATTGTTAAACTTTACGCATTCCCAGTTTCTCCTCTCGAGGCACAACTTGCAAAAATAAATGTTCTGGTATTCTTTATGGCAAACATATTCATCAGGCGTCACCACAAATAATATAACCGGGTTCCTTTCTTGTTGCGAAAGTGTCTGAAGATTGTAAACACAGCGTCTGTAAAGACTAAAGAGGTGCATGGAGGATGGAAGACGCCTGGACCGATGTTTCTCATTCAAGTCCGGCCAAGAGTTTGCTACAGCCTTCTGCCATGAACCGCATAAGGAATGTCTGATGTTAGGATCCGCATTCTATAGACCAGCGGTTCTTTTACGGTCCAGCAGTGGTGAAGCCAGCCCCACTTATAGTATTCTCTGCACGTTGGTGAGGCTCGCTCTTCATTGTTTTGCCATGTAGGCTTCTTATCTTTATTGTTCAAACTTCTACGTCAGTCTTTATTAATTACTAATTAAACTCTCTGGTAACTTCTGAAAGTCTGAATATAATAGGCCAGTTCGTCCCAATCTGTTTCCCGCAGACCCCGGTTGGCCGCGGTAAATTATTCCAGGGTCTCAGCGAATTTCCTTGGTTTCGCAGCAAGTACCCCGCTGCCTGCGCTTTCCTTCCCTGTTGTCCCTGCCGTTGGTAGCCAGTCATCTTCGAATGCTTATATTTGTTGTTATTATGGATGAAATGTCAGGTCATTTATAGAATTAATGATAAACTTTGTCGTTAATGATTTTCGGAAATGATGGACTCTGGCATTACGACTATTAGCACATGGGGGCCCTTAAAATTCCCTTAAAAAGGGTGGCCTCACACCCGATAAAATTGTGAAATTCTCTCGTAAACAATTAATAGGACGTCTTGGAAGGAGGATCGACCCATTTTAAGGCCTCTGTCTACATAGCATAACATAAATACAAAAGAAGTGTGAATCTATGCTGCGAGTGGGATACGAACCCACGACCCAATTCAATTGTTGTGACAATATTTGAAACTTAGGTGATATTTTTGCAGTGTCGTTTCGAAAATGCTGTTCCTTAAGACTGTGTTTCGTTTCGTATTATCTGCAACAAAATTAATGTTGGAAAGAGGTTATCGTATATTCCAGCGTGCAATAATACGTAGGCCACATTCGTTGCAAATTAATTAGCGAGTCCCGGGCTTTTTTCTCTACCTCTTCGGGGCATTCGAAACATTTTTAATATGTTCGGCTGAAAATGCCTAAGGGTGTCTATAATTCGTCAGATTACATTAATAATCAACGAGTCCAGAAAGCACTTACCGTAAGGTAAGATGAGATTTTTCACGTCCCGGCAGTATAATAAGACGTTCTCCTCTCGACGCTACTCTGTGACCTCAAAGTTGCGACGCCAAACGGATATAGCTGACCTCAAAACATGTACCAACGTAGGACAAAGTAACAGCTTGCTATGATCACCTGTTTCACACGAATAAAAACAAAGAAAATCACGAGATTTTAGGTTTTTCTCGAGGTGTAGTTGAGGTCTTCACTCTTCTGGTACGTTAAGCAGCGTATTTTGGTAGTTGAGGAAGTTACTGTATAATCCGTCAGTCACAACACACTTATTTCATTCTAAATTATATTATTTGTACATACACCATGTTTCGGGGGCAAGGGGCCATTATAAAGTATCAGCAACAAAAATGTTTAGAAAAAATTGTTCTGTTGGTATATAAACCAAAACTTGTTGCAAGAATGAGATCTCATTCCTCTACGTAAGATTTGTGTTTTATACAGGGCATACACAAAAGAATGGTGCGGTATCAAAAGTGAATAAAAAATGTATTTCTCACCTTACACGGGCACAACATACACCGTCAGCGTCGGCAACTGTCCAAGTTTCTCATTTGGTAATTACAATCCTTCAATGTGTGCACCCTGGGTCACACGACACACATCCACACGGTAATCAAACTCATCCCAGACCCGGTGTAGCATGACCGCTGTAATGGCCTGCAGTGCATGCGTTATCCGATCACGAATTTCATGGACGGACGTGGGCAATGGTGGTACATAAACGCTGTCTTTAACGAATCCCCAAAGAAAGAAATCGCAAGGTGTAAGATCTGGCGAACGGGGTGGCCAAGGGAGAAGGTTCTTGTCTCCATTTGCAGCAGCACGTCCGATCCAGCGAAACTGGCCCCGCGGCCACGCAGTAAGCATGAGAAGCGAACTGCTGGTAGCGCATGAGAAACTTGGACAGTTGCCGCCGCTGACGGTGTATGTTGTGCCCGTGTAATGTGAGACGTAAATTTTTTATTCACTTTTGAAATCGCACCATTCTTTTGTGTACGCCCTGTATGTAGCATCGTGAAATTTTCTCGCTGAAATTAAGCTGAAATATCTGTGGTTACTCTGAAATTGTATGAATTATTACGTTACGTTTAACACTAAATATTAAAGTTAAAGTTACTCCTTTTCAGGTTTAGAGTTCAAAATTTGTTTTTATATAACCTCCGTTCTTTTTATGAACGTATACAATTACTTGTTTTTTCTTAGTGTGGAGTCGAGTCTGATTTATGTAGTTTATATCCTGGAATTAAACTCCAAAACATTAGGTAGAAATATATATATATAAATTATATTTAGTTTAAATATTATATTTCAAATTTAAAATAAAAATAAATAAATTTTCCTTTTTGGGGATCTTCTTTGTATTACATCGTACTTTAAATTCGTTGTAAAGTCTGGGTGTTATCGGTTTATACAGAAAAATATGAAATTAATAAATAAAGGCCTAAATGAGAAAGGTTAGTAAGTAAAGTTATAAATTTTGTTCTAAAGTTGTACAACATAATTTACATTGTAACTTACGTGTATCCGGAAGTTACCATCAATTGAAGGTGAGGTGTGCCCGCACCTTGCATTCACTAGAAGAGTACTGAAAACGGCGGTCTTCTATAGATCATGTTCTAGTGTGGTTTGCCATAGAGTATTCCTTTGTATAATGCATTGATCATAAAGATGCTTGCTTTATTTAACTGCTTTGTAGATATAAACTGTTTCTACCGTGTTTATGTGTAATCCCTTTCCACCAGTATGTAATACTTTCATAGTATTTTCGATTGTACTTATAGGGTGCTGGCTTTCTAATAGAAGTTGTAAACATTTTGTACCAGAACTAATGTGACGTAATGCCTGTGTATGTTCGTTAAAAATGGTTTAGAAGCTTCTCTCGGGTTGTGTCCGATTTTTTTTTTTTTTTTTTTTTTTTTTTGGAACACATTATACGTTAACCACCGGAGTTCAGATATTTATTATTATGAGCTGGATTTTTGTTTCTTGATCATTTCTCTGTGGAATTATTTGTTACGAAAGCTACTTTTATTTCAATATGTTTGAAGAGTTTAGTGATGCATTTAGTTTCTTTCTAATACAAGTAAACTTTCATATCCAGGTGCCAGACCACACGGTGTCTTAACCCAGAACATAAGCAGATATTTACTGGATGCAAATAGAATAAATATTAAAAAACTTATTTTTACAAATGTTTTCCAGTTTAAAAAAATATCGGTCTGGTAGTGAGTATATGAGTAGTGACCATTAACCAACTAACTAGCCAACTGACCAACCGACCTACAGACTGAATGGGTAACTGACTATCTTACAAACTGCCTGAATGATGGACTAAATGGCTACCAGACTTTCTAACACACTGACTGACTGGCTGAATTAATAACTAACTAACTCTACAGAACATTATCCTTCTCCAGAAGCTAACAGTCGCTCAGCTATTTAAGAAACTTCCAGTGTTTTACGAGTGTAACAGAAGTTTCATTGCCGTGTTCATAAAGACCGCCACTTAGCCCTACCCTAAGCCGGCCCAGAAGCTATGCTGTGTTTGTTTCGGATCCCTTTTATTATTTTCCTATTTACGGCTCGGTTGTCTAAGTGGTCACTTTAATTCAAGCAGAAATCTTTTCGTATTTATGCGCTCTTGCATGGGTAATACATGCTCTGCCCATTTCACTCTCATGATGTAATCATTGCACTGATATAATCCAGAAAGTTTCCTAAAGCATGCTGCAGACATGTTTAAGCTCGTGTAAGGAATTCCTCATATTATTTACCAATAATCGATACGGGGTATTGAAACAATAGACACCACTGGTCAGTATTTCCATACTGATATTTATGAAGTCCATGGAAGGTAATTTTGTTATTAAAGGTGCGAGCGACAGGCCCATCATTTTAAGCCTTTCTCGATGGTGACGTATTTGAGTTGTAATCGGAATTACCGCATTATTTGTTCACACAAATTATTGTAGTTTCTCTCATTCCAACAGATTAGTATTTACAGTAAATCCTAACACCTTGTCCCTCCTTTCTGAAACATTATTCATAATAAAATTTCCATCTCACAACATCTGCTGCTGTCACAACTAACTCCAGAGAAACTTTATTCTATGTACATTTCAGTTCGCCGCATAGTTAGATAGTTTTGCATGTGAGATCCATTTGATTTCAAGAGTTGTCAACAGATGTCTGCATTATGGAACCTTATAAGAGGAACTCTGCCGAACCCATGACTGCGCGATTTAAGGCGTGGGTCTTTGGTGCTCGCTTGCTGGGATTGCGGGTTCGAATCCCGTAGACGGCATGGATGTCTGTCTGTTGCGAGTGTTGTCTATTGTGAGGTAAAGGTCTATACGATGGGACCGATCACTTGTCCGGAGTTCTACCAAGTGTGGTGTGTCTGAGTGTGATCTCGAAACCTCGACAGTGAGGAGGCCTAGGCCACTGAGGGCTGTCGATCCATAAAGAAAAGAGGAACTTTAAACCCTTGGAACTTACAACTAATTGCCTCTCGTTTCTCTACCACGTGCGCGATATGAAACAGGCAAACATTTCTATTTCTCTCGCAACATATACTATCCATTGCAGCCCTCCAAATGCAACACAAACTGCAGCCCAAATACAGTATCGACTCAAATTAGCTCCTATGCTACATAATCAAACAGCAGCCTTTTCATTAACTAATATTACTTACTTCACAACACTGCCTCCAATTTGGTATTACCAAAAATTCGAGCATGCAGATCGTGGGAAAATTTCAGAGTAGCCAAGTTTTGTTTCCCTGCAATAAATGTAGTGTCTCACAGTCCGGGATAGCTCAGTCTTTGTAGTGGTAAGGCTGTGCGTGGGACAACACGAGACACATGGTTAGATTCTCGAAAGCTGCAAGAAATGTTTGTATGAAGGTAATAATCGTGAATCCTTATGATTTAAAACTTGAGGAACCTTGAAAAAGTTTTGAAACTTTGAATCATTTTGTTAAAATAGCAGTGCATCTTGTTGTCTCATTTGTAAACAGCTTATGGAAGGCCAGTTATAAAAAAAAATAAAGGCAAAGTGAAACTAAATGTATCTTATGAAGTTGACAAAGGGTCCTTATGTCACGTGTTCTTATTATGTAGATGGCGCTTTCGTGAAATTTCTTATGTTGTTGACACCTTGAAAAATTTCATGGCTGTAAGAAAAATGCATGGCTGTGCTGCAGGAGACAAAAATATTTGTGCCTTGAAAAATCTCTTGTATTACGTGCTCAAAGATAAAAGGATATCAAGCCTTTATTGTCTGAAATTTTTCTAAATAATGTTGAAAGATTTTACTTCCCCTCAGTGTAAACACTTTCGCGTTTATAGATATCAACCGTTGACGTTAATTAGGCAAGTATTGCTGCTTGTTGTAGGAATCATAAAATGCACATAAACACATGTACGGGCAAAACGCAGAATTCTTTATTGGTTCAGTCGGTAGTTCATACAGTTAGCAGTGTTCTTTAAAGGTTCAAAGTAATAAATTATGATAATTTTCTTATTTCTAAGGAGGCAGTCCTCTATGCCACCCTTGAAACACAATTCCATTCATGTGCACGTTTCTTGTGAGTTCTGCTACACGTACACCTACTGGCATGCACTCAAAATTTCGTTATTTCCTGAACAAATTGGTGGATTTATGCTCAAAATTCGCATAGGAACCCTTGCTGAAAACTCTCAGACCATATAGGCAGTTGTATGAACGTAAGAGTATGTTGGAATCATTGCCTATAATAACATTTTCCATCGAATAAAACTGAGTAGAGGTCAACCTTTTTTTTTTAGCTTGAGAACAAGGACGAAGCCCATCAAGTAAATAATTCAATATGTGATGTACCACCGTCAGAATCCTAGTAGAATTGTAAATAAATATTTTGTTTGTATCAATGCACCATGTGACAGTGAGATATGTTGCCAGCGATTACAAGGAACCTCCACAAGGTGCTGAAGCTCCCAAAGAGGATAAACATTAACAGCGTATCAGCCTAAAAACTAGAAATCGATTATGAAACACTTTGTAGGGTTTGCATTGTTTCCTGAAAATTCTGTCGGTAAGATTACCTTCTTCTTATATGTGACTGCCTGTAATATGGTAGATGGTTGTCAGTGTTTCGGAGCAGCTTCAGGGTAGAACAAGAGTTTCTGTTGTGAAGGAGGGTGGTTGCAGGGTTTTCCGAAACATTCATTCTTATGAACCAAAACTGCACGACACTGTAATCTTGACACGTACCGTGTGGTAACCTAAAATCTCATGCCTCAGGCTGTTAGTCGCCGGGCCGTCACTGTGAAGGACCCGGTTCGATATCGGCCAGTACATGTTGGATTTATGGTGAATGAACTGGCACTGGGACAGATTTTTTTCCAGTGCGCATGTCGGTTCTCCTCTTCAGTATCATCCTTTCTCATTTGATACACTACCGACGCTATATAATCTTAACAACTGACAGCCTCGTTAAATATAACTTGTCTCTTTTGCTGTGTTCCTGTTAGTTCCGTTTTTGAAAATTACCATCTTATGGGATGTGACACCCTGCAGTCCGATATCAATTTATCGACTTTTTGGAGTAGTATTTTACGTCAATCCTGAAAGTGAAACGTCAGTAAACTTCTGCCAGGCTGCAGGGTGCCTTATTCCAGAAGAAGGAAGCCATAAAAATCACCACCGTGTGAACTTCAAATCTCATTTCCTTTCTTTTGTTAGTAGGCTAGTTAATATATTTTGAAACATTCAGTAAATATAGTAATTTCCTTTATGACAAAAATTATGTGTTTATCTTCATGATGTACATTTTTTAAATTCCATCAGTGAATTTAAACGTTATGCTGTTATGTCAATGAATATCTTATCACTGTTTAGTCTTTCGTAACCATAAAGTCGAGGGTTCGGTCCTTCTTCGACTTTTCGACCTTTGAAAATGGTACCACACAGTTTTCTCGAAACGTCGGGCAACAATTACGAGTGACGCAGCGCCACAGCCTTAGAAAAACGGAGTCCTTAATATTATATCAGTTCGGAAGGTCAGATAAAACAGGATGTGTTTTAAATAACCTCGTTACAAGTGCGTCTGCTGATGTAAAGTGAACCCTCCCTCTCTACGTGCCCCGGAGTCGTGAATTCAAGAGCTTGGTTACAGATGGCGCCTTCACTCTGGAGCAACGTGCCATCATACTGTCTTTTTTTTATCATACTGCGATATGCAATATGCAGTGGAGGGTTTTAAAAGGCTACGCTGAAAAGAAATTTTGTTATAGCAGCCAGCGGTGTATCTGTGGATTAGATTAGTGTATGAATAAAACATTAAAAGATGTTTTATCTGTTAAATATACAGTTACCTTTTATTCATCCTTCTCTTGCTGTTCTCGTGTCACTCTGTCCGTGCTGCATGCTATATGCACTGTTTACCAGCACACTGTCAATTTATTTACTTTGAATCAGCTGACATGACACTGAATATTAAAGCTTTTACAGAGGAAAGTGATTTCTGCTGCCGTTATGCCTGAAGTGCTGTTGGAACTACAGAATTCTTGATGGTTTAAATTAGATTATATATACCAAGTAACTAACTAACTAACCAACCAACCAGCCAACTCAATGAAACAAAGTTACCGTTGGGAATTTTACAGTCTCTAAAGCAGTACAATTTATCCCTGTTAAGCTTATAAACTGCAGTGGACGAAACGAACTAAACTCTAGATGGAATCTTAAATATTTTTAAAATATAATTTGACATATTTTTACTGAATCAAAAATTGACGAAGAATAATTTGAATTTGAGGCATTTTATGGCGGTGAAAATGTAGATTGCCGTCTTTTGAAATCTGATACGGTATAGGCCCAACTCACAACAATCAGTCCAACAAAATGCACTGCATTGTTACCAGATATTTTATTTAAATTTAACATTTTGTTCACCGTGCATTTTGATAACATTCAACAATTAAACCAACAAATGCGCTTTATTTCTTAGGTATGTCCAATAACCCTACACATGTTTCGGCTGCAACAGAGCCACCATCAGGGGTTCAAGGTCACGTTCACTTCAACATTCACTGTTCCATTTGGTATCACCTATTATCAGAAAATTGACATACATTGTGGTGTATAAGTGGTGATACCAAATGGAACAGTGAATGTTAAAGTGAACGTGACCTTGAACCCCTGATAATGGCTCTGTTGCAGCCGAAACATGTGTAGGGTTAATGAACATACCTAAGAAATAAATTGCATATATTTTATATTACAATATCACGTTGAACACTTCTACATGTTTCGATCCTTTATGGGATCATTATCAGGGCTTCACATTAAAGTAACACTTTACAAAACCAAACTAGCAATCCATGTGAAGTGTTACTTTAATGTGAATCCCTGATGATGATCCCATATGGGATCGAAACATGTACGAGTGTCCAACGAGATATTTTAAAATATCTGGGAACAATATAGTGCACGATGTTGGACTTATTGTTGTGATTTGATCATCGACAATGCACGGAATGAACAATATAAAATTTATCAACACTTTAGGCTCTAAGCAGTTGATATTTGTTCGTAGGAAGACGTTGCAGATTACTAAGAAGAGCTGGTTACCAGCACCTACAGTACATCACTGTGCGATACGCCGGTATATTACAGCATGAATTGAACAAAGTATTTGTGCTTTTTAAGTACATATAGGCCTATGCACAATTTAGTGACCGATATCTTGTTTACAGTTAGTAGATGGGATTATTGAATGTACTGTACACAAGCGAAACGCGTCTGTTTATAATTCATTTTTTACAGAGAGTTTGTTTAACGCAGAACTGATTGTTGCAGAGCGGGAGCCGTCGTCCATCGCAATGCAGTAGCTGATGTCGTCCGCTCTATGGGGCGCAGTCCATGTGGGAACGAGAGTACTGTAGAGCGAGCGACTTCATCTTTCGCTAAGCAGCACCGCAACTTTGCCACAATTAACGTGAAGTGGAACGGTAAGTCATGTCGGGAATTACGATTTGTACTGTGTCCTTAGTTGGTTAGTTAGTTACTTCCTGTCGCTCCTTGCGGAGCATAGGGCCTCCTTTCAGAGGTTTCTTGGTCTGGAAGTGTGCATTCCCTAGTGAGTGACCAGTCCGTTGACTGCACAATTTCTACTCATCCTGATATGACTGCCAGAGCCATCTAGCAGTCAATCAGGAGACTTGGGTGAGAAATGGCCGCTGAATTTTGCTTACGAAACATCTCAGTTCATACTGTGCCCTTACTGGAGCAATTAAACTGGAGCTGAGCTAACAAAGTGAAACCATGTAGCATGCATTAAGCTGTTGTCTTACTTGTGTTTACTGAGTTTACTGACACATTGCAAGTAATACCCTGAGTGGGCAGTACATCTCGCACGTATAACGTCTTATTTTAAAAAAGAGTGCGACGCATTAGCACATAAATCTTTAGGGCACAGTGGTTACTATATGTACCACCAGTTTTAACATTAAGAACTTTGGATTACGCACACATACATGGCACAGCTACGTGTTCCATACGATTCTTGCGATTTTGCTAAGTAGCATTATCTGGTTGGTATGTGTGTTGGATAAGTGGAATATTTTATGTGAGATAAGAAAGAATTTTAAACACTTTTATTAAAAATTTATGTTTCAAATGTTAAGTATAGTGGTTACTCTTTATACTATCTGCCTTAGTAGTGAAAAACAATACGTTTATGTGTTCCTAATGATTCTCACAATAAACTTCATTGAACAGAGATTCTTAAATACAAACGTAGATGTTTCCTATTATGTAAGAAGTAATTTTTAATTATTTTATGTGAATTTCCAGCTTTAAAGTATTAAAGTGATTTTCTTCTCATAGTCTTTTCACTATGTCACTTCGCATTTGAAGGGGATGATGTAGCTTAAAATTGCGACAGTAGTGATATGAGAGGCAAGGATACAGAAGTTTGCTGCCACGAGGGTTAGGTCGTATTTCTAATCCAGCTCAGCTGTCAGAATGGAAGCAATCTACAGCTTTTACAGCAACCAAGCACTGATCTCCCTTAATTATGTGTGGCCTCGGGCTGGATAATTGTCCTTCTGTTCCACTTGGACGTTAGTCTGAATTAGACGAGAGCAGTGGCGTGAGGAACGCGCAATGTTTTGGAACAATTGCAGAGAGAGGAGATTAGAGTATATATATATATATATGTATATATACATACATACACACACGCACTCATACTCACACTTATATATGTGGGTGTGTGTGTTTATATTTCTGCGAATCTTTCTCAATTGGCAATTTAATCATTTAAAGCACAGTAAATAAATAAATAAATATATATATATCTATATATTTATTTACTGTGCTTTAAATGATTAAAGTTAAATTATATATATATCAAAATTAATATTAGAGAACTCAGAATTTTTCACACACATTTTATTTTTGGGTTTCGTGTGTTTCTTAGAACAAACAGCAGCTGTTTCCCTAAACATTACAACAGGCTGGTCTTTATAATTAAGAAGCCGTGTTTTCTTTGTGAGGCAGGAATTGAATTCCGTTAGTAAGCTCACTAGACAATATGCAGCCTGTATGTAACACAAAAGCTGTGAAGCTTTATACTGCTATAAATAAGATATTACTTAGAAACTCAGACTATATTGCACAATAAACATACTTCGTCTCCATTATAAACACAAACAGATTAATGCTTGTCAGGCAAACAGTCACTGTTTGAGTTTCGCATCGTATAAATACATTCCGTTCCAAAGTTAGAGTAGTTGAATATTACAGTAGGTGGCATGTATACTTATATAGAGGGGCATTATTTTGTCTAATAATTATCTCTAGTTAATTCACATCGGCTCCATCTTACACCACACAGCTCACTCTCATGCTAGTTTCCACACACCATGTCGCAGAGGTTGTCAACTGTTCATGAGTCACCTGTAGTTATGCAAATTCCATTTGATCTACTCGTATTTTGGTATGATGCATACGCTAAAAACAGTTTCTACAAGAAGTGTCGTCTTAAATTCCGATGAAATTTGGCTGATTCGCCTGTTCCAGTTAAGACAACTTAACAATGTGTGAAAATGTTTCGAGTAAAAGTGTTTGTTCTAGACAGCAAGAGAACACGCAGAAAATACAGTATATGCTATCTGTGTAAAAACTAGACGCTATTGGTGCTAGGGGCCGATCCCAGTGTCCGTGCGGTCTAAGGCGTGGGTCTTCGGCCGCTCGCTTACTAGGATCGTGGGTTCGAATCCCACCGGGGGCATGGATGTCTGTCTGTTGTGAGTGTTGTGTGTTGTCAGGTAGAGGTCTCTGCGACGAGCTGGTCCCTCGTCCAGAGGAGTTCTACCGACTGTGGTGTGTCTCAAATGTGTGTGACCATGAAACCTCGACGAAACGAGGAGGCCCAGGCCCATATAAGGCTGTCGAGCCATTGGAAAAAAAAAAATTCTAGGTTGGAGATATCGCCAAGAAGATTGTTAGCTCGACTGGCATAGCTAAAGTGCCTGTCTACATTATCAAGACGAAATGTAAAATTGCATCCACTGTTGTTCAAAATCTACGCTACGACACAGATCGTGGAGCAAGACTGAATTTGGTGAACTGGTACCTTCAAGGGATCCATGCTACGGAACTCTAGTTCTGTTTAACGGCGAAGCTTGCTTTCATGTCGGTGGGTACGTGAACTCTCAGGATCAGGTACTGGTCTGCAGAAAATCCCGTGTTAAACCATAAAGGGCCAATAGGTGCCGCTGCATCAATACGCCATAAATAAAAAAACAGCACGAACACAAATTGCAGAATTAAGAATCGTTTATTTGCTCTCCAACATATTTCGACTTTTTACAAGTTCGTATGCAGGAATAATTGTTCCGACAGCATAGATATCAATTACCACATGTTTATCAGTAAGTTTCATATAGCTGGCTACTCTCTGATTATATATATATATATTATTTACACAAATGTATGTACATTCGTATGAGATGAGCCGGTTGTGTAAGTCACATTCATACTTCCCCTCCTACGCTCTGAGTCACCTGCCTCTTCATAACAGACGTCTCACCATTTACAGTAACATAACAAGACTGCTTACCCGATTGGTGATTCGGCACAGCAAAACTTCTCACCGTCTGTGATCTAACAACAAACATACCATTTATGAACACAGTTGGAATAACTGACGTAGTCTGAACACTTTAACAATTTAGTGTAATTACATACATGATATATTCATAACATACAGACCTATATGTGTATGTGACTGTACAAACGTTGACAATAAATATACGGTCGTGACTCATTAACTGTTCGGCTGCTTAACACAAACTCAAGGCAAGGTGCAA
Source organism: Reticulitermes speratus (assembly GCA_021186555.1). Classification (NCBI taxonomy): domain Eukaryota; kingdom Metazoa; phylum Arthropoda; class Insecta; order Blattodea; family Rhinotermitidae; genus Reticulitermes; species Reticulitermes speratus. The sequence continues at coordinate 4,035,760 of JAJKFL010000003.1, read as the reverse complement.
TGGCAAATGAGCGCTGAGCTGCCTGGGGTCTCGCAGACAGATCTGAGTGAAGTGTGATAGGGGTTGTCAGATAAAATAATGTCCCTGTATAACTACAGAGCTCCGAAGGGTTAATACAGTTGTTACACACAGAAACCACTGTAATTCAAGTAGTCGAAATGTAAATTTATTTTGTTACCACCAACGTAAGTGTTTTCCCCCTCTTACAATTTATTGTTTATATTAATTATAGAACGTGCACTTCATTTCACTACACGTTTCGGCAGTTACTGCCAAATTGCAGTAAACGTGTACAGGCATTTGTGTTTGCCAGTCTAAGTTGGCAGGAATTACCGAAACACGTTGCTAAGTGCATATCCTAGTGCAAGAATACGTAGGCTGCTATATAAACAAAATTCTACCTAGACGAAACTACTGCTATGCGGATTGATAAAAATAAATCGTGAGGCAAAACGTGAATAATTCCAAGTGTTTACGTTTAATCATTTTTTTTAGTCGTTCCTCTTCTACCTACTCCGGTTTCCCGTTTCAGTGTCGAGGTTTGTAATTTCTTTTGATACACTGAGAGACACACCACAGTCGGTAGGACTCCTCTGGACGAGGGATCAGCTCGTCGCAGAGGCCTCTACCTGACAACAACACACAACACTCACAAGAGACAAACATCCATGCCCCCGGTGGGATTCGAACCCACAATCCCAGTAAGCGAGCGGCAGAAGACCCACGCCTTAGAACCCACGGCCACTGGGATCGGCTACGTTTAATCATACCGAAGTTAATTAATGTCTGTTTTTAGCAGCCGCACGCCACTGTAAACCTCTTCTGGCAATGTTTCTGATGTTACGACCGAGAACAAATATTGACATTCTAAGCCATTCGTACTCTGTTCAGAGAAGACGACTGAATTTAAACAATTACTGACACTAGTTTCAAACGAAAATTTGTGTTCCATGAAATGAGGGGAATTCCTTCGACTAGCTGAGAGAGACTTAGCTTCTCAGGAAGTACAGTATTCTGCTCCATGGAGTTGGTTAATATGAGCGTCATTCCATTTCGAGCCATCAAAGAGCCGCGTTTTATAATTACTTGCCATCATTAAAACTAAAAGGACGGTCCTATTATAATAATAGGAAGCAACAACAATGCCTCCATTTAATATACGGGCCTAAAATCTTTTGTGCTTATAGATGTAAAAATGAAGTATAACAATCGAAAAAAAATCGTTTTTAGCAAAATTTAAAATTAACAACAGGCAATGTACGTATAAGGAATATTGAATCGCATTCGCGTAAAAATTGTTGCCGTGGGAAAGCAATAAGTATTACATATTCCGAGTGTGTGTCTGTAGCCTTAGTTATCCAGCATGCAAAGCGCATGCACCTGTTATATTGTCAATCTGTGGCCTGTCTGGCTGTACCATGTTTTTTCCACGTTATCTCATAAACGGCACGATTTCGTAAAAAGTTTGAACATAAAATGCGTGTTTTGATTTCTCTACAACGTTTGTCTGAAACATTTCTCATTCCAAGAATAATTGAGTGAGATATTATCAAATGTGTATGTCGTATATAAGCCCCCTTATTCTTTTCAGATTTTAATGAAACTTGAATTTTCTCGACAGACTTTTCGGAAAATTCTCAAATACCAAATTTTATGAAAATGCTTCCAGTGGGAACAGAGTTGTTCCATGCGGACGACAGACTGACAGACAGACATGACGAAGCTAATAGTCGCTTTTCGCAATTTTGCGAACGCGGCCTAAAATTATCATAACTGAGAAGAGTCTGTTTTCGTTTGAATGAAGGTAAATGAGGAGATAGAATAATTCCTGTGCCTAATTAAGAATCACTCCATGAAAGAATACGGAGGAGAGAAGTTAATGGCTGCACGCATTATTCTTGACCTCGGCAATTGATAGAATCTTTTTGCCCTGGCCGCATTAACACTCTAAAATACCTCCCAGTACCTATTTAATTGGAGGCTAGATGGAGCTAGATTCGGGCTGGCGCTGTGGAGAAGAGCAGACCGTTTGGCCCTTGACGAGAATTGAACCGCGAATACTTGGCGGCCCAACTAGTACTATATTCATCATTGCTGTCTAGTTCCGAAAACAAGAATGCGTGAAACTGCACCGCCAATCTCCAGCACGTTTCCATGGCATGGTGCTAATTAAGCACAAGAGGGTCTTGCCTTTTAATTTTTGTCCTCAGTAACACTGGCAGTTGTGACGTGACTGTACGTGACTGACGTGTACGTGACTGTACGTGACTGTACGTGACTGTACGTGACTACGGACTGTACGTGACTGTCGTACTGTACGTGACTGTAGTGTCTGCCACTTCACACACACGTACCGCAGTCAGAGATATGTGGGAAAGCAGTTGTGAGGTGCTGAGAAGAGACAAGGAATTTTCAGGGTGTTTGGTTTACACCCCGAGGGGATTAAACCAGGGATAATAAACAATACTTCCTTATCAATATTTGGAGAACTGATCACTTTTGATGACTGTGATTCATGTTTTGTAAAATCCCTAAAGTATTTTTAACAGAGTCAGTATGATGGTTTGTTGCGTTGGCGACTGCGAAGGTACTGTATTCAGATATATGACGCCGTTTATTCTGGTATTATGTACAGGCGTTTCGGAGTATTTTTATATCTCAGACTTCACTTTACACTATGAAGACTCGAGCAGAATGTGCTTCAGGAACTTCAGTTCATATATACACCGAGCCCTTCTTTTACGCCTTTCTGTTTTAACGTCCTTTGCCGATTTACATCACTTCTTAATTTGCGCTCTATTTTCGGTATAACGCCCTTCGGCTGGCTGAATTCTATTACGCTAACCCCTTATTGCTGATGGGAATATAATTTTTGTTTCACGCCTTTTTTATTAACCCCATTTTTTCAGGAACGAAACTAGGGCGTAAAACAAGGATTGGGTGTACCAGAATACGAGTATACACATGACCTCAATAAAGTGAGCACTATTCAAATATTCCGTAACACGTATTCTTACAGACTTCAAAATGTTTGTGTATAAGCTACCTTTCAGATTGGCTAATAAAGTTGTAGAAGAACAAACCGTTGACATCCGTTTAATTAAATCTAATTCTGTCCTCGTGTTTGTTGCGTACTGCTACGCATGTATGACAGTAAACGGTATAGTTGTCCTTGCTGACTCCACGAAGGCATATAGGAGGAGCAGCAGTATAGCCCAAATCATTCTTAACCTAGGCACTGGATGGATGTGAGTGTTCAACCTCACGCCCGGCCGCTTTGCCGCTTTACCCTGGTACCCATCGAACAGGAGGCTGGGCGGGCCCCAAAGCCGGTCTTGACGATCTGGAGAAGAGAAAATCTCTTGCCTTTACAGGGATTCGAATCCCGGATCGTCACGTACGACGTACGACATAGCCGAGCGTTTTACGGTTCTGTACTCTCAGACCCAGTAGCACATTTTAATGTTCCACAGCGTTCAGCAGGATACGAGCTCTACATTAAAGAGCGTGTGAAGCCATACTGGCAGCAATATTAGAGTCAGAAAGAGACCTCGAAAGTAAAACGATTCAATTTACTGGATGATTTAATTTCATTTCGAAGAATGCTGGAAGTCGTCTGGAAACTCCTGAAGTGGGACACACTCTTCCAAATGTCTGTAGTTCTACCAGACAAAATGTCGCGTCTATCTTAACCATTGTCCTGTAGTATCAGAGAAGGTAATGTCAATTTCACCATTAAGAGTGGTGACGGGGAAGGAGCAGGATTTTTTGGGCATAGGATTGGAGAGTCTGAACTGGATTCGTCTGGCTAGGGATAGAGACTAGTGGCGAGCTGTTGTGAAAACGGTAACGAACCTTCGGGATCTACAAAGCATGGGGAATTTATTCACTAACTGAGGACCTCTTATCTTCTCAAGAACGGCTCTGATCCATGGAAATGTTTTAACAATGATATCAGGTTCTTTGAAACGTCGGTAAGCTTATCACACTGAGCCTACACGACTCGCTTCCCAGAATACGTAAATATTCATATCACCACCGCCTGAACCACAAGGCTCATTACCACCAGTTCGTGTGTAGTCCAGTTATTTTCAGTTACACTCAAAGGTGCCTTTCGTCTGTTACATTGTATCAGTATCGGATAAAAGTCCAAGCAATAAACCATTGATGTAACAGAATAAGAAATTACTAATGTAATGAAAAGGAGTTTTTCTTGAGTGGCCACTCAACAAAATCTCCGACCTTTACGGAAAATGAATATTCATATCCGAATTCACAAGCACCCGTCACTGGTTTCTGTCCTGAGCTAGATACTTGAATTGAGCCCATATCTTTCCACACTATTCCTTTACATTTCCTTTTAATATTATCCTAATACCTATATCTATGGTTTCTCTCGTACCCTGTATCATATAAATTATTTAAATCCCATTAGGCCTCTGAGAATAGTGGTGTCTATTTTACCACCAGCTATAACAATCAAAACTCTGCATTGTGCCCAAAGAATATATTGGTTTAATTGTAACGAATAGATTTTCTGACAATGGTTTTACGTATGTAATATCACCAACATTCACAAGGACTTTTTCCCATTTTCACCAATATTCAGAACAAACACGACGTTTCGGAAGCTACCTGCTTCCGTGCTCAGTTGAATCCAACTAACCAAATGTTTCTTAGGATTAGTTGGTTTCACCTTAGGACGGAAGCAGGTAGCTTCTGAAACTCGTGTTTGTTTTGAATATTGGTGAAAATGGAAAAAGTCCTTGTGAATGTTGGTGATGTTTTTCAATATACGTGTGTTTCGAATGATTAAAAAAACTACATATCGTTTTTTTACAGAGCATTTTGCAGCGTAAATTTGTTTTAAGAAAAACTGACTTTTGAAGTATTGTTTTGTATGAGCACATGTTAAGAGCATTAATCAGATAGGTTGCACACATTCCGCAATTTACATTTCACAGCAGAGAATTGAGACATATTTCATATCAATGTAATTGGTAGTTCTTTCGTGTATATTTCCCAGTGATTTGACTGTAGTGACTGTTTCAATACCTTGAAGATGGCTAACCTGACAACGCGTGCGTTTAATGCAAAATAATGGAATACAATAGGCCTACAGCTTGAAAATAGAAAGTGACATAGCTAATTCATTGCGTTGGCTAAGCTACGATGTGGACTACCGGTTAATCGGAGTTTAATTCCCGACAGCAGTAAATATATTTCATTTTGTAGCGTACAGGAACCCAGTGCACAAACCTATTATACGTTATGTAACTTTTTAGCCACGAATGGGTGTAATAGTTTATTATTGCAACGTGATATCTTTATATGCGTTAGACGTAGCATACGGGATCATTTCGGGCGCCATATCCATGTATCTTGCTGCAGTTCCAGCTTACAAATGCCTAGCATATAGAGGCGGGGTCCATTTCAGATTGTTTATACATGCAATAAGGATCTTCATATCATGACAGGAACACCAGGCACATACCTGTTACAAAACCTGTAAGCATATCTGAACAACACTGCAGTGTTATTTACTGTAGTTTATCAGTAACAACATGTATATCAATTTTGCTGTATGTCTAGTTTGAAGATCACAGAAGGACACATGCTCTTTAAGTAAGCAGTTTGCGGTCTACACACTTTCCTTTATTTATGCAAGTGATTTCCTTTCATGAATGTCCTTAAAAGGGAAGGATTATGGGATTAACTGAAAGATAAAAAAAATGTTTATACCTAAAGGAATTTCGGTTAATGTGAACACCTGTTTTGTAGAATCTGGATAAACCTTTCTCTTTAAAACTTGCAATGTTTTGTCATAATGCGTCAGCGCTTAGGAAAGACTGGTCGGTTACTCCAAAACACAAATGTTTGGAAGCTATACTGAAATTTGGCAAAGGAATGGAACGTCCACTCTAGTCGCAATGGTACGTAAGGTGGACCCACCGCCAATTGCTCTCTTCTTTCTCAGTGTACGGCCGATCGCTTTTGTCGGGTATCCAAATTTATTTATTAAATTTGCAACAGTGAAGGCGCACAGAATCATGTGTGAGTTGGTGAGGAAAACCATTTGGTCGGGTAAAGTGGACCAAGCAAATATGTAATGTCCACAATAGCAGACCTTGGTTTTTAATTTTTCTCCCTGCCTTGATGCTACATTTATATTACAAACGCAAAGTTTATCTTCCAGAATTCCAGTATCCACTTTTCTTTCATGGCTCGACAACCCTAGTGGGCTTAGGTCTTATCATTGTTGAGGTTTCGGGATCACACTCAGACACACCACACTCGGTAGGACTCCTCCGGAAGAGTGATCGGCCCGTCGCAGAGACCTCTACCTGACAACACACAGCAATCGCAAGAGACAGACGTACGTGTTCCTGCGTGGGATTCGAACCCGCAAATCCAGTAAGCGATCGGCCGCAGACCCACACCTTAGACCTCGCGGCTGCCGTGATCGGCCCCGTATCTATTACTATTGATATTTATTCAAAGATTTGCCTACGCTTTAGGTTTCAGGTCAGAATGGACGATGCTCACTTTATTTCAAACAAATATTTGTTAGGCGATTTCAGTAAGTGACTAACAAACAAACAAGCTAACTGACTGACTGAATGACTTAGTGACTAACTAACTCCTTCTTCAGGACTTTCTTACTACCTCAACTAATCACTAATTTCTCACATTTTATGGAATCCGTACTTACATTACCGCGTTCACAAGAAGAAGCTCCTTGTCCATATCCTAAGCCAGACCAATCCAGTCTACGCCCTCCCAACCGATTTCCATAAGATCCATTCTAATATTATCCTTCCAGCTAATCGTCGGGCATCCAAGTGGTCTTTTGTCTTCAGGTTTTCACACCAAAGCCCTGTAAGAAACTCTCCTCTCTCCCATAAGAGCCATATGTTCTCCATCTCATCCTTCTTGGTTTAATCACCTGAATAACACTTGGTGAGCAGTACAGATCATAAAGCTGCTCATTATAGAGTCTCCTCCAATTCCCTGCCACCTTGTCTCTCTTAGACCAAAATATCTTCTTCAGCACCCTATTCTCAAACGCCTTCAGCCTATGTTCCTCCCTCAACATGAGAAAGTAAGTTTCACACCCATACAAAACAACATGCAAAATTACATCTGTATATTTTAATCTTTGTATTTTTTATAGCAAACTAGAAGACAAAAGATTCTAGACCGAATGGTAGGAGGCATTCCTTGAGTTAAATCTCTGCTCTTAATTTCTTCATGAATGCAACTCTGATTTGTTAGGGTTGTTCGAAAATATATGAACTTTGCCACACTTCTAAAGGATTTATTACGTATCTTTATGTTATGATATCTTCCTGAATTCTGTTCACAAGACATAAACATGTACTTATTTTTTGCTGTGCCTTGCCGCCATATTGCAGTGGTGCCAGCTGGTCTCCAACCCTGCTTGATACAACTGTTGTAACACCGTACAGTCTGGTTTCCGCCGTAGACGTTACGCGTCGTACTACAAGAGCAAGACGACGGCATCCTTTCGTGGGATCGAACTGCAAGAACACCGGTTAGCAGGTCGCCACCACCGAATGTATTTTGCCCAACTACGCGGACCTCATTCTGTAGGTCCTTCCGTAAATCAATTTCTACAACCTGCTATCTGAGGTTCCGGTTTGGAAGGGGAAGTGCCCCAAACAGCTTACTGCAATAAGACACACCGAAAATCTATATACATATATTACAAGGAAACACAGACATCATATCTTGGGATGATGATTCTAATCACTGATCTCGACACTGACCCGATGCACTTCCTGCGCCCTTGAAGAACACACATGCTCTGAAACTCATTGTGCTATAATATTCATAATAATTTGGTCTGTCATATTTCTGTTACATTGTCACACTAAAATATTTAAGTATTTCATTCACAAATTACAGTCTTCTTTTTGAAAGCCGCTCTTGCCGTGGCAATGCTGTATTTGATTTCACGTGTACATTTTTGGTCACTTGTTACCAGGCTACCCAGATAGTTGAAATATTCCACATATCTCCAGTTGTTTTTTATCTATCATAGTCTGTATTGAGTATAGTTGTCTTGAGATTCTCATTATTTTAGTGTTTTCCATATTCATTTCCATTCCATAGCAAAAGATCATCTGTATTTTTTACAGTGATAGTTACTTGTACTCCTATTTTGAAGTCTCCGACCACTTCAATTGCTTCGTTGGTAAGGTACTCGCTGTATAAATTGAGTAATATCGGTAACAAACAGCATCCTTGTCTAACTTCTCTTCCAGTCTTTACAATCCTGGCGTCTCCTTGGTCCAGTCGTAGTTTAACCCTCTGAGCCATGTACAATTTTGTGATCAATCTTCTTTCGCCCCAGCCGATACATTTGTTCTTTAGGAGCTGCATTAATTTGGCTCAGTTTTCATGGTCAGATACCTCCTGCTAGTCTATAAAGCAAGCGCACACTTCTTCATCTATATCCAAAGTTCGTTCTCAAATCATTCTCAGCATTCCCTTTGCATCTCTAGTTCCTCTTCTAAATCCAAATTGATTTTCTTCAAGTACGTCCTCAATTTTCTGTTCAAGCCTTCTACTACATATCCTTTTCTACTATCTTTTCAGCATGTGCAGTGAGGCTGATTGTGCGATCGTCGCTGCATTTTGTAGCATGCTTGTTTTTAAGGCAATATTTGTAACTTCAATGAAATTCTTGTGCCTCTTGCCAGTTTCATATGTGTTGTCGATCAGTTGTGTCATTAATTTCAGACCACTTCTCCCAACAATTCCAGTATCTTCGCAGACACATCAACATTTCCTGTGGCCGTTTATTCCTTATCCCCTAACGTCTCCAGAGAAAGCATCTAGCATTTTTATGTATTTTTTTGGAAATAGAGCATCCAGGAAAAGTAATTCTGTGTTAGTTTTTCCATTTGCTTTCCACATCGCAGTACAGCAGCCGTTCAAACCAATGTGGTCACGCCTGTTGCTGTACGATCATTAATTATCTCGAGCATCATTTGCTCTGTGCTTGAAGTCGCTACTAATGTTGCTGCAGCCGGCATCAGAGGAATTTTTATTGGAGTTCCCTTCTCCTAGGCATCTGTCTTTGTCTGTTCCTACCTCTTGATCTGTTCGGCTTGGGAGACCCTACTGGTAGCAATGTTACCGTCGGCTTAGCTCTCAGGGGTACTGGAACTTACAAGCTCCTCCACGACGGCACGGTGGAGATACCATTGGAGGGGTTTTAAGGCCGTTTGCTACAAGATTATTTGAATTATTAGAGCAGTTTTTTTTATATATCCCTCGGGTTCAACAATTCAGAACGAACGAACGAACCGACAACCACCAGTCAACCACCAACCAACCAACTAATTAACCAACAGACAGACTAACTTATTTACTTACTTAATTACTGCATGAATGGCTAACTAAGTGACTAAATAACAAATTAAATGACTATCTACATGACTAAGTAACCAAAGAATCAACCGTCTTTCTGGAGCAGAGTCTAATACAGGTTGAGTCAGTAAATTCAGAGGCGTAACTTGGGGCTGCAAGGGGTGCAAATGTACCTCCAATTTTTTTTTTCTTTCTAACTTGACTCCTTCGTAAATGAAAGTTGCTAACTCCCATGGTCGATTTTGTCCCCCCCCCCCCCCACCAATGTTATTAGCGAAGTTACGCCTATTAATTTATCAGTTTTCGTCTAACTTGAGGTTGCATTATCGTGTTCACAAGACAGTGGCACTTAATTCTGTACATCCACTCAACACTGTGCTACACTGTTTCTTTTAAGATGGACTTTGAATATTATTCTTCGATATATATGCAAGTCTTCTGAGTCATCCCTTCCATTTCGGTTTAACACCACATTTGTGTAGCTTTATCGTATAATATGCATGCTACATTATGCGCCTCCTTCATATTCAGCCATTCATATTTATGTAACTTCTTGTTCATATGCTACATAACCACGAGTCTTGACACATTTTCTTTACACAGACGAAAATCAAACGATTTTTAAAGGACATTTAGCGCGAATGGATGTATAGATATTACTTGTCTTGTATGGTATATGGATAATCATAAACGTACCGAGTGTAGGTTGACACATGACTAAAGTGATTAAATGAATTTCAGTTTCGAGAATTTCTAATTACCTACTGCAGTATTCCATTGCTTCTCGTTACAAGTGCCGATACATAATTGCGTGTAAATGGATGTAACAACTTGGGGTCTATTTACTTGTGCACAAAGAGTCTTGCGTCAGGGATAATCTCTAGTGACTTACCTATAAACGTATCACAACGTTACCATATTTGTGTGGTTCTTAGAATAATTTGAGTCATAAAAACCATGTATATTGTATATATAAATTAATTTTCCACCTTATAATGAAGGCACTGCATCTCAATTACAATGACAATTACACAGCTGTGTAGGCAAATCATCGCTGTTTATTGTGAGAATCCAACATAACACATAAATCCACCGTGTGGCAAAATACGCAGCCTTTCAACATTAAATCACGTAGTACACTGTGCTTTCAATTCGCTGTGCTTTAAACTGTTAGTTTCAGTATGGCATAGAAGCGAAATTACTCTTCACAAGGTTCTGGTAGCAAAATTCCCCATTACATTCAAATGACAGTACCAGTCGTATTAAGCTAAAAAGTAGGAAATTTGAGTGTGATGACAGTTCTACTGCCAATTGTCAGCTTGGAGTATGTAAGGTAAAATGTATGATTTTCCCTGTGCACTTCATGAAGGTGCTGTAACTTGACGTTTTCTAAATATCTGCACCCAGTGTCAGCGAGTGGTCACCTTCACGCCCCGGCCTCCTACCCCCGGGGAATAATACCCGGTATCCATTGCATAGGAGGCTGGGTGGGCCCCAGACTCAGTCCTCACGCTCTGGAGAAGAAAAACGTCTTTTGCCTCTGCCGGAATCGAGACACGGTTCCTCGGTTTACAAGCCATACCCCGCTCACTAGCTGCGGTATGCTATCTCGGCTTTAATACGTGAGAATTCCGTATAATATTAACGTATGGCATATGCCGTGCTAATGTGACATTACTTGATCGCAATTCTTCAAAGAAATATTTTTCAGGTGGTACTAAGCGGTTACGAGAACATAAAGTGGATAGTGAGTTGTGCAAGTTCGGCTTTCTCAGCGTCATAGACACCGAAAGGACTGGAGATTTGGTGCCAGTTGCTATGTAGCAACGGTCATGGCGGGCAGTGAGGGCGAATGCGAAATGGGTTACTGGCAGCCCACCTTTATCGCTTCGCATTATAGAATGAATGTTCTGACGCTTCTCTTGAGGTAGGCTAGGCCAGGCTGCTGATTGCGGACATTTGAAGCAGTGACGGATTCAAAAATCTGACCTCAGCAAGCACATTCACTATTTGAGTACATTCAGTTATACATTACCCTAAAGCGTTTTAACTTTCTTGGTTAGTAAAATGTCTGCATAAGCCGTCTATTAACTGCAAGTTTTGTTTAGAAACAGGTAATGAAAGAACTTCGTATACTTTAACTAGGACAACAATCGAACGATTAATCGAAATTATGTGTTTGCCTAAAACGGCTTATTTAAAATTGACATACGGAATAAAGTAATATTAATTCCATTTAAATAAATGTTAATTTATTAAACAATTCTTTCACTTTTGTTATTTTATGCCTTGCCTTGGGTGCTTAAATGTATACTTATTTTGTGAAAAGACTGCTGTTTTAGAATTCAACTGACAGTAGAGAACACTTAGGTATTCTGTAAAACATCTAGTTACATTGTGTCGTGTGTGTTTGTCTCTGTCGCTCCAACGCGGAGCATAGGGGCCTCCTCTCAGAGGTTTCTATGGTCATGTGCGTTGATGTAGTGAGTGACCAGCCCACTGAGCGCACAAGTTCTACTCAATCCTGATGTGACTGCCAGAGCCATCTGGCAGGCAGTCAGGAGACTTGGGTGAGAAATGGCCGCTGAATTTTGCTTACGAAACATCTCTATTCATGTCCGTAAGGTTCTTTTACATGCCGTAAACCTACGACATGCGACGGCTTTACTTTCCCTCTGAAGGAAGTGGTGCTCCGGATTTTGTATCACTCTTAAAAATCCATCGACCTCGGTCGGGATCGAACCCGCGAACCTTGGGTCCAGTGGCGAGCAGTGGCGACAACTAGTTGCATTATATATAATATAATATATAATATAATAATAACCATGGCTCAACAGCCCTATGTGGGCTCGGGCCTCCTCTTGCCTCCTCTTTTCGAGGTTACTAAGTCGTGTGCATTCGTGGCAGTTGGTGACTGGTCAACTGCCGCGCTACTCTTTCTATCGATCCTGATGTGCCCGCCAGAGCCATCTGGCAGTCAGGAGACTTGGGTGAGAAATGGAGGCAATTTGGCTTAGGCAACATTTTTATTCATGCCCGTAAGGTTCTTTCACATGCCGTAAATCTACGACATGGGACCGACGGCTTTACTTCCGCTCCGAAGGAAGTGGTGCTCGGTCGGGATCGAACCCGCGAACCTTGGGTCCAGTGGCGAGCAGTGGCGACAACTAGTTGCATTAGTACACTTTAAACAAACGTTCAGCTCACGTAAGGAAGATGTGCGCATTCTGTCCGTTAACGGAATTGCACACTTCAGTAGTAACATAAACAGTTGTTCTAAGACACTCATGTGGCAGTTCTGTGGTGAAATCACAGTTGATGCTAGCAATATTTAAGCCTACAACAACACCCATCCAACTGACTCAAAGTACTGCAGGCTTTAACAAGCGAGACGGCGGTCTGCTTGGTGTGGTCTGGCTGGAATGTACACAGCTGTTTGTACAGCAGCTGTGCAGTTTGTCAGTGCTGAAGACGTGGACATTCGAACCCGTGATGAAAATAATTACTCAAATGTTCCGTGAGGTTTGTGTTTGGAACATAAGTGTATACTTATGTGACGACAGTTTGTGCTAAAGACGGATGTAAGTAATTCTACACTAACAGTATGTCTTAGGAACAAGCCTGAAGATGGGTGCCGATCCTGTCCCCGAAACGTAGTGCATTATTAATTTTATTGTTTTTTAAATGTTTGACGATGGAAAAATCCGTAAAGTTAATGAGGGTAGATGTGATACTGTAATACATTATTATTATGTTATGAGATAAGAGGTTTCCATGGCGATGAAGTGTTAGATTGTGGCCTTGGCACGCGAGTGTACATGTATGTATGTATGTATGTACTTATGTATACATGTATGTGTGTGTGTATGTATGTATGTATGTATGTATGTATGTACTTATGTATACATGTATGTGTATGTATGTATGTATGTATGTATGTATGTATGTATGTATGTATGTATGTACGTATTTATGTATACATGTATGTGTGTATGTATGTACTTTTATGCATGTATGTATGTACGTACTTATGTATACATGTATGTGTTATGTATGTATGTATGTATGTACGTATTTATGTATACATGTATGTATGTACTTTTTATGCATGTATGTATGTATGTACGTACTTATGTATACATGTATGTGTGTATGTATGTATGTATGTATGTACTTATGTATACATGTATGTGTGTATGTATGTATGTATGTATGTATGTATGTATGTATGTATGTATGTACGTATTATGTATACATGTATGTGTGTATGTATGTACTTTTTATGCATGTATGTATGTATGTACGTATTTATGTATACATGTATGTGTGTAGATATGTACTTTTATACATGTATATATGTATGTATGTACGTACTTATGTATACATGTATGTGTGTATGTATGTACTTTTTATGCATGTATGTATGTATGTACGTATTTATGTATACATGTATGTGTGTATGTATGTACTTTTTATGCATGTATGTATGTATGTACGTATTTATGTATACATGTATGTGTGTATGTATGTACTTTTTATGCATGTATATATGTATGTATGTACGTATTTATGTATACATGTATGTGTGTATGTATGTATGTATGTATGTACTTATGTATACATGTATGTGTGTGTGTATGTATGTATGTATGTATGTATGTATGTATGTACGTACTTATGTATACATGTATGTGTGTATGTATGTATGTATGTACTTATGTATACATGTATGTGTGTATGTATGTATGTATGTATGTATGTATGTACGTATTATGTATACATGTATGTGTGTATGTATGTACTTTTTATGCATGTATGTATGTATGTACGTATTTATGTATACATGTATGTGTGTATATATGTACTTTTTATACATGTATATATGTATGTATGTACGTACTTATGTATACATGTATGTGTGTATGTATGTACTTTTATGCATGTATGTATGTATGTACGTATTTATGTATACATTTATGTGTGTATGTATGTACTTTTTATGCATGTATGTATGTATGTACGTATTTATGTATACATGTATGTGTGTATGTATGTACTTTTTATGCATGTATGTATGTATGTATGTACGTATTTATGTATACATGTATGTGTGTATGTATGTATGTATGTATGTATGTACTTATGTATACATGTATGTGTGTGTGTATGTATGTATGTATGTATGTATGTATGTATGTATGTACGTATTTATGTATACATGTATGTATGTACGTATTTATGTACACATGTATGTGTGTATGTATGTACTTATGTATGTACTTATGTATACATGTATGTGTGTATGTACGTATGTATGTATGTACGTATTTATGTATACATGTATGTATGTACGTATTTATGTGTACAGTATGTATGTACGTATTTATGTATACATGTATGTGTGTAAGTATGTACTTTTTATGCATGTATGTATGTACGTACGTGTGTATGTATGCATGTATGTATGTACGTAAGTGTGTATGTATGCATGTATGGATGTATGTCCATATGCATCTATGTATTTGTGTTTATTTATTTATTTGTTTATTTACTTATTTATTTATTTGTGTTTTGTTTAACGACAGTGTCAAGATCTTAGCCATCTAGCGTCGGACGGTAGAATGACTGGAAAATGAACTGAAAAGGATTTGGAAGGAAGCGCTCATGGTCTGTTAGAGGTAGTGTCTCGAATTTGGCCTGGGGCGAGCTTGAGAAAACCTTAACAGAAATACTCAAGTTAGTGTAGCGGGTTCTTCGGACGAGATTTGATAGGGCTATTAGTGCTACACTAACTGACACTGTATAGTGTGCTGGGTGGGTGTGAAGGTTTCGGAGAAACATGCTGCCTCTTTCTTCAGATAGAAATATGGTGTGAGAATGTTTTCAGTCCATTCAGTAAAGGGCCCAGTTGAGGCTTATGTGAACAAGGTAATGAACAAAATAACTAGCCGAAAGGTAAATTATTGACTTCTGAATAGGGAATGTGCTCCGCGGAGATGCGTCAGGACTGTGCATGCTGTGTGCAGAGGACTGCAAGTTCGTGCATGGTGCAGGGTGTCCTTTAACATTTAAATTATTTCAAACTTGTAATTCATGTGAGTTATATTTAAATATTATTTTCTACCTGACAATAAACGCAGTTTGTATAAATCGTACAAACCAACCAGCTAGTGAGCTTTACGGGAATATCGCTGCTTATTTTAAGAATCATACGAAACACGTAAATACAATGTGTGAACACGATTTATGAATGCCAAAAGTGGTGTTACATTCAGTAACAAGCTTTATATGGTTAAAGAGCTCGTCATGTGTAACGCGACAATGCAGTATAACGTGTTAATTATTTAAAAGCATTCACTGTACAGTAAGTCTAAACATGTGATCATGATACTGTGTTCATATATGTCGGATAATTTATTTTTAATACTGAATGGCCCAATGACTTTAATCCAATTTCCGTTCGTTGTAATCCCACTCGGAGATGGATGCGTGTAGCTTTTTTTTCTGTCTCTGTTTTGCCCTGCCATTGCGAAGGGCTGATTCCTGGTCCAACTAGTCCTATCAATTATTTAAAAAAATTCCTGATTTCAGAAATTGAATCAGTCTCGGAACACGTCAGAGGGTATGATCCGTGAAGGAATACAGAGGATTTAAGGAATAAGACAAATGGTATACATCATCGTCCGTGACTGGCATAAAATATTGCGATCCGGATAAAATATTAAAGACGATATGAGAAATGACGTCAGTGGATCACTTTCCCTTCTTTGTAGTTTTCAGTCGCTTCCTTACAACAGGACCATTTACATATTGATTTATTGATTGATGGTACAGCTATATTATGTTCTGTTGGACTCCGAGAAGCAAAGTTTGCAGCTGATGACGCGCTTGACACGTTGCTATGTACTGCTATGCGTCGAGAAGCTCAGTGAGTGTAGTGACTATACAATACCGGACAATCGGCAATTCAGCTTCCTGCGGGAAAGATGCTTACTTCTTCTCCACCACCGCTCTATATCGGGCTCCTATCCAGTAGGTATTGGGAGACTTTACCTCGAGGGTAAAGCGGCCGGAGTGCAACTAACCATGCACATTTGTGCAGATAGGAATGTTAAGAGATCCGCTCACAAGAACAGAAACACTCTGCTTTGAAGAGTTAACGTCTTCATGGCATTAATGTAATGAATTTCAAATTTAGAACACTTGGTTACCTAATGGTATTTTCAGATAATTCAGATGGAACTCTAGTGTAATGATACGCCACTGGACACAAAAACTATTGAAATGGATTCCATTGGAGCTAGAAAAGAGGGAGACTCTTTCTATCCGTGACAATACCCCCCTCCAAAAAAAAAGGAAAGTAGAAAGAGTAATGGTGGAAAGGGAGAGAAAAATACATTACCAATATACGATCATGTCCAGTAAGAGAGGAAAAACAGAATGAGATTTGACAGGACCCTGATAGCGAGAACTTCTTTTTTTATTCGGAATTCCCGGAATGGTGTTCACGTGCACGTATATATGTTACACGACTTCCGTCCTCACAGTTATCACTGCTGAAATGTGCTGTGTTCTGTGATTAAAGAACCGAACCCAATTACACATACAGAGTAACCCATTTTTATTCGTACACCGTTAACGTTGGTACGCAAAATGGAAAATCTACATTCTTCATGGTAGTGACTTAATGACATTTGTATTCGCAGGGTGGAGGCGTAGGTTTTATTAGAACACGGCTAATTGATAGGGGTCCTAAATAATTTGTTACTTGCATAAGAAGTACCACCAGTTCATAGCGACTATGAATAGCATGGCCCACCTCAGTATGTTACTTCCCACTCTTTCATCGGGGGAAGCACTTCCCAGCTACCTACACGTTATGTTCTTTATTACCTCAGCAACGAGGGACAAACCCTGGAATCCTCTTCAGTCCAAGCGTAATGAGTCATAGTCAGAACCCCCTTAAAAAGGACCTGTATATTAACAAAATATTAGTCATCTGTGGTCTTTTGGGTAATTACACGGCGTCGTGTGGTAATTATTTACCGACGTTTCACATCGCACGGCTCCCTACCCCGCCTTGCTGCCAAGTTTCCTTGTCACAAGCTTTCTTTCCATCTTGGAATCTTGACCCATGAAGATGGGACCGACACGTTATCCCGAAACGTCGATAAATAATTACCACACGACGCCGTGTAATTACCCAAAAGACCACAGATTACATCAACGTCGCGGCGGAAGCCTGAAATCAAAATATTAGTCGTTGAATGATTACAAACTGGAAACGGCAAGAAATATGAAAATGTCGTCTTGCACCTTTTTTAAATTTATGACTTGGCATTTGTTTTTTACGTGAGCACATCAGTGTAGAGAGGGGGCACGCGGTGGCGCAGTTGGTTGAGGCACTGCGCTACAAACCGGAACGTCGCGGGTTCGATTCCCGATGGTGTCATTGGAATTTTTCATTGACATAATCGTTTCGGTCGCACTATGGCCCTGGGGTCGACTCAGCCTCTAACAGAAATGAATACCAGGAATCTTTCCTGGGGGGTAAAGGCGGCCGGTGCGTGAGGCTGACAACCTTACCATCTTCATGTGCCGATTGTCTATAAATCTGGGAGCCTCAACCTCCTGGAACCCTAAGGGCCTGTAATGGGACTGCTTTACCTATTTTACATCAGTGTAGAGAATTTACCCCGGGATTTGATCCACGTTTCCTTCTAATTTGATACTAAGAAACTGACATCTTAAGTAGGCAGAATTATTAATTAATTTATCCCCGTTAAGTTGTGTGGAGCATACTATGAGACGTTTGGACAAAAAATAAATCATTCTTGACGTCACAAAGCACAGTGATTATACGAGTATATGCAACCCCTGTTTAAGCACTTAAGACCTTCGTCTGGCTCACATATCGTGTTTTGTGTGTTACGTATAGGCTACATACAGGCTAAGGCGTCGAAATTTAACTTCACCATTATTCTGTGCCCACGTTAAAGTCATTCTTATGGTTACAGATACGAATGCCAGGTGGCAGTGGTTGCTGAAAACAAACTGTCGTTTTTAATCAGTCGACAGGTCTGTATTCTTCACTCGGTATTGTCACCTCGACCTTCCCAATCGAAACTTTTCTCTATGTATTTTCACCTATTGAACTATCGTGTTGGTTTTGAGTCTTTTAATTTCGTAACTTGAATATTCGGTGAAACTGAGATTTTGTAATTGTTATCCCTCAATGTCTCCGATCCCAGTGGTCGCGCGGTCTAAGTGTGGGTCTGCGGCCGTTTGCTTGATTGGATTTCGGGTTCGAATCCCGTTGGAGGCATGGATTTCTGTCTCTTGTGAGTGTTCGTGTGTTTTCAGGCAGGGGTCTCTGCGTCGGGCTGGTCGCTCATCGGGATTACCTGCGAAAATTATAGCTGAAAATGGGAACTATCAAATTTTCGCGTTGAAATATCGACGGTGATTATGTTGCAACTCAGAAGAACGAGCAATTACTGTCATGATTATCACTTATTTATTGCTATTTGTAACGCAGACATGGGCAATCTGTTTAAAGTGAAAAAATTATTGAGTATTATTTAGTCCAATATTAGGCTTCACAGGGGTAAATAATTTATAGTTAGTATTATCTGTGAGTTTCTTATAGATTATTGCTCGTTATATCTAAAGAATTTAAATACAAACATTTTATAAATTAAACTCGTTTAAGTTTATACATTAATTTGAGTGAAAGCAGTGCGATTAGCTGATATCTGGTTTCATCGTGTACAGTTTTATCATATTGTTGGGCTTGCACGCTAATCTGTTCACAAATCAATTCTGGTGCATTGGTGTCCGGCCATGTCCCAACATCGCAAGTCCTTATCTGTCCTGTTCGGAAGCCACTGGCTTCAGGAATCAGAGCACAGCACATTTCATGTTGCCGTACAACGAGTATTAAGGGAATTTAGAACTTCGGGAAAAAGTAACTCAAATAATGCAGTCCCCCCACTTCTTTTAAAGGCAAAGTTCTCTCTGTGTGTAATTCAGCTCCACGATATGAACATGTAAGAGGAAGAGCCGGGAGAGCTTCACACTCTAATGTAGTCACGTAACAGAGGTGGGTGATCAGTCTCATGCCCTGGCCACTTTACCTTCGGATGACATGTTCACAGTACCACCGGTCAGCAGCTGGAAGAACGGCAGCAAAGCCGGTCTGGACGCTGTGGAGAAGAGAAAACCCTCTTGTCTCGGCCTGGAATCGAACTACAGTCCCTCGGTCGTCCAGCCATTAGCCAATTACACGACGTTTATCTGTTTCTATCTATCATGCGTTTCTTGATTTTCCGCTTTGTAACGTGAAGCAAAATATGTAGCGGGTCAGGAAGAGGTATACCATTATCGAGGCTTCACGATCACACTCAGACACACCACACTCCGTAGGACTACTCTGGACGAGTGATCGGCCCGACAATCACAAGAGACAGACATCCATGACCCCAGCGAGATTCAAATCCACAATCCCAGCAAGCGAGCGGCCGTAGACCCATGCCTTTGACCGCGCGGCCACCGGGATCGGCTAAACAAATTTATTACGTAATAAATCCTATGATTAATAAATGTGTTAAAACAACGAGTTTCTATTACGTCACCACATTTCAATTTCAGAAAAACAGAAATACATAAAGTACAAATTTCGCCAATAATAGAATATTTATCGTCTTTGTAGTACATTTTGACCGCGCAATTCTGTTTTATTTAATACAATAATGTAACCAACACAATACACAAACACATAAAGACATGCACAGTGCTCTTGTTCTTTACCGCTACATATGTACATATTCTAAACAACGGACATTCATACGATTACATAAACGATACTATGGAAAGGGTAACAGAACAGAATGGAGAATGAATTCACTGTAAGACCTTCACATATACGTATATCTCTATAAAACAATGGGAAGCTGATTAATGAGCGAGCAGGAATCGAGTATAGCCGGTTATTTGAGATATTGGGTCAATACAAAATACGTGACGCATGCGTATACATCATCCTTATAAACAAACAAACGTAAATGCATTTGTTCAGTACGAAGTGAGCAGTAGGTGAAACGTGGTCCTGTTTACAGAAAAAGTGGTACGCGACCAGGAACCTAGATACACTGCTGCCATCTGGTATGCAATCAGGAAACGTAGTAACGCACAGAGCAATTCATTAAAACACACTTGCCTACAGGTAAAAATAAGCGTATAAATATGAGGTCAAATATCACCATCATCTAAACAGATCTGTTTTTCACAGCAACACATAATCAGGACTTGGCAACAGTAACTAGAACCCCTGAATTTGAGGAACGTTGATATAGCAACTATAATTTACATTTAAGATACCTGTGCAAAAATGACGATGTTACCTGCGGTGCGAACAAATAAATAAATAAATAAATAAATATACATACACATATACATATATGTGCGTGCGTGCGTGCGCGCTTGGAAATTACCTAAGATACGTAATAATCGTTTTAAAATATATTAACACAATAACGTTATTGAAAAAGACAATGCAAACCTACATAAGAAAGATTAATATTTTAGTAATTTTAATTTATATTAGAGCAAAATAGAGAGATTTGGAGAAGAGGATGTGAGAGACGGCCGAGAGAGCTCTAATCCACTCGCCAAAAACAAAAAAATTAGAACGCACTACACACATTCCTTTGTTGCAGTGTATAAAGTAAAATCTTCAGACCCATCCAAAATACACATAGCGTTCCACCTGAAGATGGCCAAATATAGCCGAAACATTTAGGGGTAAAAATAACAGTATTTTAAATTACCCATGTTCCGTGCAATGACACAAGTCACCATAGGGTGTTTCCTTTCCTGCTTGACCGATAAGCGCCGGCCCAACGCTCCGCCATCATCGTGTCGTATGCCGCATGTCGGGGAGGTTTAACAGTGCAGTTGTTGGTATATATACAATAACAGTATTGTTTTATGCCCCTTGTGTATTTTTTGTACTGTGTTGGTTACATTATTTTATTAAGTAATATTTTTTACGTTATTTCGCGAACCAGTGTGTAGTACCTCGTGCCACATATGTAGCCCTCGGGCTGATAATTGAATAGGCCTGGTGTTAGTGTTGTGAAGCAAATTATGCGTCGCCTTCCGCTGCGTTTGTTTATATAAAAATTGTCTTATTTTTTAACTGAATTTCTGTTTTTGTTACGTCGTGCTGGGGTCAACAGTGTTTGTGTTGCTCTGCTATGAACTTCGAGTTTGTATTTTTGCATGGTGGCCCATTCAAGCTTTCCTTTCTCAGTTGAATGTGACTGTTTGTGAAAGTTTATGGGGACAAATGTGTGGTGGAAATAATTGCGAGGAGAGTAGTAGCATAATAAAACAAGGGAGGCCCACTTCGAAATCTCAGTATCAAAACGAAAAATTAAATTCGCCACTTTCAAAAGTCACCGTAATATCTTTATCATAGTCGTGCAACTGGAAGCATTATTGACGGCGTGTTCTGTTTTATTATGAACTGGTTTGGACATAAATTTGGGTGATATGAAGAAATTCGTGAAATTAGAAAGAACCTGCATAAAAATTCAAATAACACGCCTTTTCCGTAATATCTTTAATTAAATTCGAAAACGTAGAATGGACTTTTACTTGCGTAATTTCCTGAAATTCTGTGTACAAAACCACAGTGAACAAAGGAAGAAGTTGTTTAATCGAAGACATTTGTTTTCTGGTCTCACAAGAGCTTCCGTTGAGAGCATACAATGGAACCGAGGGTAGTGACAGAAGAGGAAACTACACAGAACTTTTACACCTACTGACAAAAACGGATTATTTAGACACAGCAACAACTTCCCAGTGTGTTTCTAGTGGCATTTGAAATGATCCTATTAATTCCGTTGCTAAGTACCAATGCAGAAAATTCAAAAGAAGTGGAGAACGCGCTGTTTGTTGCGACAATTATGGCAGAAACAGTTGACGTTTTGAATGAATCTCAACCTTCAACATTTTTGCGCCATATGTCATCAGACGGTGAGCTCTGCGAAATATTTGTGCGATTTTAAAATGCCAGTGACGATCGAACTGCTGCTGGTATGGCAGAGCATTGCTTTGCTACACGAATGAACTGAAATGTAGGAATAACTTTTCACTGTTTACAAACCAACGAAATGCACTTCACTTGGCAAGAATACTGGTAATGTATACAAAGGTCAGTAAACCAAAAAGATTTATAACATGAATGACATACTGTACAATAAGTACAACAAAAAAAGACTTGACATATTACGACACATAAAATGTAAACAGACCAAACAACACGAAGAATACAACACAGGGACGACTACAACATTCTATACACGCATCAAAAATATGTCAAACATCACATTCAACAGAGAAGAAGTGAAGTGAATTTCGTTGGTTTGTAAACAGTGAATTGTAAAAAAATGCACGGTGACTAATATAAAAAGTAGGAATAACTTGTTAGTTCAGGCGTGATGATTTGCATAAACGTGCCTTTTCTTCAGTTGCTATGCTTACAAACTGAATTTGATCTTAAAGCAGTTCGTCGAGCTCACAGCAGCACGTAAAGTATTTTTTTTTCCAAGGACTTTAGGCGCGTTCGCAAAAGTTGCGAAAAGCTACTATTAGCTACGTCATGTCTGTCCCTCCGTCTGTCCGTCCCCATGGAACAACTCAGCTACCACTGTACGGATTTTCATGAAATTTGACATTTGAGTATTTTTCGAAAATCTGTCGAGAAAATTCAAGTTTAATTAAAATCTGAAAAAAATAACGAGTACATTACATGAAGACGTATGTACACTTATCATAATATCTCGCAGAATTCTTCACACAATGAGAAATGTCTTAGACAAAAGTCGTAGAGAAAACCAAAATAACATTTGTGTTCAATAACTTTTTTCCCGAAAATCGTGACGTTTAGGAGATAATGTGGGAGAAATATGGTAGAGTCAGACAGGCCACAGATGACAATCAATATGGCGCATGCACACTGGATAACTAAGACTACAGACACTCAAATATGTAATACTTATTATTTTTCCACGGCAACAATGGTTATGAAAACGCGCCTCAAAGTGAGGTTTATAGTGCGCTGTCTATCTTGTCTCTTCCGCCTTTGTTAATCCGTATGTTCGAAGAGGGCGAGTGTGGTGTATTGTTGCTAATTAAAATTTTCTCATTCAGATTCAAATGAGCATTACAAAAATACGTAAAATTTGTACAGTATTCCTCCCCATATCAAATAACAACAACAACAACAACTACTACTACTACTACTACTACTACTACTACTACTGCTGCTGCTGCTACTGCTACTACAGTAATAGTACTTCAATAACGTGCGTTATCCCCTCCGGGGGCGGTACATTTTATAAACTCTTCATTAATCTCGCCTCGCAAATACTTTCCACCCTATTTCTCTAGGATCCATTTCAGTATTATCCTCATATCTACGCATAAGTTTGTCTAGCTATTTCATGCCTGTAGGTTTTCTAGTCACAATCTTATGCATATGAAATTCTCGTCTCGCTCCTGTGTCCTATATTCCCTGCCCATTTCTTCCTTTTAGCTTTCAGCTGTATAATATTAGTTGGTAAAGCCTGCAAGTTACGAAGTACCTTATTATGTGCAGAATTTCCCCCCGTTTCGTGTTACTTGAAGTCCCGTACATTAAAATTGCGAATAAGTGAATGCGTGAGCTGTGAGGTTATGGCGGCGATGACTGTGAAGACTGGATTATAGCGCCGTGTATTCTGGTAGACGTGTACTGACGTTTCGGATGAACTTGCTGCCTCATGCTGTACCACGCATTAGGAGATCAGCATTACTTTGGAATCACGAATTTGTGTATTTGTAATACTGCGTGATCCGGGTGTCAATCCTTTGGCCTCTACTTAACTGTTTAGACACTCACTGAATATATGAAAGATAATAGAACTCCTTCCACTATAGCAGCACTACTGCCGCCACCACCACTGCCACTATCACTACTACTGCTGCTGCTGCTCACGTAATCTCGCGATCCAGTGGAAGGATCTGTTTCAAATCTCGTACTTGACATCGACCAAAATTATAAAGGTTTTCGCGGTTTACATCTGCGCCATTGAACTTATGGGATATCTGAAATTGGTCCACGACTACTTCCTCCCAAATCGTTTCCAAATCATTATTCAGTAGGCCTTGGCATTGTCCTCACCGGCTGCAATTCACGCGGTGGTACCCGCAACGCTGCATTGAACGGCCAGGCCGGCCCGTAGCCAGACCATGAACACAGTGGTTACAGCGGCTTGCAGTGCGGGGGCATATATGTACATACGTATATAATCCCCTTTTATACATATACTGTGTATATGTATTGTGTATGCATAAACGTACAATGTGCCTTTGTTAGGGCCACAAAATCCACACTCTAATTACGCAATAAGCTCTATAACGCTGCACAAAACATCTTGCATGTACACACATTGTTGAGAACTAGCGAGCTAACACGTGACAGTAGAATGCTTCGTGGCTGATATGGG
Organism: Reticulitermes speratus; assembly: GCA_021186555.1. Taxonomy (NCBI): domain Eukaryota; kingdom Metazoa; phylum Arthropoda; class Insecta; order Blattodea; family Rhinotermitidae; genus Reticulitermes; species Reticulitermes speratus. Next base: position 4,010,807 of record JAJKFL010000003.1, on the reverse strand, counting down.
GCGTCAGCTTTCCGAACTGCAGCTGAAGATGCCGGACACATGCCACAAGACGTAGAGAGTCACGATGATAGTGGAAGCTTCTGGACAGTTGCAGATGGAAGGGTTGCCAGAAGTGGAATGCACTTTAGCACTACCGTTCGCTGCTCGCGCTCTCTGCCAATCGTAACTGTGCCTTTCTTCATGGATTTTGTCTTCACAGAGCTCACTTTCCGCCACACAGCAAATTCCACGAAACTGCTTGCAATTTGAAAATTTCGGAGGAGGGGGATTAAGCCCTAAAAACCCCCCTGGCTACGCCCCTGTTATGATACACCGAATCTTAACACTGACATTGCACACCACAGTCTCATTTGAAGTCCACAGTCGTACTTCCCATCCACACCACCGGAAACATGTTTTTAATGAAACAGCGAAGCACATTGAAGTTACAAGATCCAGAAAGCAGAAAAATGAGAAACTCTTATCAATAGTTCATCGAATATGCATGTTATCACACCATGTTATGGGTCGTACAAAAATGCAGTTAGTTACACATGCCACAAGTAGTTACAAGAGTTTAATGAGCTATCTACATGTGTGTTCTTTTTTCCATGGCACAACAGCCCCGAGTGCGCCTCGGTCTCCTCATTGTTGAGGTTTCGCGATCACACTCAGACACACCACACTCGGTAGGACTCCTCTGGACAGTGATCAACCCGACGCAGAAACTTCTACCTGACAACACACAATATTCTTCCGGTGGGTCTCGAACCCACAATCCCAGCAAGCGAGCAGCCGCAGATCCACGCCTTCGACCGTGCTGCCATCTACATATTGTAGTGCAGATAAATAAAACATGTTCCTTCTGCTTGTCTTGTGACATTCGCACTCTGAGTGCAGTAAATTGCTAATTGCATTAATTACAGTAATTTGTAACAGTATGTACCACCACGCGCAATCTGAAGGCGGTGATACAAAGAACTTGGAACTACTACACAGCCGGAGAACACACGCAAGAACAAAACGGAATGAACGCGGGTGATAGCGGGAAATGCCTTCGAATGCTCTCGTGTACGTATGGAATCACGATGAATTAATTGGCGTCACTTCGTTATTATAATATTCATCAAACCATTATTTCCTCGAGAGTCACGCACATTACACGATCGACTGGAGTACTTCAGGAATTGAACACCATATTTTATTGCTGTTATGTCCTGTTGCAGAAATAAGCAGCTACAAGATACATTCATCGACTGTGATTCATACGCTACTGAGTCGCCAATTGTAGGTGCAGTAGACATAGTGCTTGTTGGCTGCCAGCTCCCACAAATGTTTCTGTCGCCATGTTACGTCATTATTCATGTCTACGCCTCGCTTTCTTGGTGAGAAAGTTCAGAATAAAATTCCGTACGCCAACGTGTTACACTTTCCAGCCACGGCGGTTCAACAGAGGCTGATCAGCGTGTTTGTCTTTGATACTGTGTAAATTCCTATTTGGAAATTGAAAGAGGAAGCACTAGATCGCAGTCAATGGAGATCTCGCTTTGGAAAAGGCTACGGACCTGTCGTAAGACAGACTACAGAATGAATGAAATTCCTAGTGGGTGCAGTGCACCAACTTGCGCTTCCCTGGCTGCGGGCTTAAGGCCACGCTTCCATCCATAGTGCTGTCGACAGTCGAGACGGAGTTTTTAACAGCAGAAATAGCCCCATTTGGGCAGAGGAAATTCCGCACGGTAATCAAATCAGACATCAACACGTACAGTCTGCTGTGGACATCTGGGCAGGTATTATTGGAAACCATCTCATCGGACCGTACTTTTGCTTGTGTGTTTGAATGCATTTATTTACCACCAGTTTTTAGAGCATAATTTGCCGGAGTTGCTTGAAAGTATTCCACTGTTAATGCGCAAGGAAATGTGGTATTAGCACGAAAGGCCTCCTGCTCATTTCGGTAGAGATGCCCGAGAATACCTGAACAGAATATGTCCCAGCAGTTGGATTCCCCGTGGCCGCCCAACTGTCTGGCCGGCTTGATCTCCGGACTTAACGCCCCCAGATTTATTTCTGTGGGGCCATCTGAAAACGACTGTGTAGGAAACGCCCATGGGAAGAGAAGAGGAGCTACTGGCGAGAATAATCGCTGCGTTTGACAGTATCCGCAACATGCCAGGGTGTTCGAGTTGATTCGCCAGCTAATTTCACGACTCTGCACCTTGTGCATCGAAACTGGCCGTCGTTATTTGAGCAGTTGCTTTGAGAACCAGCTCGTCTTATGTCAGTGTTGTAGCTGTGATACCGTGTAAGTACATCAATAAATGGTATGCTGAGATAAAACATATTGGTATTTTCATTGCATTCCATACCGTATGCTTCGACTTCAGTGGCCTGTCGACCCCCGTTTCCGGACATAAGTTCCTTATCTCGTAATTCTCACTTTGGTCTACTACCATTCCTGGAAGTTTGTCATTATTTGTTTTCACATAAGCGAGGTGCTTGTCAGTTCACTTCAACTGAAACGACGCATAACTACTGCTGTTCACGAAGTCACTTAAACAAACAACGAACTGGAAACATACTGCCCTCGCTGTACAGGTGCGTGTGTTGTGCTTACCACTGCTAGGGGAAGGTGGGGTCAGTACCAGAACCGACGAACGGGCTGGCGCGACTTTGACGCTCCACTGTGTGTAACCAAGGCTTTTCCGGACATAAGTTCCTTGTCTCTAAATACTACTGTGTTACTCTCTACCATCCCCGAAAGTTTGTCGGCGTTATTCATTTCCACTCTGTACACACACACATACACCCGCAAGTATAAATCTGCTGAAAATTCAGCTGCACACTTTGACAATTCCCATCTCTAGCTACGATTTTCACAGATAGCCCTTCCACTGCTCCAGTATTATGCATTATTGCCTTTGAAGGTTATATGAAATTGAAATTTTACTAAGTATGTACGCCATGAATTTGCAAAAGTGCTTGAGAGCCATCTTGATAGAATACACATTGCAGATACTTAGCGATATTTTTCTGTGGGCTAAGTTCGAGGGCCGAAACCTAGGTGCATCACGACTTCTGCATAACACGTCTTTCGACAATCACTGTCATCTAGCGTACGTATCATCAACTTAAAGAATTATTTGCTAAACAGGGAAAGAATAACTACAGAATTTTAATTCTTAAGCTTCCATATACAGTGGACCCTCGAACTTCGAACGGTTTGATGTTCGAACAACTTGAAACTCGAACAAAAAATTCGAGGAAAATCCGGTTTTGAAACTCGAACAAAAACTCGAAAGTCGAACAAAGAATCACGTGGTCGTCACGTGGTCGCCTTGTCTCTCTTCTTGGTCCAGATGAAAGAGGGGTAATTCACCTTCCAGTGAACAGTAATATCCCTCCTACTATTATTATTGATTGATTATTATACAATATTTTTTATGTATGTACTATTATAAATAAAAAATTTCAATTATTGAAATTAAATATACTTGTTTTATCATTATGATTTTTTGAAATAGGCACTTAAAATGTTGTATATTGGGTAAATTTTGGGGGTTTGGAACGGATTAATTCAATTTACGTTATTTCTTATGGGGAAATTTAACTCGAAAGTCGAACCGTCTCCTGGAACGGATTGTGTTCGAAGTTCGAGGTTCCACTGTATATGTGGACAGCAAAGTCCGCGTGTACAGGCAGAATATTAAATTCCGAAGTTTTTCGATATATTTGGATTCTGGACTTTCTTCATCCTGTAGTCATCCGAAGAGTATAAAAGGTTTCGGCAAGTGGGTCTACTTCTGCCCTCAGGTACAGAGACTAGGACACACACAGTTGTTTACAGTAGGAAAAGCTAACCACTTCCATCGGTCGGCCTAGGTTTCTTAGTGCTCTGGTATAAAAAAAATTAATTTTGACTTCTTTGCCTTCATAATTTTGGGCAAATTCTCAATTTTAGTTTCATTTCCCTCATTATAGAACCTTGACGCAACCTGATATTGTTGCTAGTAAACACTATACCAACACATGCACTTTTATTAAAACATTAATAGTTTTAAAAAATCAAGCCCTACATATGTTTCGGCCAGATAACTGGCCATCTTCAGGGGCAACTAGCGTTTCACAGCATAATCACGTTTAATAGGTTTATCGTGAGGCGTGTGGGTGTTATATAAAGATTTTTTTATGTAGGGCTTGATTTTTTAAAACTATTAATTTTTTTAATAAAAGTGTATGTGTTGGTATAGTGTTTACTAGTGTTAATAAACATGCACGGTGAAAATAATATTAAGCTGATATTGTTGGTTTGTATTGTGTTGTTGAAATAAGGCTTCGGCCTGTGTGGGCTTAGCTGATATGTTATTTACAAGTGATTGTCCGCCAGTGAACTCGTAAATAGTATTTTATTTTGACAGAAGAGCAGAGAATGTTGTCACCGTAACAACTGTGACAGGATGCGAATGAATCTGTAACGAAGTTTTATGTCCTTTTTATTTGAATTCTATATATCCCTGACTGGAGACCGGATAGCATATTTGGTATAGAGAGTGGGCAACGGGTTACAGCGCCCGGGTTCGAATCCTAGTAGGGGAAAGTCATTTTTCTCTTCTACAAAATTCCAGAACTGCACTGGGGCCCACAAAACCTCCTGTACAATAGATTCCCGGCGTCCTTTCCAGGGTTAAAGTGGCTAGAGCGTGATTTGGCAACTCACCTTCATCTAGTGCCGAGGTTAAAAATTAGTGGAGTTATACGTCTACTCCCACCATGTACTTTCTTAGCGTGGACGGAGACAGCTTTACTTTCATATGACTCGTTATTCTTAAACGTCCTGTTTATTGAGGATTTAGGTCTTCTGGGATATGAAGGTATGTCCTTGGGTGAGTGGTCCCCTACGTTTCGAAGGAACGGAGTGTCTTCATCATCAAGAGTCAAAAGGTTCCATGTAGGTGTTTCCGGACGTTTTTATCTTCAATAGTCAAGAGTTCCCAGAACTTGTTCAATGTGAAGACACTGCGTTCCTTTGATATGTCGGACAACCACACAGCCTCATATCCGAGCAGACCTGAACACTTAGAAAGAACGCTGTGAGAACCTCAAATCTCGCGTCGTATTTATAGTTTACTACTCTGCAGCATGAAGTCCTTGTAAATAAAATTTAAAAGTTTAGCTCCAGTTGCACAGAACGCCTAACCACCCCTATTACAAGTATTAACGTTTTAGTGCTATTTAGGGAACACACAAACATTATCTGTGCGCAAAATGTATGGTTTATGAACGTGAAACTCGCGGTACATATAGTAATCACTGTGAAGTGTTGAACCATATATTCCGTCGGGCCGCCTCTGACGGTTTCCTTCACTTAATCATTCCTGTCATATTATCAGTTTAAAGCTGTTTAAAGTAATATCAGCAGACGTGCACGTTTCTTCCTAGCTTCTTCTTGTCTCTAAAACAACTAATTTAATAAGTTGTGTTTTTCTTACTTCTGCTTCGGCATTCCAAACACAGAGAGATATTTTAAATCTTAAAGGAGAGACGTCTGTTGTGACTGAGCGTCTGAGCACGACGCAGTGCTTTCTTCCCTATGGCCTTGCTTTCTCGTTGTACGTGCTCGCTGCAGTCCTCCACAGCAGAACTCACATTTCTCTGGCACTGTTCTCTGCTGCGTATTTTAGCTGTAAAAGTACAGTAGGCCTACTCAAGGATACGTAACGGTATGAAAGCCATGATGTTTCTTCTACTATTTTTCTGATTGAGAAGTGGGATTATTATTATTATTATTATTATTATTTCATGTTAGCTCATTTTATAAAAACTGTCCCTCCGGCCGGTGTGTAACTGCGGCCAATTCTATTTGTAATCATATGGATGTTTTTAGAAGGGAATTTGTTACACTTAGTGAGATGTAATATTTTATTGCATTATTTTAAGGTGTTCTTATTAATTATTTAAGCAATTTTTATTTGTTTGTTTGTTTTGGTTGTGTTTGTTTTATTTTGTCTGTTTATTGGCCGTTGTTATTTGTGTTCGTATTTTGTGCTGTTTCTGTAATTGGCCACCTGGCTGTTGATTCGGCCCATTAATAAACTAGAATTGAATTGAATTGAATTATCTACAATGGGTACCGGGTCCTTCCCGGGGGCAAAGCGGCCCGGGGCGTGGCGTTGACCACCCACCCCCATCTAGCGCCGAGGTTAAAGAAAGAGTAGAGCTATACCTCTACTCCCCCTCTGGGCCTTCATGGCCTGTTCTAGGGTGAACGTTACCTTTAACTTATTACTATTATTATCTGCTGTTATTAATAAAGCCGTGGGGGAGGTGATCCTATGTCTAGTTAATGGCTCGATGTAATTGCTTTAATGCTGGTGGTTACGCCATGTCCAATACAAGTATTGATATTTGTTATCAAAATGTACGTGGACTTAGGACAAAATTTACTGAGCTTTTTGATAGTGTTATTTTATCTGGTAATAATATTTTTTGTTTGACAGAGACGTGGCTTAACGACCAGTGTTATGATCAAAATTTATTTCCTGATGGTTTCGTTGTTTTCCGTTCCGACAGGATCCATGCGACTAAGAAAAGGGGAGGTGGTGTGTTAATAGCTGTTTCCCCTGAACTAAATGCATGCAAGCGCAGGCATGATTTACAGTTTTTTGATGAGTGTGTTTGGGTCGAATTTCCCACTCGTAATGGTCCAAATTTACTTATTGGTAATCATTACTTTTCGCCTGATCTTAAACCAGATATTATTTGTGAATATTTTTCCCATTTAGAAAATAAACTTGACACGACAAATTATCGTGTTATTCTTTTAGGTGACTTCAATGTCCCTGGTTTTGATTGGGAAAGCGGCCTGCCTTGTGAAAATTGTCAGTTTTATTCTAAACTTAGGGGAGATGCTATTTACGCCTCCGCTTGTTTTCTTGGTCTAGGACAGTGTGTTGATGCTGATCACAGTAGAAATATGCTTGACCTTGTTTTTTCTAATATTACTGACCTTTATATTACTTCTCCCGATACTAGCCTGGTTAAACCTGACGTTTATCACCCGCCACTGTTAATTGAATTGCCCCTTATTGACAAAATATGTTATAAAACTAATGAACTATCGTACTTTAAATACGCTAGTGGCGATTATTTATCGTTGTATAATTTTCTTTACTTTTACGATTGGTCAAGAGTGTATTCCAAATCTTCTGTTGATGCTGCTGTGGCCAGCCTTAACTCTGCTGTTCATGAAGCCATTGATAGATCAATTCCCTTACGCTCTATTAAAGGTTCCAAATTTCCCTCTTGGTTTTCTCGCACTTTGCGGCATTACATTTTGAAAAAAAATTATTATCATAAACGTTTCAAAAAGAATAAGTCTTATGTACACTATAGCAAATTTTCTTACTATAGGAAACTTGTAAAGAATACTATTAAGATCGATAGATCTAGATGGCTCAAATCTATTGACGAAAGTTTAAAAAACAATCCTAGGAAATTTTGGAATTACGTGTCTAATTTTAGAAAAAATAAATCAAATTCTCCTCAACTCGAGGTGGATGGCACACACTTAGTGGAACCGCACCAAGTCGCTGCAGCCTTTGTTAATCATTTTAAATTGGTGTATGATAACACTGCTTTTAAAGTTCCGTCTAATATTAAAACTTCTTTTGATGATATTTCTACAGATAATTTATCTGTATTTTCGGTTACTGACGCTGACGTACATAAAGCTATTAGGCGGCTAAAGCCATCTAAATCTGCTGGACTTGATGGTATTCCAGGTTTTATTATTAAGGGCTGTACTGATATTTTTGTACCCTTATTGAAGTATATTTTTAATCTCAGTTTGTCTCAGCAGTTGTTTCCTTCTTTCTGGAAAAAAGCTGCTATTGTACCTATTTTTAAAAAAGGCAACAGTACTATAATTGCTAATTATCGCCCTATTTCAATTTTAAATTATTTTTCTAAAATTTTTGAAATAGTTATATATAATCACGTTTCATATTACCTTCAGTCTAAACTTAATTGCTGTCAACACGGTTTTATAAAATCCAGGTCTACCACCTCCAATTTGGTCAATTATCTTGATTATATAACCCCGTTAGTCAGGTCTCAGCGTCAAGTTGATGCTATATATTTTGATTTTAGCAATGCTTTTGACCTTGTGTCACATACTCTACTTTTAAACAAACTTAGTTCCTTTGGACTCTCAAGTGCTTATGTTAGCTGGTTTTGTAGCTATTTATCTGATAGATTTTCGTGTGTGAAAATTTCTGGTATTTTTTCAGCGCCTTTTAGAATACTTGCGGGTGTTCCTCAAGGCTCTGTTTTAGGGCCTTTGCTATTTAATGTATTTATAGATGATATATGTAAAGTAATAACACATTCAAAATTTCTTCTTTTTGCAGATGATATAAAAATTTTTCGTGCTATTACATCACTTGATGATTCTACTCAGTTGCAATTAGATATTGATTCCATACAACGTTGGTGCACTGCTAATTTTATGAATCTTAATACTGGCAAAACTCGAGCTATTATCTTTTCTAGGAAAACAAATACCCTTTTTTTGAAATATAAACTTGGGGATTCTTATATTACACGTACCGATTGTATTAAGGATTTAGGAGTCTTTATTGATTCCAAATTATATTTTCACTCCCATGTTGATTACATTTTTTCTCAATCCATCAAGCTTTTGGGTCTTATTCGTAATATTACTTTTTCATTTTCGACTCTTGATTGTTTATTGACTTTATATTCTTCACTTGTTAGACCCAAATTAGAGTACGCATCTGTTGTATGGAATTCAATCACTTCTACTGATGCAAAAAAGCTTGAGCGCATTCAAAGGAAGTTTGTAGCTTTGTGTTATAATCGATTCCTCTCCCGTGACAACAATGGTTATAGTTATGCTAATGCACTTCAAGTACTTAATTTACGTACTTTACATGACAGAAGAAATCAACTTGATGCAATTTTTGTCATTAATGTTTTATTAGGTTCTAAATCCTGTCCGTCTACCTTAGACATTATTGGTCTACGAGTTCCCACTCGAAACCTACGAGACTTTTCTTTGTTTTATGTTAGCTCATATTATAAAAACTGTCCCTCCGGCCGGTGTGTTATTGCGGCTAATTCTATTTGTAACAATATGGATGTTTTTAGAAGGGAATTTGTTACACTTAGTCAGATGTAATATTTTATTACATTATTTTAAGGTGTTCTTATTAATTATCTAAGTAAGTTATTGTTTTTTGTTTATTTGTTTTGTTGTGTTTGTCTATTTTGTCCTGTTCCTTGTCCATTGTTATTTGTGTTTGTATGTTGTGCTGTTTCTGTAATTGGCCATCTGGCTGTTTGACTCGGCACATTAATAAACCTGAATTGAATTGAATTGAATTATTATTATTATTATTATTATTATTATTATCGTCCGTAACTTTGGTAGCTGTCTGCCAAATTACACGGCGTCAAATACCAGAGTAACGCATTAATCATGGTCAATTCCAGCATCAAGAGTGTGCACATATTTCCAGCGTAAGTTTCTGAGCAGTTTATACTTGCATAGCTTGTTGTTTTGTTACATCAATTTGCTCTCAGTTTCCTGCTGCAGTCTTGCATGTTCACCGCAGTAATGTAACCAGTTACAGCACGTGTACGCGTACGTCTGAAGCCACAGCGGTAAGCGAAATGACAATTCGGGTAACGAGATACCAAGTTTAGCCAAGACATCTGGCGCCGTCTTGTGTTCTTCGAATCTAATTCTGCATTCATAGAAAGTTCGCCTCATATGTGACACAGAGTCTGCATTTTGTCGTTACTGGGACGAGACCTTGTAACAGAGCCCCAAAAACCAGCTTATATTTAGAGTTCAGATTCATTTACCGTATATTAAATTCTGCGTTCTTTTAACCCCAAAAATGATGCATCAATATTTCAACTTTTTTCCCATCTTAGGTAAATATATTTTGAGAGATGAACTGATATCGCTAGATAGACAATAGCTTCGTGTAACGGGCCTGTCTGAAAAAGTGAACCCACACCTTTTGCCTGAAAGCCTAAACATCCAAGTCCAGAAAGTTGTTTTGTATTTTTGTAACACCAGACGGTGGAGAGCTAGCAGAAGCCAAGAGTCCTAAATATAATATACAGCTCTCTAGACCCTATACATTTTAATTGATATATCCCCCTTGTGCTTTAAAGGTAATGTAGACACTATAAATTATCTAATGTGCACAAAAATTCTGCTTAGTTGTAGTCTGTATTCTACCGCGATCTGCGATTCCACTATATATCTTATTTAAAATATTTTTACTGTACTCTTGTGTATTCTGTGTATAGTTTTGTACGAACTGCCTTAATGTTGCCATATAGAATGGCCGAAGCATGTTACAGCACATAAACTAAAAGAAAGGAGAACTGTTGCGTTAGTCTATGTAATTTATTGTGTCTATCAGACACCATAGAATTTAATTCTTTAGGTGAGTTTTATGCTTAGGAAAATTATGGAACCCTTTGTAGTTACCAAGTGTACACTGGCAAATAAAAACATTAAGGACAATCATGACGTAAGCAACGTATCTATAACTAGCTGTGCATTATGCAGCTAAGGCATCGATTTAAATATATATTGTCATTCTTCGTGTGTAGACCTTTTCTTCGCCAAAAGCCATCATTTTGTACATGGACTTAAAAATACTGTGAAAGTAAAGAGAAGACTTATGTATTTATCGTGTCCTTTCTTCCGATTGTCAATTTTATGATCTCTTAAACATTGTTCCATATTAATTCCAGCTTCAATACAGACTGCAAAAGTAATAGCTGGAAGGAGTAAGTACGACACAGTAGTGGACTAATTACACTACGGAGGCATTAGAAATGACGTTAGAGATTTATTAAAAGTACGAAACAGAATTCTGGAATATTGACAAGTGATTTTCCACATTTGGAAAGACTGAATGCCAACAGATTCCTCAAACCTGCTACAGAATATCAACGTGGGTGATATAGAAGACCGAGAAAGATTCAATAACCTATGAGGTCAGGACAGCTAATACTGCCTATACGTTGGGGTGAGAAAGAAGAATGTGAAAGTAGAGTTGTGATTCATAAGCCCTTATCGTGTGCGTGCAACTTTGAATATATGAGCCCCTACGCAGCAAAATCTATGTTCTGAACTGTACTGATCATAGCGTGAGCTGGCATGAGCTAGTGCTGAGCCACCCCCCGCAATAAATTACACTCCAACAACCTTTGAATATAGGGCAAACCTCTGAACCTCCATCTCTTAGCTACAGGCCTTGTGTTCATCCAGAATAATGCGGCACATAACTGAGAAGAGCTTCATATCTTGTATGTATTTCGATCTTTGTAGCCGTATAAAGCATTAAGTTAATTAATAATATTCAAAAATCCATTTCGTAGCTCAAGTAAACACTGAATCTTTATTGCAATAATATTAATACTGTCTAGAAAAATAATAGCTGGTTACTTTGAGATTCCTGCGAAACACATGCGACCTACGTGAGACAAATGCAGAAGCTTCAGGCGCTTTCTCAAAGCAATTCCGAAAAGCTCCCATTATTACCCCCGTCGTTTTTGTTCGTCCGCCTATTGTATGCAAGAGCGCTACTTTCACAGGACAGATTTTCGTGAAACTTCGTATTTGTGTATTAAGATTTGTGGACAAATTCTGATTTTGATTAAAATCGGACAAAATTAACAAATATTTATAATATGTTTCGCTGTTATTTGTTACTAGTTTATGAACAGTGCTTATTAATTACTGCCAAGTGGTATAATGAAAAGATTTGTATTGAAACTTTCGTAACTAACTCTTTCCCTGACCCTGGCGCAATTTAACGCCATGTGACTCCACGCTTTCCATGGCATTGACGTGTTTCAACGCTTTGCAGCGGTGGCTTGCTCTGCTACCTCCCTCTTGCAATAACTGAACGATAACGACATCTTTATTGCACGTCGATAAATGTGTAACCTTAAATATGACTCTTTGGTTTAGTCAGCCCGATGTTGCGGATTCTTAGCATGGTAAATATTATATGTTCTTAGTTTCAGCTCTTTGAAGTACCGCATTTACGCCTGGCCGCTTTCGACTTCAGCAATTCATTGACAACGTAGGTGAGGTCTGTACTCTTCTGGAATATTATGCAAAGTAGTCGTAATTATGTACAGACGTTTCGGGACAACCTATCGGTCCCATCTTCAAGGGTCAAGAAGTCCTAGATGTACTGCGCAATATCCCAGAAGAGCGCAGATCCCATCTACATCGCGGCGGAAGCCTGAAACCACGACTCAACATAGGTCTGCGAATTCGTATGTTAATGAGAGACTATTCATGACCCTAAAGTTCTTATATAGATGTCCACAGATTTATATTGTAATTTTAAACATTTACCACATTATAGAAACATGCAGTCTTTTGCAGATCGTTCCTTAAACAATAAATTTGTGTGTGCTTTAGTCCACTTCAACATGGGAACCTTTAGTGTCCTCGAATCACATCAAGCTTGTTGTCTGGTCTGTCCATGGACGGGTCAGTCCTTTCACCACACATCGGATTGCTTCGATTATCTTTGCTCAAAGGGTTGCAATGTCACGTACAGATTTCTGTAAATATATTCCTTCACATACCCCACAGGAAGAAATCTAAGGGCGTGACATCAGGGGAGCCTATGGACAGGGTGCTGAGTCCACCACCTGATAATTATCTCGTGAGTAGCACGTGCTTCAACGTTACTGCAAGTGAAGGAAATGAAGGAAGAAATAAAATATCTGAAACACGGAGTCCATTCGTGTAAGTGCCAAGTTGCGGCACAGTTATGGCGAGATAATCGGGATGTAAAGCTTATTTCAACCCTCCACACAGCAAAGATGGTGGAGACAGAAAAGAAAAACCGAAAGGCTGAAAATTGAAGCCAGAAGCAATTGACGACTATAATACATTTATGAGAGGCGTCAATAGGGCAGACGAAATGATGCTATATAGATCATGCTGCAGCAAACCCGTGAAATGGACGGAGGTATATGTTATTTTTGCTTCAAGTGGCTGCCCTAAACATTTCCACATTTTTCAAAAAGTACTCCACATACCAAAACAAAAAGGGCAAGGACTATGCTTTCATCGGCTTCATGCTTGATTGTGCTCAGACAATGATATACATCGTGGAGAGGAGAGTGATGGCGGACACAATGAGTCACTAGCCTCAGCACGAACAGCGCCCACAGCACTGTCCAAAGAAGGACGGCGGGAGACGGATCCAGTTGACCGTCTGTACAGTGAATGCGAAATTCATAAAACGGTTCATGTTCAAGTGAAGGCAAGAAAGATGCGGCCATGAGAGAATGCAGAGCTTGTTCAGCACACAAAGAAAAGAAGGCAGTGTTACGTGTTGAAGTTGCAGTGTGGCACTTTGCACAACTCCGTGTTTCGGCGAATACTACGAAGAAAAATTACTGAACAGGAGCACAGAAATTTAATATTACTCCAGACATATATTCTAATAGTACCTTAAAACTACTATAAATTAGTAATTGCTTTGATGTAAAGATATACAATTATATTTCCTGAATTTTTGGCTCATTTTCTTAAACGGCCTGCCAGATTGAGAGTGGCATTTAAAAACGCCCACTGCCAGGCATTAGGCTAATTTTCGGGAGCAGAGAACTTATTGAAAAGCTGACAGTTGTTCAGCTCGTCAATAAATCCCTACATTGTTACGGAACATGAAATTTTCATTAATATTTGCGATGGGCATGTGCGCCAAGTTCGTTCTTGTTTGTCACAGGGTGAACAGCCGAATGTGGCGAGCTTCTTTGTACATTTGTCCTTGAGTGTGATTGTGTTTTGTGAGTGCGTCTAGTTTAGCTGTGACGTTGTTACCACAGTGCTGTCAGGGCTCCCGCAACGTGTGACGCTAATTAATGCAGTGTTCGTGGTTTCTGCTTACAGTCTTACTGTACAGTGTGGCAACGGGATTTCCACCGCAACATTGGTGCTCACCTAGCAGACAACACGGCGTCACAACCCAAAAGAAAAATAATATTCGTTCTTTCTTATTTTCTAACTAAAGTTATGAACATTTTATCATTTCTGCGTGCGTGCTATAAATCCTGCCATTCTCATCTATAATTTGATTATCATATTAACACAAATCATGTACTTTATTCTAATTTCACCGTGCATTTTTGAACACTAATACTGTTTTACACCAACCAAATGCACTTATTTATTTAAAGAACACTAAAATATTCTTTAAAATATTAGATAAAAACCCCTTCCTTTCTATCCAGTACCATGACTCTTTCCACTAATTAGCGCATTCGAGGTGAGCGGCGTAAAGTCTTTTGTTGAGATGTGCTTTCTTCTTATACAGATGTTTTAGTTCGGCATTTATTCTGAATTTTATGGCTGCCTTCCTGGTGATATGGCTTCTTTCGTTGTTTCCGTTGATCTTAATTTGGATGTATTTTGGTTCCAGATATTCGGACCTACATACCTTGTTAAACCTTATGGACGCGTTTGACCTCTGCAGTTTTTTCTTGATGTTCCTATAGTTGTGTATACACTTTGCTTGTTTTGCATCGACGAACTTTATTTTAATATCACCTTGCATTTTTTGATCATTAATACTGTTTTACACCAACCAAATGCACCTATTTATTTAAAGAACACTAAAATATTCTTTAAAATTTCACACTGTTGACACCGTGCATCTTCGTCATATTAAATTAAGTTATAAACCAACTGATGCACACTAAAACCACTTTTTAAGTAGCTTTATTATAAAATTGTTAAAATTGTACCCCTACACGTGTTTCGATCCTAGGATCATCGTCAGGGGGTTTTTTTGCTAAAAGCTACAGTTACTTCAACCACATGATTTAAAATATTTTATCGGCACTTTAAAACATAAGTTAAAATCTTGTAAAAAGATTCGTTAAAAGTTGTAAAATTATAAATCTACAGTGCTTTTATAATTTTACAACTTTTAACGAATCTTTTTACAAGATTTTAACGTATGTTTTAAAGTACCGATAAAATATTTTAAATCATGTGGTTGAAGTAACTGTAGCTTTTAGCAAAAAAACCCCCTGACGATGATCCTAGGATCGAAACACGTGTAGGGGTACAATTTTAACAATTTTATAATAAAGCTACTTAAAAAGTGGTTTTAGTGTGCATCAGTTGGTTTATAACTTAATTTAATATTCTTTAAAATATTAGATAAAAAAGATTTTAAAGAATATTTTAGTGTTCTTTAAATAAATAAGTGTATTTGGTTGGTATAAAACAGTATTAACAAATCATGTAGTTCTTCATTACACAAGTTTCTCCTGCATTCGGCTAAATGCCGTTAGGGGGTTCAAAGGCAGTGCCGCTATTAGTGGACTTAACTGGAATTTACTGGACTTTATTGAGCGGCTGACGGACTGACTGACTGAATAACTGATTGACTAACTAACTGACTGACTAACTGACTGACTAACTGACTGACTAACTAACCAACCAACCAAATGAGCAGAGTCATTCTTGGGAAAGCAACGTTTACTTAGCTAGATAAGATATTCCCCACATTTTGTGAAATTCGAAGGTTCATTTCTCTTGCCAGAAGATCCAGACACGGGTCCCTATCCAATGCCATATTAATCCAGTCCATACCATACGATCGTATTTCTTTAAAAGCAGTTTAATATTATCTCCCTCTCTACACCTAGGTCTTCCACGTGGTCTACTTCCTTCAGCTTCCATCACCACTTGCCACATGTCATGCCCACCTCATATTCCTTGATTTCACAGTCCCAGTAATGTTTCGTGATGAGCACAAATTATGAAGCTCCTCATTGTGCAGTTTTATCCAGCTCCTCTCTCTTTCTCGTCTCAGGTCCAAATATTTTCCTCTGCTGCGTTTTCAACATTTTCCATTTGTGCTGGTCTCTTAGGTTGTGGCACTATGTATTGCACTCATTAGTTTACGAGAGCACCTTGCATAAGCTTATTATTTTAGATATAAACCACAAAATGCACAAATTATAAAGGTGCAAATTAGCTCCTTATCATGATTTAACCTACACGCGTTTCAGCTCTTTATGAGCCATCATCAGGGGTTTTCTTATAAAAGTGTCATCAACAGATTCAGCATTGAAAAGCACATTTTATAGAAAAACCCCTGATGATGGCTCATAAAGAGCTGAAACGCGTGTAGGGTTAAATCTGATAAGGAGCTAATTTGCACCTTTATTAATTTGTGCATTTGTTGGTGTATATCTAAATAATAAAAATGCACGTGAGTTAAGACTAAAGATAAGCTTATTAGTTTAAGCCCAAAACAATTCTCATTTTACTGTTTTGAAGTCCACGTGGCTCAGATCCAGACAGCGACATGCAAAACAGTTCTGAGTTGGTGCATGGTTTATAAGAGGAAGGTGGACCAAATATTGTGTTAAAAGTCAGTCCTTGCCTGTCAGGAAGTACTGCATATCCATTACACGGATCAAACGGTAGTTACGTTTGTCGATACAGTGAGTGTTGTTTCCGAGAACCAAATGAATCAGAAAGAAATTCTGCGGGCGACATATTGACGTTTTTAACGTTACCCTTTTGAAGTACGCAGTTCATCAAAATAAAACACCCAGCCGTTGTTTCAAGCCCTAATTTTGTTCCTGAAAAAGTGGGCGTAAATAAAAAAGGCGTAAATAAAAAATGGTATTCCTATCAGAAAGAAGGAGTTAGCGAAATAGAACGTAGGCAGCCAAAGGGCGTTAAAACGAAAACGAGAGAGCGCAAATTAAGTAGTGGTGTCAATTGGAAAGGAACTTTAAAGCAAGAAGGCGTAATACAGACGGGCGTGAAACAAGGAACTGGGTGTAATCGAAAGCAACGCTAGCTCACAGAAAACACAAGGAGTCACATTTACAAGAAGCAGTTGGTTAATTTTCTTCAGGGAAATGCTCGCGGTTCATTCAGAGAATCGCACGATGGCATACCATTATGTAATCTGCGTGAATAAAAACGCAGGGTTCTTCATACAGCAGTCAGTATGCGCACTTACGTTTACGCCTTGTTCGCACTGCTACGTACAGAGTTAATACACAAAGCAAAATATATTGCACTTTTTTATGTACGTATATTTATGGCACATCGCAATGAACGTAGAAGTATCTGGAGGCTGAAGATTGCCGTCTTCTGAGACGTGACGCCGTGTGGTCTGGTGAATATTTGTCGATGTTTAGAAGCACGTACTGCTGCCACCTTCAATGGCTCTTCTACCCAGAAGATGGAGATAGTACCTTGCTCCGAAACGTCCTACGTTTCTACCAGACTATACGCCGTCCTATCCATAAAGCTATAAATCTTCATTGTCACCACCGCAGGAAAATCATATCTGGCATATCTGAAAGTGGCTTTTTTTATTTTGCTTACTTTGGGGGGCTGAGGTATATTTGTGCCCTCACACACATCCACACGCAAGCACACCCCCCTCAAATCCTACTTATTATATGTGTCTCCACTTAGTAACTATGGAATCTTTACTGAAATGCGACAAGGCCTTCTGGAGATTAGATTTGGAGTTACCGTGCGATATACCACTGAATCTGGGGCCTTTAATTTCGGGTTTTGAATTTAATGGCTTAGTGTATTACCGATACGAAAGAGAAGTTATTTTAATAGAGACTTGCACATACGTTTTCGGCAGTTCGCTCCAAATTTTAATGCTATAAGATGTGCAATAGGAAACTAACATGCTAGTCTGTTTCGGACCATGTTGTGTTCCAGTAAACATTACTGTCATTTTGAATATTGCTCATCGACTTGGGTTCTTAAAAATGTATGTTTGGAAACTGCATCTATCTTCCAAAACATGGTGTGTGAAAACATTCAAGATGGTGTACAATGTTCAAAATAATAACGTTATTATGAGACCAGTCCAGACAGCGACGAACTTCTCGTTCTGTTACTCTTTTTGTTAACTTGACAAGGATAAGACAAACGAAAAGCGTGTACTGAACGTAAAACTTGTGTTTGCACTCCTCTACAATTTTTTTTCTGTCCCAATTTTTAGTTTACGTACTTGACAATGAACTGGAGTCAACACAGACCAACATTTTTGAAATGTTAACGTGCATATAATACCTGGAGAGATATACTCCTACTACATATACGTATATATACTAATATATTATTAGCATAATTATATCGGTAAAGATTAGATGGTCATGGGTATGTAACACGCATTGAGAAGATTAGAAATAACTATAAGTTAACATCTTAATTGAAAAAGAAACCCTGGGAGACCATTTAGGTAACCTTGGTGTAGGAGAGATGGCAATAATAAATGAATCTTAAAGAAGTAGGACCCGAGAGTGTGGAGTGGATTCATCTGCCTCAGGATAGAGACGGGCGGTGGGTTCTTACGTACACAATAAATCTTCAGAATGCATGAAAGTTAGTTAAGCAACTATTAGCTTCTCAAGGGGGACTCTGCTGCGTGAAGTTTGAAGTCTAGCCAGCTGAAATTTGGATATGTTACCCTTTCGAACTGAAAAAAATCTATGAGGCCTATGGTGTTCCATATTCTTCAGGACTGAGGCAACAACTTGTGTTATAAAAAATGTTAAATTATTATTTATATGATTATATATGATACATATATATGATACATAGATGTTTTAATAGTCTTCTGCCACAATATACTTTACCATATACATATGACAAAGCTGTATAACAACGCTGTATATTTCTTTTACTATTGATTTTACTTCCTGAAGATGGCTAAAGACAATAGACGAAACATGTAGGAATGTTTTCTATTTGTAATATGTGCAATTTGTTGGTTATACACTTGTTTTATATTTAACACTTTATTTGCTGTATTATAATAAACATCCTACATCTCCATTAGAAGAAAATTGGTTAGTGCTGATTTGGAAAGTTATCGCTCTTTGTTCTGAGAAACATATGAAACAAATAAAGAGAGTGTGGACAGTCTGCAAACTGTTTCTAATAATGAACCAGGTGGTATCTGTAGTTACCACTGTGCTTTAAGGTTTTGAAGCAAGTGATGTACTTCCATAGACTCAAGTTCTTTGTTTAGCATGTTCACCTGTATCCCTTGAGGGAAGAACCGAGAAAGTGATTTAGCAACGTTCGAAGGAAACTCGTTGGGATTTGATAGAAGTTGCAGCAGCCGGAAGAGAGGTGTGGGAAGACGTTGCTCTTCGCTTGCTCGCTTCCAGTAGGTTAGTGTTGCGAACTGCTTGCAAATTACGTTATTACTGATGTGAAATTGATGTGAAATAGGCCAATTCATAGACAGGATTTTGAATCACGCTCACCAGAACAGTTTCCTCTTGAGGCGATTAAGTTATAAGGCGGGAAGTTCTTTCAAAATTCCCTACCCTAAGTCAGCAAGTTGGCTGAAGCAGCCGTGGTTCTAACTGCTGTTGTTTGTGACATGCCCCGTTCGAATCTTGGCTGAGACACCAACAGTAATCTCTGAATAAAAGACTTTTCGTCTTGAAATACAACACAACGGGATGCGTAATATTAAGTTTCATAATGGCTGAAGTTACTCGTTGTTTCTTTCAGTAACTCCAACCGAATGACGGAATAAATGTAAAGGTGTCCCTGTGCAGCCATGAGTACATATGCGGATGGAAGTGTATTTCCACTCGTTCTTAAGTTCGGCACCAGGTGGACGTGAGCAGCTTCACTTCCGCTTGCTTTACTCTGAGGAAGGGCCCTATAACTCAGTGAAAAGGATGTGGGGGGGGGGGGGGTTCTCCAAAGCGATTGTACTGCGAAGGATGCTGGGGTGTTCTCCAGAAGCGACATGTACTGCGAAGGATGCTGGGTGTTTCTCCAAGCAGAGCGACATGTACTGCGAAGGATGCTGGGGTGTTCTCCAGAAGCGACATGTACTGCGAAGGATGCTGGGGTGTTCCTCCAGAAGCGACATGTACTGCGAAGGATGCTGGGGTGTTCTCCAGAAGCGACATGTACTGCGAAGGATGCTGGGGTGTTCTCCAGAAGCGACATATATTGCGAAGGATGCTGGGGTGTTCTCCAGAAGTGACATGTACTGCGAAATACGTAATCGTTGCCTAAAAAGAGTCCAGCATTACTTTTTTCCAGTCGTTTAAAGTTCCCTGAAGGCGACTATCCTCTCAGTTATTTCATACGCTGCATAAATAGTGCAGATGGCAATAAAATTTTATTTAATGTTTAACTTATTCGTACATGATTTTTGAACTCGAATTGTAAAACGAAACTGAAAGGACGTTGTTCAAAATGACAGAAAATTTCCCACTTAAAGTTGTGAATATCCATATTAAAATTTGATATAAATATTTGCAGGAAGTATGAATATGTAGAAGTTTTTGGACATTGATTTATTTGCTCTAATTAATTAAAGATATTATTAGTAGCTCACAGTGCACAGACCGAAAGGAGTATTAGTGGATTGAAGATTGTGTGGAAGGAAGAAGTCTAGGAAAATTCTCCCGGTTGGGGCAAGATTTTCCGCACTCGTCCAGACCGGTTCTGGGCCCATCCAGCCTCCTATGCAATGGGTACCGGGTTTCTTTCCCAGGGGTCAAGCGGCCGGGGAGTGGTGTTGACCACCCACTCCCATCTAGCGCTGAGGTGCTTTCATGGCCTGTCATAGGGTGCATTTTACCGTTTCTCTCTTTATTTTGTATCTGTTAAGCTACAAATATTCCTTAGGTTATTAACATTTAAGTTATTTAAATATGTATTTATATTAATTACTTAGTAAGTGAAAGAATCGCCATATTTTTTATGATTTCATAACTGGTTCTTTAGAGAAATTTATATTTAATAATAATGGACGTTATTTTCGTCTTACCTTCACTTTTATTTTGAATATGGGCATCATAGTATATTCTCATTTTCGCTACGTAGCGTTTTTATTTTGAACTTTTGAGACTGAAGGGAGATCAAACACCGGGATGGGGGCACACACGCTGGAGAATGAATACGTCAGTTACGTCATGCATGTTATCCGTGCTCTGAGCAATAATAACTTGCCTGGTTTTGTAGGACGTAGCAAAGATAATAAAGTGGGAACGGCAGTGTTTGTGAGAAGCGCTACGCATATTGCGAGGAATATTTTGTAACGTTTATTGGTGTGAATGATTCAGGCAGCGCCACTCGTCAATCTGGCAAAGGTAGGTTGGAGAGGCCCTTAATATTGAAAATGTCAGTTATTGCAGCACAGAAAACACGTTACTTTTCCATTACAAAAATCAGTGCTTTGAAGAAAACGTTTAGCTGTTTGCTCTGACAATCATATGAAACACATGGATATTCTGTGTGTGGAAGTGCAGAGATTCGAATGTTAAAGTAGCAGGTATGCAGAGTAACAACAGGGGTTAAAGGAATGAATGGTGCTACGGTTGTATGGCTCTTATTTCTGTAACAACGAAGATGAAATTAAGACATTCACAGAATGAAACAGTCTGAAGCTAACTGATTAAGGAAGATGCCTACAGTTATTTTAAAATGAATAACTGTGTTGTAACTTGCTGGTCCTTTCCTCGAAATATTCAGTTTCATTAATTTTACACCAACAGATTTCTTTGCATACTTCCGACCTTAACCATTTAAAGAACACTTATCTGTATATATACCAACTTTTTGGACACTAAAAATGTTGCATTCTGCTCTCACAAAGTACTGATTGTTTACGTGATTCTCACAAAAAAAACAGAAAATTTCCATAAACAGCAATATTCTATTGGATTTTGTAAAGGATACATGGTGTTTTCTGTTAGGAAGAGATAGAACACCAGCATTATTTAGGTGACTTTCAAGCCTAAAGCGGTTAGGCCGAAGTTCCTTCCCATGTTAGCAGTTGGAAGTCGTCTTACGATAAAGACCTTAATTTACGGTATCAGTTTCCAAAGTCAGTGTACACTCTGTAAAGCGGAATACTGAAAACGGGAAGGGCTTTAAATTACATTAAAAATATAGGACGCAAATGAGACACCTCTGGAGGCTTTGTGTAGAAGAGAAAGGATTTTCTGAGTCACCTCGTTTTGCATCTTGCATCCTCGAATTCAATATTTCAGACGACAGTAAGATCAGATCCGCTCTAAGTCTATCGTAGTCTTCCCTCTCTGGTTTACCGTGTGAAGTTCAACTTGTGTTCCTGAGGAGTACGTAATGTCGTCTTTTGTGTCAAATAATGTACAACATCGAAGGATAAGGTGGTTGTTGAACGAGGAATTGGAAAGTATTTTGAAGGAAGTAATCCTGGCCTAGACGAGCTAATATTTGTTAAACTGGTTAGTAAAGATGGTCACATGAGATGATATCTTGCTCTCTAATTTATTGCGTCATGTTTCAGCTGCTCTTTAAAAGCCATCATCAGACACTCAAATAAAGATTGTCGTATACATCATGTTAAAATATTTCGTTCTATGAAGTTAAATTCTGAACTTCTACACTATTACAATTATTATGGTTATTTTGGGGAGCCGGAATTAATTACAGGCAGAAAATAGAGTAATTGTTTCGGCTCTCAAAGGCAACTATCATAATTATAATGCTGTAAAAGTTGAGATCTTAACCTCATAGAATGAAATATTTTAACGTGATATATACGATATTCTTTCTTTGAATATTATATTGCCTGATGATTGCTTTTTAAGAGAAGCCAAAATATGTCGCCATAAAATATAAAGCAAGATATCATCAAATGTAGTTGTAATTGACTGTCATCACTGCCCATTTTACTGTGTTGTATATTACAAGGTGATATTTCACATAAAAAGCTGCTATTTGTCTGCAGGCACAGGGAAATGCCACGAAAAACCTAATTTATGTTAGCAGTAATCTCGGCAGGAATACAAATGGTGCCTCCTAAACACAAGACTTCAGCTCTCCGCCAACGTGTTGGGTAATTTAGTGTATAAAGTGTTCATCAGCGTTTGTTGGGCTACCCTCGATGTTCGGCAGAGAAGAGTACAGCTGTACGAATTGCATTACATTCACAAGTGTAGGGATAATAACTTGTTAGACACAATTATTTTAATTTGAGCTTTATATTTATAAAAATTAAACAGAGCAACCCGCTCTAAATAAAATTATCACGTTAGCAATTAACATGTGATGTGTTTTCTGTGATATGACAAATGAGTTTTAAATTGCCATTTATAAATAGCTTTAGAGCAGTATCGAAATCCTCTTCACATCTTACATCCCTTTGATATGATGTTTGTGTGGGCATAATATAACACCTGTGTTTAAGGAATCGTTGTTAAATAGCATGGAATACCCCTTGATACACGCTATTTTGTGCTCGTCTTCTGCAGACTTGAATTCTCAATCTTTGGTCACTTTGGTCATAAGAATTTCGATGCGCGCAATTCATTATCAGGCAGAGCGCCTTAACAGTGTTGTTGTCTGCATGACATGATTGATGGGCCTTCATCTGATGCACCATACTCACGCAGAGTGAAGACTATGAAGTTCACTTACTTTAATAGTCGGAAAGAAGCGCCATGTTCAGAAATACCAGTAAGAAATTTATTTAAAGCCACTCAATTTACTTTTCACAATCAGTGTGTTGAATTTATGTTCTCAGAATGGCGAATATTAAGATTATGGTCTTCAGCGATGTGACTCCGTGCACTTTTATAAGGACGTTCTCTGTTAGTTTTGCGGCAGGGAAGAGAAATCCTAAAATTAAATTTTTGGGTGGGTTCGCAAAATTACGCAAAGCGACTATTAGCTTCGTCATGTCTTTGTCTGTCCGTTCGTTCATCCTCATGAAAAAACTCAGCTCCCACTGGATTGATTTCCATGAAATTTAGTATTTGAATATGTTCCGAAAATCTGTCAGAATATTCAAGTTTCATTAAAATCTGAAAAGAATAAAAGTACTTTACATGAAGACGTGTGTACATTTATGATAATATCTCGCTGAGTTTTTCTTAGAATGCGAAGTGTTTCACACAAACTTTGTAGATAAAATCAAAACCCACATTTTTTGTTCAATAACGTTTTTCTGAAAATCGTGCCGTTTATGAGATAATGTGCAAAAATATGATAGAGCCAGACAGGCCACAGATGACAAAATAATGAGGCGCATGCGCTTTGCGTGCTGCATAACTAACGCTACAGAGACACACTCAGAATAAGTAGTAGTTCCTGCTACAGCAGATCACTTCAGGAGATCACTGATCCCTAACCTGAGCCACACACAAAACTTAGTCGCTCTCAAGTTCTTGTTTTTTCAATACTTATTTCATTACATACGCTGGGATCCTTTTATGTCCAGGAGTTCCAAGATTTACAGAATCGCCCTTTTTATGTAAGTTTTAAACAAGACAGGCAATGTAGGTATAAATGTGACAGTGAGGCGCGTTCGCGTAACCACTGTTTCCGTGCAAAAGCAGGAAGTACTACTTATTCTGAGTGTGTCTCTAGCGTTAGTTATGCAGCATGCAACGCACATGCACCTTGTTATATAGAGTCATCTGTGTGGCCTGTCCGGCTCTACCATATTTTTTCACATTATCTCATAAAGGGCAGGATTTTCAGAAAAAAGTTATTGAACAAAAAATGTGGGGTTTGATTTTCTCTACAACGTTTGTGTGAAACACTTCGCATTCTAAGAAAAACTGAGCGAGATATCATAAGTGTACACATGTCTTCATGTAACGTACCCGTTATTCTTTTCAGATTTTAATGAAACTTTGATTTTCGCGACAGATGTTCGAAACAGTCAAATATCAGATTTCATGGAAATTCAGTTAGTGATTTTCTGTAGTGCAAAAGATAACGAACCTTTGGTTTTCGTGACATTCGATGTGTTGAATGGATAGATGAGCGAGTGACGTCAAGAAGGGCTCTTCCGTTGACTTGAATCTCTCTTATACTCGTATAAATGCTACTTATATTTTCTTCTTTCCCTCTTATCACATTCTGTTCTGCTTCTCATTTAATATTCTTTTTGTAGATTCTCTGTGAGTTTGCACAACAAATTAGTAGGCACACGGAAACCAAATTTATGCTCTGTAGGCTAAATTAAACGCTTGTGAATATTAAAATCCGTGCTATGTAGAGAAACCGCTGTTTTAGGAGATTAAAAGTAGTTACAATTTGAATAACCTGATAATCGTTGTAGTGGCGATTTTATGCGAAATACTTTTCAGTACTCCAGAACTCAATGCGGTGAAGTCCTTCTTGAGAAGCTGACAATTCCTAACCTAGTCAACAAATTCTCCGCGTTTATGCAACGCGAAATTTCATTACTGTGTTCACAAGAGTGTAATACTGGTCTAGTCTGAGCCAGGTGAATCTACTTTATATTCTTCCATCCTGTTTCTTTAAGATATAACTTAGTAACATCTAACATCAACATCTGTGTCTTTTAGTCGTCGCCTTCTTTCTTATTATTCCACGAAGCTTCTGCCAGCCCAACTCAGTTTTGGCTTGATTGCCATACTAACTTTGTGCCAATCATATGATAGTTTTCTCTTGAAATAATGTGAGTAAGCCTACCACTAAGACATTTTAAGTCTTTTCAGTGGTGACAATTAATACTGTGTTCTTGTGGCTTACTCTACCGTGTAGTCTGGTAGGTGAGAACCAACATTTCGGAGGAACACCCTGCTACAGTATTGGGAGTAGAAAGAATAGAGAGTGTGTACGTCAAGATGTTGGCTCCTCATACCAGACTACACGGTTTCATAAGCCAGAAGAACATAGTGTGAATTTTCACGGTTGTTAAAACCTCAAAACTTGTACCTTGTAGGCCTGCTTGGGGTATTTTTCGTTTAATATTATTACTGTTATGGACAACGTGTTACGTATAACATACACGTACATCTCTTTAACCAATTACGGAAAAGTGGTTACTATATGTGCCGCCTCCTTTGATGTTAATAAATTTTCAGATTAACCCACAGAGTGTGTATGTGTGTTTGGTGTGACTCAGAATAAACAAGTTCCCTTAAATATAATTTACTGTTTGGAATTTATACTGGTGGATTAGTGTGTTTTCTGTGAGGTAGGAGCCGAATATTTTAATATTACAATAGAAGAACTTCATGGTTCAGGGTGGTACAACTGTAGGTTTTTCTCCTAGAACTTCGTTTTCCACTGTCTTTACTATTCCACCAATAGCCTAAAAAAAACTCCAAGAAAATCAGTTCTTTTTTCGGATATTGATGGGCATTTGGATAATATTTCCTTTTTTTTCTAAGGTTCGGATTTTTTATGATACATTTGTGGTGTTTGATACGTAAGTGATGAACACCGTGATAGCGTCTGCACTGGTGGCTAGTGTTGACGATATGGCTGAAGGAAATCAATGGCCTCTAAACAGACGGTAACTGATTAAAGGGAACAGAATCCATTTGAATAATTAGTAGTTCCTCGTTCAGTTGTGTATTAGACTAGCACTGTGACTAACTAACTATACACAAATTAAATTTTGCGCTTTGCTGATGTTCTCTCAAGTTTTCGGCAACGATGATTAATGCAAATACATTCATTAAAAGGCGAATATTCTCGCAAATACAAAACAATGTTACGTTTCTAGTCAAGCAAATTTTGTGATTCAACACTGAAGTTCTGAACTTTTGTTCAGTTGTAAAGAAGGCTCTAATTAAATCAAATTCCTTAGCTGAACCAGTTACTGAATAAAAAGTTAGTATCTAATCAATTTTTATGCAAGTTCTCTTTTATCAAAAGCTGCTGGATATATCAGTCAATATAATGACTATGTTATAGATTTAATGACTGGAGAATCGGCGTTAGACTTCCTGCGAGGGCGGAGGCTTTCTCTTCGCCACAGGCCACACACTAAGCCTAGGCTTTTATCGAATTCAAAGACAGGGAGTATCTCTCTGGCAGTGGAGTGGCTCTCGCGTGAAGCTAAAACTCACTTCCATCTGGTGCCAAGGTTAAGAATGCAAGGAGGTACACATCCACGAGGAGGCGATGGCTCATAATGGGCTATAGTGCCAATCCGTTAACTGTCACACTTTTAGTCCATTCTCAGTAAAATGAAAGTCAAGGACAGAAATTAAAAAAAAAAATTTTTTTCTTACTACAGTGAGTGTTAATGTTACTGTTTGCTGTCGTTGTGGGGCCATGTATTTTGGCAGGTAGTTAATTTATTGCGAGCAAACAAAATCCGCGCATCGGTCTCTATGATTATTTTCGCTTGTGACGTCGCGAATGTTATCTTTTGAAGAGATTGTCATAGGAAAGGGGAAATGAAACTGTGATGTGCTGAATAAGATCAGGAAGTTGTATTCGCATTCAGCATGGAGCCCGCTAAAATTTGAATGGCAGGATTCTTGTAAACAAACTTCGTCAAACTACGCAGCCTCAATAAATTTAAAAGATCTAGAAATACGGCTACGTTTGTGATAATTAATTTAGGAAATTTATGGCAGAAATTTGCACTTATACGGACCTCAAAATTCAACGCACTTCTGGCATCTTCAAAATATATTTTTAAATAATGCGCAGTTACAGAAGGGTCGGTCAGAAAATAAGTTCACATGGCGTATTATTTTGTAACGAAAGAACATATTGTGATTATATCACGGTATCTCGTCACCAAGCGATTATCATATATTTACAGCCCTGAAGCAAAGTCTTGGCAACGTGGAAACTGTCGTGACGCCGTAGCTAACAAAAGACGTGGCATGCTAACAACAGGAAATGGACTAGATCTTACCACGATGTGATAAGTTCTTCAGTTTCAGCTGGGGCTATTATATAATGGTGGGGGTAGCTGTACAGTTAAATATGAACTGTTCTTATTAGAGATGAAAATAAAAAATCCCAACATATATTTCTTCCGACTCTTACATTTGCCATTTCCAGGTTATGTGCTGGACATCATATGACCTGCACAGTCTAAGCACGGTAACTTAAATGGCCATGTTTAAATAATTTAGTTATGAAGAGTTATGAATGGGAGAACGTGGAGTGTTTTGTATGTGAAACATTCGTGCTGCTTGTAACCCTCACGAACCGTATTCATTTGGAGGCTGCTTGTCGCCTAGCTGGTGATCGAACCCCTCCTAGTGCAGAATCAGAATGTTCATTGGTGTATTTTTTTTGGCGTTGTGTTCACCGTGCATCTTAATGTCACGTTGTGTTCACCGTGCATCTTAATGTCACGTTGTGTTCACCGTGTATCTTAATGTCACGTTGTGTTCACCGTGCGTCTTAACATTAATCTTTGGTTTTTCAACCAACGAATGCACTTTTTATTTTCGTAATTTTCTTTTCACTACACCCTACATATGTTTCGACCGTAACTCGGCCATCATCAGGGGCACCCTTTTACTGTAATATGTATATAGTTTGGTGAAAGTTGTTCTGTTTTGTATATTTTGTTGAACCAAATGGACGTGTTTGTTTTTTTTTGTTATATACATATTACAGTAAACGGGTGCCCCTGATGATGGCCGAGTTACGGTCGAAACATATGTAGGGTTTAGTGAACAGAAAATTACGAAAATAAAAAGTTGGTTCGTTCGTTGGTTGAAAAACTAAAGATTAAAAGTTCATTGGCGTCTTCACAATCCTCCACCACTGGTCTCTACCCTGGCCACTGTCAGCGTATGTTTGTGCGTTATTTTGCGATATTTTATTTTTACGGAAATAAGTAAATGAATTTTGAAAAATTGTTTATTCTGAATTGCGTGTAGGCCTATACCCGTAGTTATATTTCCCTCATTATTGGATATCTCCTAATCATTATTGGAAAAACTAGTATAAATATTCTTCTAAGCTTTTATTCTCAGAAACCAGACTTATTGGATCCCTGTTCTGTCTGTGATTGTCACTGCTATATCTTCAACATTTTGTCGACTTTGTCAACAGTTTGTACAGCCTTGCAGTCCATGCCAGCCAACTAATGTTAAATTTCCTACACTCAGGTAAAAACGACTTGTAGGACGCACAGACTTTCTAGGCGTTACTGGCATAAGCTGTACTTTATTTAGAATTCTGACAAGGTGCAAAATATTAGATAAAGAAATTATACAACTTGCGAACATTTTCTTCAGCTGTGGGTTTAATGTCGCCAATCCACTTTCGTATCAATTTGAGATTCGTTACATTGGTGGCCTTTCAAAAGAAATTAACAAATCGCCTCTAACCAGAAAGTGTTATGTAGCTGATGTTTATTTGTTTATGGCGAGATAATTACGGAATTATTTCAAGCAGATCCCATCTCTGTTGAGACTTTTCTATACATTTTACGGTACCTGGCAAATTAGGGAATAGCCTTTCACTAAAATAGATAAAGGTGGAAAATTTCCTGGTGTAAATCTTCATTACCCTGACAACACAAAATTCGCACATGGGGTTAGCTGAATGTTAGAACGTTGAAATAAATCAGAAAGAAAGTAATCTGTGTTAATGTGAAAGTGATTAATGAAAGAGCGTGTATGTGGCGCGGACCGTAGAATATAATTTGCGAAAACATATTTATAAAAGTTATTACATTAGAAGCAATCTTATTTCACATGGTGAAGGTCCCGATTTCAAATCTCAGCCTAGATACAGGCTAACGTCACTGACGTTTTTATGGTTTTTCTTAGCTTCTGCAGGCAAATTAAAGTAAACCTATTATTAGACAACGATTATTTCCAAGTACGTCTTTTCCGATTTATTATTTGCTGGTCCTATGAATCGACATTATGTGAACAAAATCGTAACAACGATGGTGGTGGCGGTGGTGGTGGTGGTGGTGGCGGTGGTAGTGGTTGTGGTGGTGGTGGTGGTGGTGGTGGTGGTGGTGGTGGTGGTGGTGGTGGTGGTGGTGGTGGTGGTGGTGGTGGTGGTGGTGGTGGTGGTGGTGGTGGTGGTGTGGTGTTGGTGGTGCGGTGGTGTTGGTCGTGGTGGTGGTGGTTGTGGTGGCGGCGGTGACAATAATAATAGTTTTTATGATGATCATTGTTTTGGTGATTATAATGATGTTAATAATCTAATAATAACAACAATAACAATAAATGTCGTTAAGTCGCCTGCCTTCATTGCCGACACACTGATTCTGCAAGTTACAGCGACAGTGCCGGCAATGCAGACAGCTTCCTTCGTTATAAAGTAGGTCTGGTAATGTACGTCTTCATACACACATAAACTTAATAATAAGTACCGTGTGAGGATGTGCCTGGAGGGGACACTAAGAAACGAAACAGGGAGAATTTAAAGAAATAGTAAATCACAGACTAAAATGGTAAAGTCACGACTTAGGAATGAATGAATGAAGGTACATTCCAAAAAAATGATTTGAACAGTAAACATACAGGAAAAGACACAACAGGTAGATGAAGATGTAGATGGTATTAGCGCTAGTAGAGATTTCATGTAGAAGGTACGAAGAGATCGAGGAAGCTGGGGAGAAGCTTTGGGAAGACATGCGCAGTAGGAGAGGGTTGGTTACTAGACGACAAGCGCAGTAGGAGAGGATTGGTTACTAGACGACAAGCGCAATAGGAGAGCGTTGGTTACTAGACGACATGCGCAGTAGGAGAGGGTTGGTTACTAGACGACAAGCGCAGTAGGAGAGGGTTGGTTACTAGACGACATGCGCAGTAGGAGAGGGTTGGTTACTAGACGACAAGCGCAGTAGGAGAGGGTTGGTTACTAGACGACAAGCGCAGTAGGAGAGGGTTGGTTACTAGATGACATGCCCAGTAGGAGAGGGTTGGTTACTAGACGACCCAAAACGGCGGGAAACTGTAAAAAGAAAAGTGACGGAAGTAAGAAATACGGCGATGTGTGTAGATTTTGATGAATATATGCATGTACATAGGGCTACACAAACACACATACATAGGCTTGTGTGTATATAAAGATTCATGTTCGTGAATAAGACAGTTGCGTTTTAGTAAGATAAGTATTAGAATATGCAATTGGATTCGCAAGAGACCAATCAAGGCCAAGTGTTACCCACCATTCCCCTGGGATTAAACAAGAAGTTACATTAAGCAAGAGAGCTTAGCTGTTACTGAACTACTTATACCACACTCTACCAGAAACAGTTGGCCCTAATCTTAGGGAAGCTTAACATTTAAGAATTTTCTTTAACTCGGACATGTTCTTGTTCTCGTAAGATTACAGAAATAGCTACATGAAACGACGAGCGTGATGAAATTTTGAACTTATTATTATTATTATTATTATTATGTTGTCTCTTGCCACGGGCCTTTTATTCCTAGCACTTCTCCTGTTGAACCAACAGTGATCCCCACCGCTCAGGAAGACTGCAGTACTTTCCGTATTAAGTGTCGTGTTCAAAGTACAGCTGTCTTTTGCAGCGAATCTATTGCATATTTTCCGGGTATGGCTTCCAAATTTTTCTTTAAAACTTTTGTTACTATTCCGATGGCTCCAGTTATTACCGGTTTTCTCACACATTTCATGTCCCACTTTCGTTGTGTCTCTATCTACAAGCTCTTGTACTTAATTTTCTTTTCTGTTTTCTTTTGTGTGACATTTCTGTCCGTTGATACTGCCACATCTGTCAGTATGCATGTTTTCTCTTTCTTGTTCTTAATTATTATATCTGACCTATATGTCATGACGTCTTTATCTGTGTGTACACCTTGAGTGCATAACACTTTTACATCGTCATGTTCACCTGTGTGTGTGTGTGTGTGTGTGTGTGTGAGAGAGAGAGAGAGAGAGAGAGTGTGTGTGTGTGTGTACCAGTTTACTGTCTTTTCGATTCTAGTGCTTTGCACATTGAATAATATAACTGTGCACCAACTCTGTCCTGTCTCATTAAGTACTCATTCTTCGCCAAAATGGGGCATCCTGAGGTTGGGTGGTCAATAGTTTATATTCTTTACATAACCGGCATTTACTCTCAATTTCTTCCCTCAAAATTTTATTTTTAAAATAGTTTGTACTAATTGCTTGGTCTTGAGCTGCCGGTATTTTACTTTCTGTTTTTTCGTCATTATTATTATTATTATTATTATTATTATTATTAAACCTGAAATTTAAATGTTTTAGCGTGATGTCGATAAAAGAAAGGTTATAAGAATGATATCTGTCTTTGTATTCCATGTTTCCACTCCTAAATCTCTACCTCCGTGTCCAACTTGTTTCGTATCTGCTCCTGTGAACTTTTAAATTTCCATTTAAGTATCTGAGTTCAAGAAAAGAGGACGAACAGATCTTATAAAAACATAAAAGCCAGCTTCACATAGACCTATGTTTGCATTCTTATGCGAAGCGGCTCTGGTGGAAAATCTTGTCGTTGTATATGTTTTGCCTTCAGAGGACGTAGTTACACTTAGTGTCTGACACATGAAGTGAGGAAGTCAAGGGAGATATGGGACGGGCAAATAAAATTGACAAAAATGTAATATAGTTGAAAGGGGTGGAGGAGATTTAAGTACGAAAGAAATGAAGAAAATGAGTAAAGGGATGTGGTAATTGTTTAATATGAAAGCGATGGAGGAGAGGGAATAAAAATGACAATGGCACGGAAAAATGATAAGTGATGAGAAATAAATAGGGAGACAGAAGGGAAGGAGATAATAATACGAAAGTGTGAAAGGTACCAATGGATGAAGGATGACGTCACGAAAGAAATACGACAATTTTCTCCGAAACTGTAATAATGCGCCTGCATGAATATGTCACGTCACTTGGCGGGAAGTTGTGAGATGCGTAACAAGCACGTACTTGTATGTCACGTCACATGGCGGGAAGTTGTGAGATGCGTAACAAGCACGTACTTGTGTCACGTCACTTGGCGGGAAGTTCTGAGATGCGTAACAAGCACGTACTTGTATGTCACGTCACATGGCGGGAAGTTGTGAGATCCGTAACAAGCACGTACTTTTACTGTCTCGCCTTTACGAAAGCATCTGAAACTTGCTGTTATTAAACCGTATCTTATGTTTAAATAGTTGCAAATGCAGTTACTTCCATTGAATTTTCAACGGTAATTACACAGTGTTGCCACTAGATCACACCGCTCGTAACGTCAAGTGCAGTGCTACTGCAGATGTGTTTCTATTTTAGGAAGATAATGAAAGTGTTCTGTGTGACAGTAATTGAATCAGATCTACTCTCTGGTGCTATTTATCAGCTTCAATTAATCGTGGTGCTACGACAACGAAAGTTCATCTGGGAATGTTTGCCAGCAGAGGCGCCCATTTCTGCCGGTTCGCGTCGGGTCAACGACCCTTATTTTCCTTGAACAATAATTTAAAAGACTTCGATAAGAATGCGAATCTGTGAGGGGAGTGGGGTTCTGAACTTAATATTAGCAATTATTTCCTGGAATTTAATCCACTCTT
The DNA here is from genome assembly GCA_021186555.1 of Reticulitermes speratus. Classification (NCBI taxonomy): domain Eukaryota; kingdom Metazoa; phylum Arthropoda; class Insecta; order Blattodea; family Rhinotermitidae; genus Reticulitermes; species Reticulitermes speratus. The sequence goes on along the minus strand of JAJKFL010000003.1, from coordinate 3,977,486 downwards.
AATGTTTTCGTGGATAAAACTTTAATTTGTAATACATATTCTAAACTTCTGAAGCGAAAATGAAACTCAAAGGTTTGTGGCTCTTTTCAGTGGAACCTACCACTGGCGCCTGTGTTGGGCCCTGTGAATCCAGTCCACATAATGATATTATGTGTTTTTTTAAATATTTCACTTTCACGTCATGTCATGAAACTGGCCCCCTTCAACTCGGTACATTATATCTAAAAACTCTAAAATATCTTATCCCCCACGTACTAGGCCCACCTCATCCTCTTTGATTTTATCGTCTTTAAGGTGTCTGGTAAAGAGTAAAAATCACGAAGCACTTCATATGAAATTTTCTCTAAGTCTCCTGTTATTACGTCACTTCTAACTAAGTAACTAACGCCACGGAGTACTGACGAGTAAAGTCACACCTTGCCTTATTTCCTTTAAGCTTCCCTATACTAACCTCTCATTTACACCTAGTTTTTCCAGGGTTTTTTTCTTTCACGTTTGCGTACCAAAACTTGTACGAATTTCTGATCTCCTTCCTCGAACATCTCCAGTTTTTTTCTTCCCTTCGAGCGAGAAACCTAAATTAAACCCAGTATAAAACAGGAATTATAGTAGTGTATGCTTTGGTCTTAATTTTTTAAATAGTAAATTTTTAGATAGTAACTGTGTTACATTTAAAAACCCCTTTTCAACCTGCAGTTCTCAAGCACATCTCTCATTAAACTTACCAGAAGGACTTAGTACCTGATACTAGCTTACGCATATTAGTCTTCCAACGGGCGCTCTTTATCACTGCTCACGTATTTATTGAGTGAAAATGATACGTTGCGAAACAACTGCGATTATGCTAATGGAGGTAAACAGAGCCTGCGATAAGTTCTACAGAACTCGATGTACAAGTTCATATTCTCTGCTAAATCTTTTGCAACATTAATAATTATAAGACTGTGCCTCAGTTTACAGAGAGGAATAGTGTAAAAGCTACTGAGAAGAAACAAAGTGTTTCTTTCTTCACTTTAATTCGTGGCCTCGTTCTTGAAACTCGGGGGAAGATGGAAGAGAATGTATGTAAAATTTAATAAAGGAGTATGGAAGGAAGGCGGAAATTTAGAGAACCATTAGGACTTTAAGCTCCAGGTTAGGTAAAAATTTGCCCAGTTTTAAATTTAACTTTTTCCATGTTCCGTGCACTATACTGATTATACAGCATTTAATCCAACAGTTGCACAGTTAACAACAAACAATCATTTGTTACTTTACAATGTACCTCCTACATGTAACAGAAACTGCCTTTATTTTATTCCTTTGTTGGAGACCTTCCTGATGATGGCCATGCTATGGCCGAAACATGTAGGAAGCACATTGTAAAGTGACAAATGATTGTTTATTGTTGATTGTGCAGTTGTTGGGTGAAATGGTGTATTGCTCAGTTTTGTTCTCACTTTGTAGAAAGCCCCATTCATTAGTAACAAAGCGACATACACGTGTCACTACCAGAGTCAAAAACAACGCATAAACGTACCACGAAGCTACTAAAATGTTATTAATTGCGTTCACAACAAATGTTGAAGCTAATAATATAACATACAAGAAATATCTGTGTGACATGTATTACGGATTGGAGAGATGAGAATTCATACACAATTTTGGTCGGAAATTTAAGACAATTGGAAGGCATTTGCGTGGATCCGACAATGATATTACAAGGACACTGGGTGGTCTTCAGGGCCGGTCTGAAATTTGTGTAAAGAAAGCTCTTGCCCCTGCAGGGAATCAACCACCTATACCTTGGTGGTCCAAATCGTAGATTAGTCACTATATCAACTGAGTTATTTCGGCTCGCTTTTGATCCGAGAATCGTAGAAGGTCTAATATACAGTGTAAATGTAAATGTAGTTGTAAGGCGGAGTTTGCTGTATTGAAGCAACGGACTGTAACTGTGGGAAATTTATACTTAAGAAATTAATGAGAATGAACTCACGAAGAAAATAAAACGGGAAATGTTGCTGGAAAAAAAAGAGTAACCTACATAAGATACATTCATGTTTCAGATTACTTTTCCAACACTGGCTACAATACTGTGCCGAGAAACTTTCAATCCCCTCCTCACCAAATTAGTGTTCTGTTTACTGCTTAGGGAGAAAGTCTTCGTTTGTATTCTGTAGAGTGGAAAATTTCTTTGGAAAATTAATTTTAAATACTAAGAATTAATAACATCGCCTCTTGGGTCTTGTCATGGCTCAGGCATTTATTCTCTGACCTGTCATCACGAAGGCCCGGTTTCAATCCCAGGCTATTCCGTGTGGGGTTTGTGGTGGACAAAGTAACACTGGGACAGATTTTAATTCCAGTACTAAGGTACGTCCTTGTCAGTATCATTCCACCAATGCTCCATACTGTCACTGAGCAGCTTCTCAGTTGTAGAGCACCGAGTTCCACTCCGGTATTGTTTCGCGTTTTGTTTAGAGAAGCTACTGACATTTTTGTATAGCACTGGATTATAATTCAGACACCATTCATACAATTTTAATAAATATAACAAAAATTATTACATTGTTTATTGGCACTTTGATATATAATGCTGCGCTTGTGAATATTACTAATTGTTAATCTAATTCAGTATCAATTTTACTTTATCAATTAAACGTAAATCTCCGATTTGTTGAATATAATCCCTTTGTGTTTGGATCTAGTTCCGCGTGGTGTGCACAACAACACACATCCATTCTTTACGAATAGCAAAATGCCGGAGAGAGCGATTTTTGCGTCCCCTGCAGCTTCCATTTTTCTCTCTACACCGGGCAATTGAAAAGCAAAATTTCTGGAGTCTGTTTGGTTAGTCTGACAAAATTTTTCTTATGATTTGTCAATGGGTCTTAAATGAAACTCTACATTTTGAGTGGCTGTGTCAAATAGCAGATGCAAGCTGGCACGCTACGTTTCAAGCTACTTACACCACAACGTCATGCTGAGGCATAGCGCGCCTATTAATATCGCTCAGTCAATTTACGGCGGCCAAAACCTGTTAGGCTTGAGATTACGAACTGCTCAAGCCAAGGGCAGGCCTGAGAGTGGAAAATTTTAGAACATTTTACTTCTTCTAAAAGGTTCTGACGATTGTGTATAATATTGAGAGCCAATTGTCTTCTGGACTTTGTCCATCGTCCGAATAAAATATTAAAATATAATATAAAAATCACGACGTTTCGGAAGATGGCTAGTCTTCCGTCTTTAGGTGATGGGAGGGGAGACACCTACTAGTAGATGTCTCCTACTACTATTAGTACGAGCCATCTTCCGAAACGTCGTGATTTTTATATTATATTTTAATATTTTAGCCGGACGATGGGTAAATTCCAGAAGACAATTGGTTCTCAATTTTACTTTTTGCCTTAGAACACACGCTACTACGTCACACTGGGGACGAATTCTTTCCTTTCTTATTAACAGACGTGTTCCTAAACAGCATATGTTAGTAGCTATCGCTATTATATTGATATAATAGTCTTTCGCCTTGGGTTGGGACATCTGATTTTCGAACTCTAGACTGTCGGCTACAATACTCACGCATTCATCTATCACCGACGCTATTTAATATTAGCAATAGATATTGGCAATGGACAGCGTCGTTAAATAACACATAAAAGAAACTTGTTTTCTCAGTTCGCCCAATATATAGGCCTACATAGTCAATATGGACACACCGAAGAACAGCCCAAGTTGTTATGAGATTTAATTCATACTTTTGCCAGTATGTACGGTAACTACAGGCAATGAGTAAGTATTACGGTAGAGTTCTGGGGTGAGAACGTAGTTTATGAATAACTATTACATGTGTCTATTGCATGTCAAGTCGTGGTGTAATATTCAAGGTTGAATTCCATTTTTAAAACCTTTAAAATTTGTAATTACAAATTATTGTAATTACAACTTATTGTAATTAATATCTAAACCCACAGAATTGTAATAAGAATAAAGGTAGAACACCGTACTTAAAGCGAACTAAATTCGATACTTCAACGATGCGATTGCAGTGCAGTGCCATCCGATATCGATTTATGTCAGACAGTCGACCGTTTCGATGTTGTCCTGCAGCAACTGCCACATGCTTCACAATGTACGGACTGATTTAACAGAATGTTGGGCGTGTGGTGTGGTGTATGAGAGCTCTTTATTTCTCTTCAGACTGTGATGGAGTGCGACCGAGTGGGGTGAAGTGTGAAGAGAAGATTAGCGACAACCATTTGTAAACTAACACTATGTATCAGCTCAGTTATTTCTCTGGGGACTGAGCGAGCAGCCCGTAATGTGGAGATGCAATGGAATGGGCCGTTACCGGAGATGGAGCGGGACCAGAATTTGTTATAACTAGACCTTTCGAGTGAAGAGACGTTACCAGGTAGGACTCTGCTTCGTTTTGCATTCAGAGAGAATTGTCGTGTTTAACATGTGCTGGTAGAATGGACGGTATGTTTGATGGACGAAAAGAAAGGGTAGGAAGCTTATGAGTGGTGAATTGGAAGGTAAGTGTTCATGTATACTTTAGGGATATTCATCTGGAGAGGAAAAGCCACATATACGTCAGTATATCCCTTGCCCCTGCCGGGATTCGAAACATAAACTTGCCTATTTTGTGGTGAAGTGTTATTAAATGTGTATCTTCGACAGTTAAATTTATAGTTGCTAGTTGGTATCGCTCTAGAACTACTCACTCGTAATGCTACGGTCTTGAACGTTGTAACACCAGCCATTCGGTTAAATAGATGCAATTATTTCGGGCGAACCTGGTTCCATCTTCAGGGTTTAAGATTTGTTCGTAATACAGCATTGACATTTGTATGTGGCGAGGGAAAAATATTAATTTTATGCTCGAAAATATGCAGAAAGTGCTAAATAAACTGCGGTTTGTGAACAGATCAAATTTAAATGTGAAGAATTGGAAGTCGCGTAATTGGAGTTTCACATGGCAGTGATGATGATGACATTTAGTATAAAGTCTGGCCGAAGCACTGACATCCCATTGTACTTCCGACCCTGTTTGTTCGATTTTATGTAAATAAAGGATTTGTTCTTAATGACGTCACAACCCTCGTTAGCAGTGAGCCAACTCCGATTATGTTTTGTCTTTTTATAACCACTTGCCCTATGGCATCTGTTGTTTACAGCCAGCGGCACTGTACTCCTTTGTACAGTAACTACGGTTGGGAGACAGTCAAATAAGCCACAGTCAAATAAGCCACAGCAAAATTAAAAATCTACAGATCGACTCTGTGATTATGTTACATTCAAGGATTGCCACTTAGTAGTATATAGTTTGAAATAGAACTACATGGAATATAGTATTTGTTGAAGAGCCAACATTTCTCAGCTAGTCAAGTAAATTCGCAGCATTTTGTGGAACCGAATATTTATTGCCATGTTGGAAAGAATCCTTCACTTTTCCCTGTTCTGAGTCATGTTAATCGACTCTAAACTCCCCGTTCCTATTTATGTAAGATAGATCTTAATATTGTCGTCTCATCTACATCGATTTGTACTGAGGGGTTTCTTTACTTCAAGTTTTCCCACCAAAATTCTCTATGCCTTTTTCTTATTAAGAACACTCAAAACAGAGAGATTAGAACACAATATCGTAACCAACCACTTAACTAAATTCACCGGGCACACTCCTTGCTGAAAAGCTGGTGGGCAATAAGTTATCTGAGAACAGGGTACTGAGGAGAATATTTGGAACTGATTTGGAATTAACAGATGGCTAGAGAAAATGAAGAGCTTGACGATCTGCAAATATTATTAGTATTATAAGTTTATTATCCGACAAATTTACAATTTTATTGACTATTAATTTTTGTGAAACACAGTCCTACATATTGTCAGTGTAATTTAAAATACTGAATTCCCTTAAGATGAACCGGGATAAGGTTCGAAACATGTAGGACTGTGTTTTACAAAAAACTTAATAGTGAATAAAAGTGTACATTTGTCGGACAATAAACATAGAAAAGAAAATGTACGGAATGAATAATATCAAGATTATTAGTATTCTCAAATTGTATCGTATGTATTTCACATTCTTCTTTGTCAGATATTTATGTCGGTTCGAAACTCAGCCGAGACACGGGCGATCTTGACTGAGGTTTTCTGCGGTTACCCCAGTCCCCCCGGGCAAACGAGGGAAATGTCACTTTCATATTTACATACTTTGACCATAAGTATTTCAATTTTATTTTTCCAACCGAATACTCCTTAAGCTTATCTATTGGTATGTTCATTTTCTCTTACATTTGAAACAAAAACAAGGCCCTATTCGAGTTCCTGAATCTACCGCTAGAACCAAGGCCTCTGATGAGCAGAGATTTCTGCCATTAGGTGCCGTATTAAAGCTATCTTCTGAGTCAGTGTATTGAGTTTAGCAGTTATAAACCTCTGCGTTGCTTGTCAACGGGTTGTTTCTTGTTGTACGTGTTAGGTACGATTTTTAATTGATAATATGATGGAACAGAGCATTTCCGTTAATTATTGCTTCAAACTCAGGAAAACTACGTCTGGAACGTAAACCGCGCTCAGTGGTGCGTTTGGTGACAATAGCATGGGGAGAACGTATACTACTTTATAATGGTTTGGAGCATAGCTTTGTGTGGTGCTGAAACGTGGATACTTCGGAAAATAGATCAGACGTATCTGGAAACTTTTGAAATGTGGTCCTGGAGAAGAATGGAGAAGATCAGTTGGACCGATTGTATGAGAAATGAAGAAGTATTACACAGAGTCAAGGAGGAGAGGAACATGCTACATACAATAAAAAGAAGAAAGGCTAACTGGATTGGTCACATCTTGCGCAGAAACTGCCTTCTGAAACACGTGATTGAAGGAAAGTTAGAAGGAAGGATAGAAATGACGGGAAGACGAGGGAGAAGACGTAAGCAGCTACTGGATGACCTTAAGGAAAAGAGAAGATACTGGAAATTGAAAGAGGAAGCACTAGATCGCACCCTGTGGAGAACTCGCTAAGGAAGAGGTTACGGACCTGTCGTAAGACAGACTACAGAATGAATGGATTTGAACATGGGTACATTTCGGTGGCAGATTGTGAGCTTTCATTTCGTCCCTGCAAAGGTAGTACAGATGAAAACGGGGAGAAGGCAAAATTTTAGGGATGAGTGACAAAGTACCATATCGGAGATTGTTGGCATTTTAGGCTTCTGTTGTGGAACATGACAGCGAATTTTAAAGCAGGACTGGAACGTGCTGTGGGCCTTGATGTCTGGTTCATTCATTATAAAAGCACACTAATTTGTTACTGAAGAAATTTCTGACGGCTATGTACATGGCTGTGGTCCACCATCATCCATATTTACCTGATTTGGACCTCCGTAATTTCTTCTCGTTTCCCGGAATGAAACGGTGACTACGAGGGTGTCGTTTCCAAGACGGTCCTGCAATACAGGAACAATCGCTGACTGTCGTCGTACACGCGATTCCAAAAAGTTAGTTCCAGCGGTGACGTCAGCATTGGCACCCATTATATAAATTCAGAAAGGGAAACAACAACCAGTAAGAGTAAGCCGTTATTTATTTATCGACTCCGTTTGGGAACTTCTGGATACGCCTGCATATATCCCATATATTTAATTTTCCGTTTCTCTTATTAGTAACTTCTATCATACATATTTACTAAAGTGCTTCCGTTTATTATATTAACCTGAATAACACAATTATTTAGTTCCAGAAAATTTTAGCATTGTTCTTAATTAACTTCTTCATTGTCTGCTGTCAGCGTGTGCCCAAAAATACCTGAGTGATAAAGAGACGCCGAAATTTTTCGAAAATGTTACCCTGAAGATTTGAAGACATATGTCGTGTTATGCTTCTACAACATTACTGTAAACATATTTTGTTTTTAAACTGACAAGTAAAAATTATGCAGTGAAGAATTATTTACTAAGGAAAAGCAGTTAAATTATATTTATACTTAAAGGTATTAATCAAGAATGTTTTTGGATGATTTACTTTTATACAGTGACTAAAAATTCTCAAAAGGAAAGTTTAGAAATCTGTTTTGAAGTAATTATAAATCAATAAGAATAATGAAAAATGGGCAAAATAAGAAGATACTCGATTAAAAGTACAAGAGAAAAGAGTTTGTACATTCAGCAAAGAATGAAAACAACTATCACTTAATACAATGCTTATACTGTAATTGTCACTCCTGTCCTATATAAGTTATTCTGCACTACAGCTTCCTTTCCGCAGTCAGTGCACTAGTCTGTACAAAGCGAACAGTTTTCATGTCGTCACCTTAAACACTTTAAACATCAAATCCACCTCTCCTTCTTGTTCTGTGATTGTTTTTCCAACATTCAAGACACGAGTGCGAATCGAATTTGGAATCATCAGAGCCAAGTCCTTGCTTCCAATTCTTTTATTCGTGAGTAGTTTTGTTGCCTCTTTTCTATTCTCGTTTTCTTTTGGAATTTATCAGCTTTTGTCTCTTTTCATGAAATTCTGATTTTGTCACGATGGTGGCATATTGTTTTCTTGTCAATTTGCTCACAGAAAAGTGAGGAGCTGGGCTGATTTCTATGGCACTTTAGACGGGATAAATGAAGAGTTCGAGGATTCAGTACGGCGTGGTATTCCTGAATTTCTTATTGAAATTTTCTGAGTTTGAAAATTAGACGAGATAATTGTAGATGACTTCGAAGCAGCACTTTTACTTTCTTCACCTATCTCAGCTGCATCACAAATTGAGCAAGAATAACCTAAGATTACTTTTCCATCTAAGGAAACAATACCTGTCAGTTTACGAGGGCTTACAGTATTTGCCACGAGAACAGCCCTGTCCAACTTTCACCAATAAAAATTAAAGTTGTGCTCGTGTCACATTTCTAATTTGATAGCCATTGACACAGCGGTTAACAATTTTTGCAAGCCTGTTTCGAACAAGCCAGCATATCCCATATCAGGCGGCTGCAACGCTGTCGTAGTGTGACTCGGAAAGATCAACATTAGCACGCTTTTCTCCCTTGCAATGTGAAGTAATTCTGTGGAGCTACAACGTGAAGCATGTCCATCTAAAATTAGGAATCTAGCCAGATTTCCATACAGTATTTTGGTTGCGATCCCATAATTACTAGATCTGCAAGACCAATATCGCCTTTTCTAAACTTTGTACTGGCCCATCGTTGCAGAAGTGAAGCAACAAGTTTTACACGTTCTTACGTGACATGACTTCACAGGGCTGAATAAATAAGAAAGTGGACGTGTATTGGCGTAGAGAATGCTGCGAACCTAAAGGATTTACGTAAATATCTTATGTTACTTCAGATCCATATATAAACATTTTTTTCATAACCTGACGCTTCTAGTTTTTTGGAGGAGGAAACGCCACACTTTCCTTCACGGTTTACAGATATTTAGTGTGGCTGTTACTGACAAAAAAGTAAACCGACATCCGTTAAAGTATCCTCCAAAATCGCACAAATATCAAAAACATTCAACGAAGGCAGTGACACGCAACAGAAAAATATTTCAACGAGTTCACGAATAAAATGGCAAACTTAGCTGACTTTATCAGAAATTGTTACTCGGTAAAAATCACGGCAGTCCATCGCATATGATCTCTTTTATTCAAACGACCGATCAAATAGTAGTATGCGAGCATTACTTCCTACTATTCTTACGAGTGTGAAATACAGAAATTGTGGCATCTATCCCGGCGTGGCATCTGTCTCAGAAACACTTCAGTAGTTCGATTAGTAGTGATACCACGTTGTCAATTTCGCCATGTGCAAGCCCTTATTTCTGAATGGCTTCTGCCAGCGGGGTTGGAGGATATAACTGTGGGAAGCACTGAGTGAAGTATTCTTCCATATGTGTGGGTCTCCTTTCTATGACCTCAGTATAGAGCCAGCAGCGAGAATGTGTGAGCCTGATCTGCTAAAGAAATTTTTTTAGTGAGTCAGGACTTAATTAAATATTTAATACATTCGTATCAAATGAACTAGGCCGTACATGTTAAAACGGCATAAAGATGGAGAGTTAATTTTGTATAAATGACAGGGGATTAAAACATGACAGTTTAAGACATTATATATATGGGAATTCATGAAGGGAAGAAAGTTTAATGGCTACACCGGAGCTGTCTACTCCGTTTGTACGTACGTCTGTCATCTGTCTCTACGCCCTCGCCGTGTCCTGAACTTAATTTGGCTTGACATGCTGTTTGTGCTCATAAGAGTACCTCGAGTAATTGTAATGAGATTCAGTATCCATAAATTACATGTAATGGGGAAGAAGGAAACAAGCAAATATCCGATTTTCCTACCAAACTGTGCAAAGTTACTTGGCGTTAAGGACCTAAAAAAAAAAAAGAGAGGAATGGACAGGACATTAGAGAAAAGTAATATTGAGGATCTTTATAAATTCTGTATCTACGTTTCACAAGTAACATTATGGTGATCAAATCAAGAAGTGTGGGAGGAATGTGTAGCACGCACGGACGAGATTTGAAATGCACTCAAAATTTAATTGGAAAACCTAACGGGAAGAGACGAGCTGGAAACTTGGATATGCAGGAGAGAATAAAGAAATGGGATGGAAGGGCGTGAACTGGAGTCATCTGGCTCAGAATAAGGGCCAGTGCCTCTCTCTTGTGGGAAAAGTAATCAACCTGCCTTTGTCATAAAAGGCTGGAAATTTCTGATCAGCTTAACGTATATTATGTTTTGAAGAAAGTGTGCCTTCCATGAAGTTAACTGTATAAAACGTGATATACGTATTTCCTTTCAACGGTCACTGTCTCGGGCGCCCTGCATTTTGTTTGTCAGAAACACTCCCGGTCTCCTGAAATCTCGAATAAATTCTACCAAAAGAACGCTGTCCAGGTGCTGGTCTGTTCGGATAACGACGGTGAAATTCGTCAGCTGTCTGTCGTTGGCTAGGGCCAGTGGCATGCAAAAAGGACAATTACCGCCTTTTGTTGAACAGTGTACCTCTCATTTATATCTCCCATTGTGTGTTAGTCTACCTGCAACAAAAATTATAAAGTTCCCTGTGAGACAGGACTTTTGGGACACTCTGCGGTATACGGTATACTCAGAGTGTGTGTAATGTGTGTATGTTAACATGTATATTCATGTGCACATACTCGTATAAAATAATTTTTATGTGTATGTGCCTGTGTGCTTTGGCCTAATTTTTTTTGGCTACTTGAAGCGTAAAGTTCATGTAAAAATATATAAGACGTCAGTTCATACCTGACAGAAAACTGAGTTAACTCTGTTACCAAAACTAGCCTCTCGTTTATGTATAGAGGATGGATGCGTGATTATTGTGAGAATAATCGTAAACACATCAATACATTGTATAGGAAAATGTAATGCTTTGAGTGTTAAACCAGTAAGTTTATATAATTACCACTGTGTTTTGAACGGTTGAGTACAGTGTTTTAACGAACACACTGCTTACCAAAGCGTTTGGTTGTTTACGCAACAATCCTGTGACAGTCAGAGGAATCTAATCCCCATTTCAAATTACGCTCACTCGACATAAAGCATTCCCACAAATTTATGTGCTGGCGTGTAGTTAGTATTAACAAAATGTTCTCTCACGTAGACTTATTTGTTGTGTTCTCTCTCTCACTCTCTCTCTCTATCTCTATCTCTCTCTGTCTGTCTCGCTTACTGGAAGTACTTCAGCTTATGTTCTTGGCACGCTCATTAACTGCAGAATAATACACTGTTAGCTATCAGCAATTGCCTGACGCATTCTAACACATTTAGTTTTATTTCAAAACAATATCTCTTACTTTACAATAGAAGAAGCTATATATTTCGACCCTAGTAGGTCATAGTCAGAACCTTGTAAGATACTGTGTGTAGAAGAAGGTTATTAAATTACGTTACAACCTCGTCATTTCCTTGGTATGAGATCCAGGCTCCGCCGCAGAATTTTTCGGTGGGGGGAGGGCTGACCCTAAAGCTATATATATATATATAAGTAATGTTTGATCTTAAAAATTCCATTACGAAAATCATATCATAAATATAGCATTATTTGCAACTGCATTTATGTATATATAAATATATGTTCCATGATTCACTCACCTTATTTAAGTCACAAGATCTAATCTTCCTGCAAAATATGCTTTCTTTTTATTTTAGACTTTTGGGGAGGGGCTGCAGGCCCGCAACTTCCCTTTCGATGGGCGCGTGATGGGATCACAACCTTAACGCAAGTTGCACAATATGTTATGTATATTAAATTATACCCTACTGCAGCTTATAAAAGAATACATTCCGAATCGTATTGTTCCAGAATTTACGAGAGCATTTTTATTTTAATAATATAATTGTTTACTTAAATATTGTTAAAATGAATTTTCTAAAGTATTCTAAGTTCATATTCAAAATTCTTTATTGTACTCAAATGAAGATTTAGAGCTTTCTTTTCCATCTTCTTCTCTTTGATCTAGTTCCGTGTCTAAGCTTATCGAAAGTAGATGTTTTGACCTTGCGCGTTTGTGCGGTAGATTCAATGTTTTCTAATCTTTAGTCTTAACTCACCGTTCATTTTTATTATTTTAGATATACACCAACAAAATGCACAAATTAATAAAGGTGCAAATTAGCTCCTTATCATGATTTAACCCTACACGCGTTTCGGCTCTTTATGAGCCATCATCAGGGGTTTTCTTATAAAAGTACTTTTCAAATGCTGGATCTGTTGATGACACTTGTAAAGTTATGCACTATTTTAGAGCATAAAACGCTCGTTCATAAGTTAAAAACATCAGTCATAAATTAGTTAAAATGATGATTTGTTAAAAAATGATAACTTGTTAAAAACACTGTTCACTGCGTCTATTATATAAAGATATGTTCGCACTTCCAGAAGTTATAGGAGATCATATATTGCACTGTGTTGGTTGTGATGGAATTTGATGCAGAATGGCGATAGGCAATGCGTGCTGTATGAGTTCTTGTCATTTCGTTTATTACGTCGTAGTGTAGTCTTCCTGATGATGTGGTATAAATTAAGAGGAAGAAGAAGTGGTTCTGGTTATAGTTTGGTGTGGGGTTGTGTCTTGAAGTATACCGGTGAAAGTGAACTGTGTTCACTTTCACCGGGTATACTTCAACTAATTTATGACTCATGTTTTTAACTTATGAACGAGTGTAATATGCTCTAAAATAGTGCATAATTTTACAAGTGTCATCAACAGATCCAGCATTTGAAAAGCACTTTTATAAGAAAACCCCTGATGATGGCTCATAAAGAGCCGAAAAGCGTGTAGGGTTAAATTATGATAAGGAGCTAATTTGCATTTTTATTAATTTGTGCATTTTGTTGGTTTATATCTAAAATCAATGTTTTCTGTAAAATATTATTATTTTATTGATTAATTTTATTGGTAAATACACGAATATATTATATATAAGTGTGTTCGTCAAATTCTCACTTACTCTTTTTCTTTTAAGTATTTATGCTCTTTTTCTGATGTTCGAAAAGGGTTTAAAGCCTTTACTCATATTCATTTTCATCTTGTTCAGCGCCGTAAGATGAAACTGTGTACATAACTAGTGTATCTATTTTTTTAATAATGTGTGATATATGATGTTTCTTAAAAAGAATTCTAAAACCTTTTTACTTACAATTTATATTGTCAGCTTATGTGTCAATTTGTACTGCTCTTCCGAGAGTCAACACGGGACTGATTGTGTTGGTGAGGGTCTGAAAGAAGGGACAGCGTTAGATCACGACTCTGTCACCTATGTTTTTCGTTTTGTCGCTTTCCAGAAGTCCAAAATTTTAATGTATTTATGTACGTCTTTATATAATTTGGGCGGTTTAGTGACCCTCTCAAAAGGTTAGCTTATAGCATTGAATTTATGATTATTAGTTGATAATCAATTGGATAGAATTTGAATGGGGGCGGCAGTGGCCTAATTTTATATTTGTCCTCGGCATTTGTTTGATGGAACTGAAGATTACCAGAAAAATCTTTCAGGATTTCCCTTTTGAAGCCTAGATTTGAAATCGGCGATCTCCGGCATGAATCATCAGAGCTACCTACTCTGGCAAGAAGCTGGTTTTAGTCTTTTTTACAAAACCTTTTCTTGAGAATCTTCAAACAATTAAATTTGTGTGTCGTGTAAATTAGCGGATGAAACTGACCGTTAAATACCGACGATTATTTCGCTACACAGCTTAATGTCCACCTCTAGTACCAAATTTTTTCGATATCTGTATGATTGTATCGGAGGTGGAGCTTCGTAAGGAAGTAATTCTTCCATAAGACGTCACAAGGCAACATGTTCACCGAAACTACTTGAAATTCTTGAAAAAATGGGCCAGGGAATGCCACAATATATATTATATTCCGTGCTCAGCTACTGCCACTTACACACGTCTATACTGCGGCAGTGCACACAGTGTTAATGTCCTTCCGTAAAGACTTGTTATTCAGTAGTTTAGGGACTAATTTTTGGTAGGAGCCGAAAGAGGCAGCAATAAACGGCAGTGGAAACTTATTGGAATCGGTCCTGCATGGTCCAATTTTGCCTAAAACATTCTTAGATTGCGAGATTTTACGCTTCCGAAGCGGTGTAGTTGAGGTATTCGCTCTTCTGTGATGTTGCGCGGCGTAGTTTGGCAGCTTGTTGCTGCCGTTTTGGGACAACCTCTCGGTCCCATTTTCAAAGATAAAGCAGTCCACGCAAATAGGCTGTCCCGAAACGTCGGTTACCTGCTGCCAACCAAACTCACGTAACGTTCCAGATGAGCGAATATCTCATTAGTAACCTCTCTGTAGATAACAACACCACTTAGTGCACTTTTTAAATCTGACAATATACAGGACATACACAAAAGAATGGTGCGGTTTCAAAAGTGAATAAAACATTTATTTCTCACCTTACACGGGCACAACTTACACCGTCAGCGGCGGCAACTGTCCAAGTTTCTCATTTGGTAATTACAATCCTTCAATTTGTGCACCCTGGGTCACACGACACACATCCACACGGTAATCAAACTCATCCCAGACCCCGGTGTAGTATGTCCGCTGTAATGGCCTGCAGTGCATGCGTTATCAGATCACGAATTTCATCAATGGACGTGGGCAATGGTGGTACATAAACGCTGTCTTTAACGAACCCCAAAGAAATTTTTAATAAATTTTAAATAAATAAAAGTATAAATTTTTTATTCAGTTTTGAAACCGCACCATTCTTTTGTGTATGCCCTGTACATCTCAGTATAAATGAACTCCATAGGACTGTGACATAATATTTTTTGGGGACTTTGTCCATCGTATAATTTGTAATAAAGCTCGACGTTTTGGAAGCCGGCTCTGCTTCCGTCTTCAGGTAAAGAAAGCACCTACCCCGGTGGATCCCTTAGAGACAGCTAGTGATTAGTGACTGAGAATAACTCTGTCTATGGAATCCACCAGTGTAGGTGCTTTCTTTACCTGAAGACGGAAGCAGAGCCTGCTACCTCAGCATCGTGCTTTATCACAAATTAGACGATGGGCAAAGTCCAAGAAAAAGAAGCTTATGCCAGTGGATCCCAGCGTAAGTGTAGCTATTCTTTTATAATTCTGAAATTATTGAGGTTATGTATATCTAAGTTTGTTTTGATTGGCACAATTGTTGACATGTGCAAAGAAGTAGCTTTCGTTGCGATAACCGCAAGAATTTTCCCTTAAAATATCAACGGGGTATTTGCTGGTTTATTTAAAGTATGTAGTTCAGAAGCACTTCTTCTGGTCATGCAACTGCCTTGCATTATGCTGTCTTTGTACTCGCTAGGCGTAACTGTTACTGAAGCATATATTTGCATCCACAAAATTCATTTTGATATTAATGTCTAAGCCAGGCAGTTTTAGATTAGTCCTCTGTTAGGAGTTTGAGACAGGTTTGTTAAACAATATAAGTTTTACATACATAGCTATATACTCTACATTCACGTTTAATCAGTGTGCATCGTGTCAGACACATCGTGTATACTATTACTGCATAAGCTCTGCTCCCGTGACTTACAACATATATTAGGTCAGATGGCGTTTGTTCTATAAGATGAGTTGGCAGTTTGTGGTGTCTCCTCTGCTGTAGTACATCACCTCTAGATGGTAATGAAAAGCTTGCCTACACATGTACTGCACAGTGAAAGAACTGTATATAACCATCATATTACATGGCACGGAAGTACATGTAACGTGATACAGGTATCAAGAGTAAATTATGAAATTCTGTGTATGCACCATGGTTGACTACATGGATTGAACTCCTTCAGAAATTACCATTTTTCAGTTAGGCAAGAAATTCCCCGCTTTTTATGGAACGAGAGACACGCCACTGCTTTCTGTCCTGAGCTACATGACTCCATTCCACACCCAACGATCGTATGAATGTTTGTCATTTTAATATCATCCTCCCTTCTACGCCTAAGACTTTCAAGAGCTCTCTTCTTCTGAGACATTTCTGATGAAAACTTCGTACATATTTATCATTTTTCCAGTGCCTATCTCATCATCATCCTCCTGAATTGATCATTCTGATAGTATCTGATGAGGTCTCTGCGACGAACCGATCCCTCGTACAGAGAAGTCCTACCGAGTGTGGTGTGTCTAAATGTGTGATCGCGAAACCTCGAAAAATGAGGCGGCCTAGGCCCCCAAGGAGCTGTCGAGCCATTGGGAAAAAAAAATAGTATCTCATGAAGGAAACAAACTATATACGCTAGCCCGTTCCACTTGTTAATTGTGCTCCAGAATCATGTTGCTGCCTTACTTTTATTTGCAAATATTGTACTCATTTTCCAAGTACCTGAGTGTATAAAGACTGCAGGATTCTGGGATGCAGTATGGTACTACATACGAGTAAGTACCAAAGTTCTGGAAGGACCCTCTGCCTCCATCTTCAAGCAACGTTCCGGAAAACCCTTCTGCATCCCCGAAAACGGAAGCAGCAATCTCTTCCGCCTATTGGCACCTACCTACCAGACCGCACGGCATTACATCCTGAAACACTGTATTAGTAATATACTGTTGTCATCACACTGAGAACCTGAAACCAAACTATGTTTTTACGTTAAGACATAATTCTCACTCCATGTAACATCATCGTTGATATTAAATACCGTTCATCTTACCACCAGCATATTTATGTGTTCCGTATGATCTCTTAATATACACTGATTGTTTCCTTAAACAACAAATAACGTCAATTTGACGCTATCCATCCCCTTGTGTACAGTGAATTACACAAATAACACTACGTATTCCGTCTGACACAAACTTCATTTACTATTATTATTTCAAACACTACATGTTTCGATCAAGCCGATCATCATCAGGTGTTTGTTTTATATAAAAATTTAAAACTCAAGCTAAAGATATAAAGTTTTGCGAGATCCCAGAAATGATATAAACTATAATTTACACGTCGATTTTATTTTATATTTTAAATCATTCGTGAGATCTCGCAAAAATGGGCTTGATCGAAACATGTAGTGTTTTAAAAAATTATAATAAATAAGGGTTGTGTCAGACGGAATACGTAGTGTCATCTATGTAACAAATAACGTGTTGGTCTTTACGTCTGAGACAATGAATTCATAATGAAAGGTGGAAACTGAACTTGTACATATTTGTTACATGAAATTCGTGCTTCAAATTGTTCACAAAAGAGACCAAGTTCCACACTCATAATATAAAACAACGCTTTTCATTCTGTACCGAAGAACAATATTGAAAGGGCTTTAGAAACAGAAGCTAATGTTATTCCCTCAGGGCCAATCTCACAGCTGCGAACAAAACAAGATGGATGCTAACGACCTGTCGCATCATCCGAGGCATTCTTATCTCGACATAATCATCAGTTCCTCAGCTTCCAGTCTCGCAATATTTTCACCACATTGCAGCGTCTTATAACTCGAACCCCGTCCTCCTTTCATGTAGACTGAAAGTTAATCTTGAAAGTTTATCATTTGTTAGAGCAGAATAGAGTGTTCTTTCTCTTTGTCTTTACATACCTCCCTGTGTACTGCAGGTTTCGCGTTCCTAGGAGACTCGCATACCACCCTGTCGTCCTTCACGACAGTGGTGCAGTGGTAAATTATCGAGCTGGAGGGAAGACATTGTGATTCTGTGATAATTACCTCTCTACGAGTAATTTAAAATCTACCGTCTATGTTTTCAGGTTTTGACGGCGGGGGTTGATAAAATTGTGGTCTTCTCAGTTTTGACACCCCTGGCTTATTCAGCAAATACTTCCCTGAAATCTGTGGTCTTCTGGGTAATTACACGGCGTCGTGTGGTAATTATTTACCGACGTTTCGGGACAACGTATCGGTCCCATCTTCACGGGTCAAGATTCCAAGATTCCTTTCCTGCTTTCCTACTTGAAATCTTGACCCGTGAAGATGGGACCGATACGTTGTCCCGAAACGTCGGTAAATAATTACCACACGACGCCGTGTAATTACCCAGAAGACCACAGATTTCATCAACATCGCGGCGAAAGCCTGAAATCAAGGTAAATACTTCCCTGAACAGCATTAACTGGTAGATCTGTAGGATGGAAATGAGAAGTCAGTGTTAGCTTCGAGGTAGCAGCTGAGCTTGTAATTATTTGTTACTTATTCTTCGTGCTTTATACCGAAACAGCCTTTCATAAAACAGGGCTAACAGGTTTGTATGAATAATCAAAATTAAAATTTTCGGTCAATATAATCGGTTTTATTGGCACTGTTGTTTTAACCAGGAAGTTCAAGGTCTAGGTTGAACAGTGCATGTCTACAATAAGCGTAAAACAAGCAGGGTACCACAAGGTTCTCTTCTGTCCCAACCCCTGTACACCTCTGTACGTAAATTACACTCTCCAAACACCAGTTGTTTTATATAGGTATCTTTGTTGGTGATGCTTGTATATATATATATATATCCCTCCATAACAAAGGGTCCATATTCTCTGGAAGCTGCAGCGTGGCTTCTTGTCCGTGGAGTCATGGTGTGAGCTCTGGAGCATAAAGATCAACGAGGACAAAACCCAGGCCACCTTTTCTTGTGGACACAGACGGATTATGGCTTATCTTACATTGAATGGACGGAACATTCCTTTTGTACATGTAAGTGAAGCCAAATATCTCATCGTAATCTTTGGTAGAAATATTACATAGAGAATTTCTACAGAAGAAATAGAAGGCAAGGCATTCGGAACATATAGTAATCTGCCTCTTCAAAAGTGAGAGTTTTGCGCTAATATTAAATTCTTCCTTCACAAAGTATTCATTAAGTCTATAAATGACTTACATAGGCCTGCCAAGCTGATAATACGGTAGAAACTCGCCTGTTGAACTTTTAGCGCCTACACAACAAGTTTCTTCAAACAACTGAGCAGTTCTTTAAGGCGCACGACGGCTCACGTTTTGCATGCACTTTCAGACTACCGTACTTTCATGACGACATCACAAAGTCCTGCAGTCAGCAAACAGAAGTCATACAAAACCGCTTATGTGCTGTACCATTGTTTGCAGCACAGGACAAGGCAACGGCTGACACAGAACCTATGTATATAAGAGAATTAAACTTGGCGACTCTCAATTTTGAGACAGTTCACGTGACTAGCCTGCCGTTGTTGCATAAGATAAGTAATGATCTGCTGTACAAGCTTGGACTGGCGGAGAACATGTACAGCATATACACTTTATTCATAATGGATAATGATAGCATGTAAATTTGTAAGTAATTTGTAAATACTGACAAAGACAAAGACACAGACTTGACAAACCCTTCTTCTAGTCAGAGGAGGCCCGCTGACGACAAAACTGCAAGTGTCAGGAGAGAAAAATAGAATGGGACTCAACACGAAAATATGACTGGTGTTGACGTTGTGCTTCAAGGGATTCAGACTGATTGTCTAACGTTAAGATGTGAATTACAGATCCAACGGAATTATTTTCGTACAAGAAGGTAATCCTGCGCTTTTGACCAGAGAATCCCTAGCCCAAATTGATGCTCATGGATAGAACATTCGGAATATAGGAATCCTCGCTAGCTATTAAGGCAAATTTATCTGCGAATCTTAGATCCGATGTTCTTGCCGCGGTAATTATGAACACTGCTCTCTTGTGTGAGGCAACACCGTGTCGGTTGATATATTACTAATGTTTGGACGACACTCTTATCTCCACCTTCAAATTTGAGGATCTAGGAACGTCCTCTTACCCAGCAGGTGTTTATTAAGATCCAGTTAGGGCATTTCTGGGGTCATGTGATGCACATGAAAAGTTGAGAGACCCACTAAGTAAACAAATCGCTTGCATATGTGGTCGTATGTACCTTGTAACCTGTGCATCAGCCCTATACATAGCAGTGCTAACTGTATGTATCGCCTGGTTTAAATTTTGGAAACTTTGCATTTTGCCTAGAGTCTGTATTGAAATGTTTCATATAATTCGATGTATAGAGGTTTTTATAGAAAAACCTGAAGGATTGGCACACTTGGAAGATATGGTCCTAGGCAAATAAGAGAGAAGAAGGCTAAATTGGAGCTTGAAGTAATATGATTATACACTTTCGACCGGTCTCATTGGACGGATTAGAGACTATTGGCATTCCTTTGTGAGCATGGTGTTGAACTGTCGGTCTCCGTGCAGTGCTAGATGTTTTATATTTGCTTCTCAAGAACAAGTCTTTGTCATGGACTTGGGGAGTATGATTCTCGGAATAAACAGCGATTATTTTCCTGCAAAACGTTATCCGTTTGGTTTTTAGACGCGTTCGCAAAATTGTGAAAAGCGGCTATTAGCTTTATCATGTCTGTCCGTCCGTCTGTCTGTCCGCATGGAACAATTCGGCTCCCACTAAACGTATTTTAAAGAAATTTTATATATGAGTATTTTTCGAAATTCTGTCGAGAACTTCAAGTTTCATTAAAATCTTACAATAATAACGGGTA
Source organism: Reticulitermes speratus (assembly GCA_021186555.1). NCBI lineage: Eukaryota > Metazoa > Arthropoda > Insecta > Blattodea > Rhinotermitidae > Reticulitermes > Reticulitermes speratus. Next base: position 3,956,523 of record JAJKFL010000003.1, on the reverse strand, counting down.
CTTTACGTAAAGACCTACGTACGGTTATGATAATATCTCGCTGATTCTTCTTAGAATGAGAAATGTTTCAGACAAAATTTGTAGAGAAATTCAAAACACACGTTTTTTGTTCAATAACTTTTTCCCGAAAATCGTGTTCTTTATGAGATAATGTGCAAACATCGTACTAGAGCCAGACAGGCCACAGATGACAATATAATATGGCGCATACGCTTTGCGTGCTAGATATCTAAGGCTACAGACACACACTCTAAATTTGAAATATTTATTGCTTTTCTGCGGCAACAATGGTTATGCGAAAGCACCTCAATCTTACGTTATACGCACGTTGCCTGTCTGTTACTTGTTCCCTACGTCATTAAGAATAACTGCGCCGTAACTATGCACTTCCCTGGTTCAAGTTCTAGCATCACAATGCAGACACTCTGTTATCCCCGCCCTTCCCCTTAATCCCCTTAGTCAATATCACTTTCCATACCTGAATTCTGGTAATCACTTTAGTTTTGAAAACCAGCCCGAAAATATCTCAGTGAAACTGGGCTTCGCCCTTCTGATTTAATATCCTGTTTTGGCCGGTCTGTGTAAGGCTAGTTTTCCCACCCGGTTTTGTGGCGTAAGTACCTTGAATTCTTATTTTCGTTGTGAAATACTCTCAGCATCACACAAGTCTTACTTCTGTGGTTTGTTTAGATTTAATTGTCTTGGATTTATTTGTGCCTAAATGGATTTATTTGTGTACGTAAGTCATTGTTATTTTAATTGTGTATATTTTTATTATTATTTTCCTCGACTCTCGTGATCATGCTGTGTGTGCGCTTGTACCCCTTCAGCTTCCACCGGTTGCCTTAGTCTGTTTTTGAAGGACGAGATTAATAACATCGGTGCACATAACACGTATCTTTCAAGGAAAAAGCACATTGTGTAACATATTGTTTCCAAATTAATATTTTATACGAGGGGCAGTCAAAAAGTTCCCGGAATGGTGACATTGCACTGTAATGGTAGGACATACGGCAACGCTTACCTATTCACCTTCAAAGTAGGACCCTTGCGCACACACACACACACACACTTGCTCCATCGATCCTGCCATTGTTGGAAGCACCGGCGGAAGGCTTCTTTTGGAATCTTCCGGAGTTCGACCGTCGCATTCGGTTTGATATCCTCCATGGTTGCGAAACGTGTCCCCTTGAGGCCCATTTTCAGAGTAGAGAACAGCCAAAAGTCACTCGGAGCGAGATCTGGAGAGTACGGTGTTTGGGTGATGACAGGAATGTTTTTCTCGGCAAGGAATTGCTGCATAACAAGCGATGTGTGGCTCGGTGCGTTATCGTGATGCAGAAACCACTGTCCATGCCACTGGTCGCGCCGCTTCCTCCGAACTGCATCGCGCAACCTCTGCAAAACTTGCACGTAGAAATGACCAGTAACACTCTGTCCAGGCGGTACGAACTCATGGTGCACCAAATTCTCATTCTCCGTCTGCAGGGGAATTCCGGGAACTTTTTTTTGATTGCCCATCGTATTTGATATACACACAAATTTATTTGTGCAAAATTTTTCACTCATTGATAATTGCCTTTTCCGTCTGCTAACGAAAGGAGAATCGATGTGCTGAAATAGCCACAAGCTGTCGCTGCACAGTCAGTGATTTTCTGAGAACAACAACACACCAAAGCCTTTAAAACGTCGTGGTGAGAGAATTTGTTGACTTAACCCGGAAGGAAAATATTCACTTGGATACCACAGTAAATTGGAGATGCAGGGGGAACGCATATCAGCACCATGCAGCACGATGGGTCTTTGCTTCATACAAGCAGAGTAACCGGTCCTAAGACATCCTGTGTTGGAATAAATCTCTTGTCAACAAGATGAGATTAAGGTCTTACGTTCACTTGACAGTTCACCCAGATGCGAGCAACCGACAGATCCCTGTCCATATGTGGCATCGTAATACCCAGCAAGTTCTTCTGAATTAACTTTCTGCGAGTATGTTTTGTTCTCTTTAATAATGCGGAGATGTATTTTCACTTAGATAACATTAGTCATTGAACAATATTAAGTTTCATGCAAATCTTATTTTGAGACATCTTGTTGTGATTTATGACTGTGCAAATAAAGAGATGGACCGTCAAAAACAACTATATTTTAGACAATATCTTTTATTGTCCAAAACGTGCTACATGTTTCGGCTTTTTCATAAAGACATCATCAGGCACAGGCTTAAATATATCGAAGAAAACAAGCACTTTGTATACAAAACATTGTTATTAAAAAGGGCATTCAGGTCTCAGTCTTACAGGTGTCCATAAATGTTTGTTTTATAGACTGGCCGAAACTGAGTTGCAATACCTCCTTTTATTTTATTGACAAGAGTAACAGTCGTTCGCTCCTCCTCAAAACGACAGTGTTAGCTTCTCCATTACTATGTGTATTTAACAGCACCATCACCAACAGACGATTCTAAAGAAATTGGCACTAAGGACACGTAACAAGCGCCCGGGCTGAGAATTATTAAAGCAAAATTAAACTCTTACCACCTATAGGAGTCTTCAGTACTATTTCTATTAATTTCAGTGCAACTACTCATCAAGGAGGAGCTTAGACCTCAAGTCTGTTAACACATTGTAAGTGCATCAAAATACAACATTACTTCAATCTATTATTTGAAATGTGACTGAATATTTAACGTTTAACTCCATTTCAGCAAATGTATAAAACAAACCTATGTGACTGTTTATTAAACCAACCAAATGCACCTTCACTATCAATTTTAATAGTAATTACAATTTCCCCCTAGGGGAAAATTGTAATTACTATTAAAAACTGATAGTGAAGGTGCATTTGGTTAGTTTAATAAACAGTGAATTTAAAATACACGGTGAAGGACATAAAATTTACGTGAATATATACAAGGTTGAAATATCCATCCCCTTTTTCATAATAATAATGTTTCGTATATAGAAAGCTTGTTTTGTCTTACATTTTTAAGCCTGTGCCAGATTATGGCTTTATAAAAAGCCGAAACGTGTAGCACGTTTTGGGCAACAAAAGATTATTATCATCGTCATTGGCGCAAGAGCTTCGGATGTGCCCAGGCTTCCTCAGAAACTTTTTCCATTCATCCCTTTTTCTAGCCTGTCTTCTCCAGTTCCTTTCTCCTATTCTTTCGCTGTCTCAGTTCACACCATCCAACTATCTACTCTTTGTTCTTCCACTCCTTCTTTTCCCTTCTGGTCTGGCTAAGAAACTTTTTTTTTATAGTTTGTCGTTTATTCATGTCGCATGTCTTGCCCACTATAATCTATTAATTCTGATGCATTTTATTAAATCTCTTTCATTACACACTTTATGTATTTCAGAGTTTTATCTTCTTCTCCACTTACCTTTAGCTGATATTGCCCCAAAGACGCATCTAAGGATCTTTCTCTGAAGCGAGCCAAGAGCCTCTTCATCTATCTTTGCTTGCACCCAAGTTTCTGATGCATATATAACTACTGGTCTTATTAATACTTTATACAATAATATTTTAATTTTTCTTGAAATTGTATGTGTTTTTACAAACCTTTTAGACCGTGAGAACACTTATTTGCAGAGAGCACGCGCTTTTCAATCTCTACACTCATATCATTTTTGCAATTAATCTCCGAGTCCAGGTAACTAACTATGAACTATTTAAAACTTATATGGTCCAATTAGGGCTGTGCCTGCAATCTCTCCTAGCCATTGGCGTATATTACGTATAGAGTTTCTTCTTTGTCAACTTTTAATTGTATCTCTCTAGCTGCTTTTTCCAGCTTGGTAAAAGCTTCTTTCAGTGCTGCTTGGGAGCGTTCTGTAATACCTACGAGGTCTGTCCAAAAAGTATCCTACCTTGGGCCGGGAAAAAAAAAGTTCTGTATCTGGGTGGTTACAATACCTAATCCCCTTCAAAGTAGGCCCCTTGTGACTCCACACACTTAGCCCAGCGGTCCTTCCATCGCTGAAAGCAATTCTGGAAGGTTTGTTTTGGAATGGTGTGCAGCTGCGCCGTCGCGTTCTGTATGATGTCCTCGCGGCTGTCAAAACGGGAGCCTTTTAGCGGTGTCTTCAATCTCGGGAACAGCCAGAAATCACACGGAGCCATGTCAGGAGAGTAGGGAGCCTGGCGAACCTGCGGAATGCCGTGCTTAACCAGGAAACCCTGGATCAGGTGTGATGAATGAGCTGGGGCATTGTCATGATGCAGCTGCCAGTTGCGTGCGTCCCACAGCTGCGGTCTCTTGCGCCGAACTGCATCACGAAGATGACGGAGGACTTGTTGGTAGTACTCCTTATTAACAGTTTGGCCTAGTGGTGCGTACTCATGATGCACAACACCCCGGTAATCGAAGAAAACAGTCAGTATCACCTTCACATTGCTCCGAACGTGTCGTGCTTTTTTGGGCCTCGGGGATGTTGGATGCTTCCATTGTGACGACTGGACCTTGGTTTCCGGGTCATATCCGTACACCCACGACTCGTCACCAGTGATCACAGTCTTCAGGAACTCAGGATCCCTGTTGGAGCACTCCAGCATGTCCTGCGCGACCTCAAGGCGGAGTTGTTGCTGCTCCGGCGAAAGCAGCTTGGGCACAAATTTTGCCGCCACTCTTCGCATGCCCACATCCTCAGTTAAAATCGTGTTTGCGGAACCTCTGCTGATCCCAACCTCATCAGCAATTTCCCGGACGTTCAAACGACGGTCCTCCATGATCAATGTCCGCACTTTATCAATGACATCAGCATTTCGGCTCGTTGACGGTCTGCCGGAACGCTGGTCACTGTCCGTCGACATGCGGCCATCTTTAAAGCGGTTGAACCACTCTTTAATTTGAGTGACCCCCATTGCATCATTACCGAAAGCCTGCTGAATTGTGCGGATTGTTTCCGCTTGCGTATCCCCAAGTTTCTGACAAAACTTGATGCAGTATCTCTGCTCCAAACATTCTATCATCTTGAGCGAAACGAGAATGCGACGAACACGTGTTACATCACTTCGCTATCTGGCAGCGACAGACGCATCCGGCGGTGTTGCGAGGCAGCAAAAAATCAAGCATGCGCATGAAAGTCCCTTCTACCACTACGCTCAGTTTCCCCACCCTTTCGCCATTACTTACAGCGGGAAAAAATATAGTCGGAAACTTTTTGGACAGCCCTCTTATGTCATCTGCCTATGCGAGTATCTGTGCTGATTTGTAGAAGATATTTCCTCTCATATTAAGATTGGCATCTCTCACAACTCCTTCTAGCCCTGTGTTAAAGAGCAAGCACGCTTCTGCATCAACTTGACGGACGCCATTTCTTATACTAATAGGTTCAGAGAGCACTCCTTGAATCCTCATTTGGCAATTTGTATTTTACGTTGTGCCGATCCCAGTGGCCGTGCGGTCTAAGACGTGGGTCTTCGGCCGCTCGCTTACTAGGATCGTGGGTTCGAATCCCACCGGGTCATGGATGTCTGTCTCTTGTGAGTGTTGTGTGTTGTCAGGTAGAGGTCTCTGCGACGGGCTGGTCCCTCGTCCAGAGGAGTCCTACCGACTGTGGTGTGTCTAATTGTGTGTGACCATGGAACCTCGACGAAACGAGGAGGTCCAGGTCCATATAGGGCTGTCGAGCCATAGGGAAAAAAAATTACGCTGTGGCCTAAGTTAATTAACTTATTATGCGTTTTCCTTTCCACCATTTCCAGACGGAGGTGGTTTTTCTTTATGCTATCCTACGTTGCTTTAAAATCTCTGAACAAGTGGTTCATGTCAATCCCAAATTCTTTAATCTCCTCGGTTATGTGTCTCAAGCTAAAAATCTGCTCCTTAGTGATTTTACATGGCGGAACCCACATTTGTAGTTACCAATATCTTCTGCATACTTAGATAGTCTATTGAATAAGGTGTTCGAGAACACTTTTTATTCTGTGCATGACAAACTAATACCTCTATTGCTGGAACATTCCATGATGCTGCCTTTCTTAAGTATTGTACACATTATGCTCGCTTGCCATTCGTCTGACATTGCCTCATTATTCAATATTTGTAACATTAATTTATGACTGCTTCTAAGAAATTCTGATCCAAGCAGTTTTTTTACTTCTGTTTTGTCAAATCTATCGCGGGACCTTTATGACCTCTAAGCTTTTTAATTGCTATTTCGACTTCTTCAATTGTTGAAGGTGGATGTGGGCTTCCCTTGGGCCCTAAGGTGTTCAGGCAATCTTGTGGCTCAGTTTCTGCAGGGTTCAGCAATTCATCCAAGTGTTCTTCCCATCGCCTAATTATTAAATCCTTTGGCTCAAAATTTCACCATTTTCATCTATACAAAATGTTAACCTAGTTTTAACATCCTTGCATTTTCTGTTTAGGCTTTGAAAGGACGCCCTGCTCTCTATTCTTATGTCTAAGATGTTCTAATTCTTTCAATTCATCTTCACTGTAATTGTTTTTCTCTTTGTGTATTCTGTTTTCTTTTCTTCTAGCAGTTCGATACACTTCTACTGCGTTTCTTGTATGATTTCTTCGCTGTATTATTTTGTATGCTACGTATTTGGCTGTTGTGACTTGTTGACATTCTTCATCAAACCAGTGTTCTATTTTTCTCTCTTTGTTCTTCCCAGGACCGTTTCTGCCTATTTGTTATTACATCCTTATATACTTTCCAGCTTTCATTAGCACTCTCACTGTCAATGAACTCTCTGAAACGTTCTTCAAGTCTTTCTACGTAGCTAGTCTTAATTTCTCTCTCTTTCAGTCTGTCACAATTAAACTTCTTAACACAGTCTCTATATTCCTTCCTTGCATTATAAATTCTCTCTCTAATCCTTGCTATTATCAGATAATGATCTGATTCAATATTTGCTCTTCTTTGCGCCTTCATATCCATTATATTGGATAAATGTTTTGCATTGGTCGATTTTATTAAAATAATTTAAATCTAGTGACTTTCAAGTCATTTTATGTTTGTTCTTGTGCTCGAACATTGTGTTACTACGTAACACAATGTTTACGAAAGCAAAATTGATCAACCTGAGTGCACTGTCATTAGATTCATCACGGAAGCTATGCTTTCCAGTTGTCTATTTATATTCATTCTCTCTGCGCACTTAGCATCCGTGTCACCAATAATCAATTTAATGTCCCTTCGTGGGCATTTATCTTGAGCTCTCAAATTCTTCGTAAAAAGGAGTCTTTTTCTTCTCCATGTTTGTCTTATGTTGGAGCACATGTAAGCCTATGATGCTATAATTAAACAACCGTCCCCTTTTCCTCAACCTCTACAGCCTAGATTATTTTGCCTTAAGGTCCATAATGAGGTGCTTTGTCCTCTTACTTGCTATTAATCCTGTTCCAAATAAATGTTTCTCCTTATGACAGCTGTAAAATATAGGATAATGTATCTTTTCTATGATTCTTTCTTTTATAAATCTAATTTCCTGAATAACAGTAACATCTATTTTGTATTTGCCTATTTCGTGAAGCAGTAGTTTGAGCGCTCTTGGTCGATAGAGAGTGTTTTATCTGGACACAAACAATTATTGCGTCTTTAACCGGACAGGTACAAGTGTAGATGATGCCGAGCAGGAGCAAGTAGTTGGTAACAAGTTTGGGGTGATAGAATGATAGTGCCTTTCAAGCTTGCAAAAATAAGTAATTGAGCTGAGCTCAGCGGTGTGTGTTTACTGTACAGTACGAGCTGTTGACTGTAATTCAGGTTAATCTTGTCCTCAGAATTTCACGTCATGGCTCAGGCGGTTAGTTGCCGACCTCTCACCGCGGAAGCTTGGGTTTAATTCCGCACCAGCGCATGTGAGACGTGTGGTGAACATAGAGGAAATGGAACAGGTTTTTCTCTGAGTACTTCCATTTTCCTTTGCCATTATCATTTTACCAAAGCTCTGTACCATCTTCATCTACATGCTGCTCTAACCAGAAGAAGAACCTACAAAAAGCAATGCTGTTTTGAAAATTGGGGAACATTGGATAAAAAATTACTTCCACTTTTTATTATTTTAAGGGTTAATTTCTCCCCATTAATTAAAAGAAAAGTTGAATGATTTATTAAATTAGACGAGACATATTTTCTAATTTCTTTTAGATTAAAATTTATATTTTTACACGATCTTCTTAAGATAGTTTTAAGGTAAAACCTAAAAACAAATTTAGAGTCATTCAGCTCAGGATAAGGGCCTTCTTTTACAGTACTGGAACCACGAAACATATAAATACACTGCGTCTGTATTACAAGGACGATTCGCGAAATATTATTAAAAAGTTGAGTCCCTGCCTTACAGCCGAAACGCTGTCTCAGTGATAAAGATCAGTGTATTCAAGCTGTTCAGGGAAATAATGCTGTTTGTTCTTATATTGGTATATAATGCGTAAATGCATAAATGCAGAGTTCTTTTATGTACAAATCGGGTGATGGTTATAGCAAAAGATGTGCTGTAAAGGGTAAATGTGTTTTAACTGATACAAGGCAGAAGGTTGTTTGACGTGGAATATGCATTTCGCTGTGTGAGAATATAATTTTGTTCAGAGAAGTTTAGTACCCAGTAGAAAATATTTTAGGAATGAAAAGAGTTAATTTATTTGTCCTGGATTCCATGAACACAATATTGTGTCCAAAGTACAATATTTGTGTTCCAGCCATTCTCTGAAAACATTATTGTCTTCAGAGTAGAATGTTTTGTTCCACTCATTCTGTGAACACAATATTGTGTTCAGAGTACAGTGTGTTCCAGTCATTTCATGAATACAGCATTGTGTTCAGAGTAGAATGTTTTTGTTCCAGTGACTTTGTGAACACAGTTTTGTGTTCAGAATAGAGTTTTTGTGTTCCAATCACTCTACGAGTATAAACACAGTATTGTGTTCAGGGTACAGTGTTTGTGTTCCAGTCATTCTGTGAACACAGTATTGTGTTCAGAGTCGAGTATTTGTGTCCGAGTCATTCTGTGAACACATTATTGTGTTCAGACTAAATTGTTTTTATTCCAGTCACTCCATGAGTACATGTGCATCTCGAAGGCTCAAAGATGACTGACAACAAACTAGGCCTACTTTGTCTTATGTTAGATCACGTACGTTGCATGTTATTGTGTTCAGAGTACACTATTTGTGTTTAAGTCATACCATGAATACAGTATTGTGTTCAGAGTACACTATTTGTGTTTAAGTCATACCATGAATACAGTATTGTGCCCAGAGTACAGTGTTTGTGTTTAAGTCATACCATGAATACAGTATTGTGTTCAGAGTACACTATTTGTGTTTAAGTCATACCATGAATACAGTATTGTGCCCAGAGTACAGTGCTTGTGTTTAAGTCATACCATGAATACAGTATTGTGTTCAGAGTACACTATTTGTGTTTAAGTCATACCATGAATACAGTATTGTGCCCAGAGTACAGTGTTTGTGTTTAAGTCATACCATGAATACAGTATTGTGTTCAGAGTACACTATTTGTATTTAAGTCATACCATAAATACAGTATTGTGCCCAGAGTACAGTGTTTGTGTTTAAGTCATACCATGAATACAGTATTGTGCCCAGAGTACACTATTTGTGTTTAAGTCATACCATGAATACAGTATTGTGCCCAGAGTACAGTGTTTGTGTTTAAGTCATACCATGAATACAGTATTGTGTTCAGAGTACACTATTTGTGTTTAAGTCATACCATGAATACAGTATTGTGCCCAGAGTACAGTGCTTGTGTTTAAGTCATACCATGAATACAGTATTGTGTTCAGAGTACACTATTTGTGTTTAAGTCATACCATGAATACAGTATTGTGCCCAGAGTACAGTGTTTGTGTTTAAGTCATACCATGAATACAGTATTGTGTTCAGAGTACACTATTTGTATTTAAGTCATACCATAAATACAGTATTGTGCCCAGAGTACAGTGTTTGTGTTTAAGTCATACCATGAATACAGTATTGTGTTCAGAGTACACTATTTGTGTTTAAGTCACCATAAATACAGTATTGTGCCCAGAGTACAGTGTTTGTGTTTAAGTCATACCATGAATACAGTATTGTGCCCAGAGTACAGTGTTTGTGTTTAAGTCATACCATGAATACAGTATTGTGTTCAGAGTACAGTGTTTGTGTTTAAGTCATACCATAAATACAGTATTGTGCCCAGAGTACAGTGTTTTGTGTTTAAGTCATACCATAAATACAGTATTGTGCCCAGAGTACAGTGTTTGTGTTCCAGTCATTTTATTAATAAAGAAAGTGAAATATGTTTATTCGTGCAAGTTCTGCAGAAGGCTAAACTCGTTAAGTTGGGTTGCTAGGAGGAACATTCAGTAGTGACGTAAAAGGCGAGAGTGAAACCCTATTTGTCTGACAAACAATTTACTTTCTAATAATAGCCGAACCATTAGTTCTTGAAGATGTAGGGATGCCCATTAAAATGTTGAAGGGAAATGAGTTTTATATAGGTAAAAGCGCGAAGTTAGGGTAGAGAAAAATATAACGTACCTTACAGGTATAAGTCCTATTTAGACAATGAAATACGTTGCACTGTATTAAAGGTAGATTATGTCTGTGAATACAGTGTGTTAGTTTCTTACCCAGTGAATGAATTCTGCCCCAAATGCCGAGTGCATCTCGAAGGCTCAAAGACGACAGGCAACCAACTAGGCCTACTTTGTCTTATGTTAGATCTCATACGTTGTATGTTAGTGCTCCTTAACCATCAGTAAAAAAAATATATAATAATCGGTGCTATGTTTCCTTCATTGCGGAAATACTCTCACTGTACGGGGACATTACAAACTTCAAGAACGCCTATGTTTCGGTTAAGAGGGAGGTTTCTTATAATATGCTCACCCATGAAAATAATAAGGGTAATTAAATGTGTTTGAATGAAACCTATGGTGACATCCGGATGGGCAAACATTTTTTTCGATACGTTTCCATTTCAGAATGGTCTGAAAAACTGAGATGCTTTATAGCCAATGCTTCTTAATTTGATTTAGAATGTGCCATTAGAGAAGTCATAGAAAACCAGGAGGGCTCGTAATTGAGTGGTGCATGTCAGCTTAAGCGCTACGCTAATAATACTAATTTAATGGGAGACGATGTAGGACTAAATGCTATAAAAATCGAAGGGTCTGTATTTGTCGCTAGTAAAAGATGTTGGTTGAGTATAAATACTGATAAAATTAAGCAGGAGCTTATCTTCATATCTCGCTACCAGAATATAGGACAAAATTACGACATAAGAATGGCTAACACGTACGTAATGAACATGGCAACATTCAGATACTTGGAACCAAATAAATCAAAATTGAATTCATGAAGAAATTAGCAGATTAGATCCAGATAACGCCCGCTACAGTTAGGTCCAGAATCTTTGTCTTCCCGTTTCCTATCTAAGAATATAGAGACGAAACCACGCAGAATTTTAATTTTTCCTGTTGTTTCATATCGGTGTGAAACATGGTGTCTACATTAAGGAAAGAACACAAACTGAGGGTGTTCCAAAATAGGGTGCTGACAAGACATTTGGGCCGAAGAGTAACGGGAGGCTGGTGAAAATTACATAATGAGGAGCTTCATGATTTGTACTCTTCACCAAATGTTATACAGGTGATAAAATTAAGAAGAAGGAGATGGGTGGCGTATGTAGCGCACATTGGAGAGAACAGAAATGCACGCAAAGTTTCGTGGTCAAACGTGAGGTAAGAAGACCACTTGGAAGGCTTAGGCGTGGGTGAGAGAATAATGTTAAAATGGAACTCGAAATTTAATGTAAGAGTGTGGACTGGATTTGTCTGGCTCATTCTAGGAACCAGTGATGGGTTGTTGTGAGCACAGTAGCCAACATACGGTTTTATACACTTCAGGAAATACCTTGACTAGCTGAGGAAATATTTGTCTCTGAAGAAGGACTCTACTTCGTGGAGTTATTTATAGTCAGGCCGCTGCAAGAACTCCCATAGATGGCCTCTCCGCATCTCGATCGAGGTATTACTCCTCTCCAAAAGTCGTAAAGGTCAAGTTCAGCATCACGCCTTGAATATGTATGGGGCAGTGGAGGTATCACTTCACACATTTTTAACCTAGCACTAGGTGCAGGCATGTGACCAACTTCAATCTTTGGCCGCTTCATCCCGGGGGAAATTAGCCCTATACCCATCCGTTAGGAGGATTTTTGGGTGCGGTCTAGTCGCCGTAGTAAAATGTCTCATACTCCTGCCTGGAATCCAAGTCGTACTCCTCTACCGTAAAGCCCACAGCCTAGTCGCTAAACTGACTTGGCTATCATCGTACTGTCATATATTCGTCACATGTAGCGTAGGCGTTCTGCTGACGCGTGTGTTGGTAGCGATAATCTTCGCTAGAGGCGAAGGTTGTGGGTTAGAATAGGCGTGAGGGGCTAGAGGGTAGAACAACAGTAGACAGAGTGGCCTTAATATATTTTGCATAGCGCGGTCGGTGTGGAAGGAGGCACAGCTTGTCGCCCTCGTCTGTTATATTCAATTTAAGAACCAATAAGCACTTAGGATTTTATGTATTTAGGTATTTATCTCTCTCAGCATAATACTCTTATGTGAATGAGTGAGTCACATCCCGGTTGTCATGATTGGGATAGAGGTTGGGACTGTGCGCTCTGTGAGGTACGCGCTGAAGCCGAAGAAACAGTTTGTATAACTGAGACTGCGTGTAATGTGTGGGGTAGCGTAAGAGGTGAAGCTGACAACAGTTGATCATAGATCGTATAATACAACACAGCACAGCCATATGGCAGCACTCTGATAGATGGAATAAATTAACGCTAGTTTTTTATTAATATTTAAAAAATAGACCGATGAAAGAGGCAGTGGAGTAGTGCGTGAATGTTGCGGCAGCCCATCATATGACAGGTACGTGGCTAGTTGGTTCATATGACAGGTACGTGACTAGTTGGTCCATATGACAGGTATGTGACTAGTTGGTTCATATGACAGGTACGTGACTAGTTGGTTCATATGACAGGTACGTGGCTAGTTGGTCCATATGACAGGTACGTGACTAGTTGGTCCATATGACAGGTATGTGACTAGTTGGTTCATATGACAGGTACGTTACTAGTTGGTTCATAAGACAGGTACGTGACTAGTTGGTTCATATGACAGGTACGTGACTAGTTGGTCCATATGACAGGTACGTGACTAGTTGGTCCATATGACAGGTACGTGACTAGTTGGTTCATATGACAGGTACGTGACTAGTTGGTTCATATGACAGGTACGTGACTAGTTGGTTCATATGACAGGTACGTGACTAGTTGGTCCATATGACAGGTACGTGGCTAGTTGGTCTATATGACAGGTGCGTGGCTATTTGGTCTATATGACAGGTGCTTGGCTATTTGGTCCATATGACAGGTGCTTGGCTATTTGGTCCATATTTATAGAACTATTTTAAATAAAGAAAATTTAGATGGGGGTGCATATAGCAGGCACGGGAGGTAACAAAATCCGTATGAAGTTTTGGTCGGAAAACCTGAAGGAGATGGTACACTTGCAAGACATAGGCGTTGACGGGAGAGTAACATAGGCACTTCTCAAGCAGACTGTGGTCGATGGAATTTGTTTGTGTGTTTACTCATTTAGATTTGTTTGTGTGTTTACTCATTTAGATTTGTTTGTTTTTGTGTGTTTACTCATTTAGATTTGTTTGTGTGTTTACTCATTTAGATTTGTTTGTGTGTTTACTCATTTAGATTTGTTTGTGTGTTTACTCATTTAGATTTGTTTGTGTGTTTACTCATTTAGATTTGTTTGTGTGTTTACTCATTTAGATTTGTTTGTGTGTTTACTCATTTAGATTTGTTTGTGTGTTTACTCATTTAGATTTGTTTGTGTGTTTACTCATTTAGATTTGTTTGTGTGTTTACTCATTTAGATTTGTTTGTGTGTTTACTCATTTAGATTTGTTTGTGTGTTTACTCATTTAGATTTGTTTGTGTGTTTACTCATTTAGATTTGTTTGTGTGTTTACTCATTTAGATTTGTTTGTGTGTTTACTCATTTAGATTTGTTTGTGTGTTTACTCATTTAGATTTGTCTCCACACGAACAGTGCAAAACATAAGAATTTACTGGGGGGTTTTTTTTCCGTCTGCAGTGGAACTTGAATGCGACGAAAATTGCGCCTTCATTTGTTTTTGTTTTCGAATGCGTTTGAACTACACTGTGGTAGTCAGTTGCAGATGGGCTGTTTGTGCAGATGTGCCAGGCTGACTGACACACATCGCCCATTACTAACCCACACAGCCGAGCTTTCACTGTCTCTACATTCTGCTGTTCATTACTAAATACGAAACCCCACGATGGATATTCACAGTAAACTCAGTGGTGTAAAATGTAATTACTCTATCAATTATCAGTCAGTTTTGTAATTTATTGATTATAGAAGAAGAACATTTACAGCTTTTGTTACATTTATTACAAAATGTCCAATACGTTTTCAAATACGAAGGGATGGGGAATATAAGGTAGAAATAAAAGTGAACATTTACTTGTGTGTTCTCATAACATTGAATATGAAGATTGCGATCTTCTGCAGACTGTACAGTCTTGTAATCTGTTTCAAAGGCCGACGTTTTAGAGGAACACTTCTACCCTGAAGATGGTGGGCTTACGTTACTCTGAAACGTTGGTATGTCTTGCAAATAAGATGACGCTAAGACAAAGAAGAGAAAATAATCCGTAATATTAGTAAAATGTTCTTTAAATTGAATTAGTTCTACTTTTACGAGTTTTACTCATGTGAAAACCGTGGTTAGGATGAGAAATAGGTTAGGATCATAGAATAAATATGGACTTGGAAAGAGTTTGTAGCACGCATTGTCGGGATTGGAAAATCACGGAGAGTTGTCTGTAAACGTGGGATGCTACTGTGAAATTGGTTCTTAAACAGATATGGACGAAGGATGTGGAATGGATTCATCTGACTTAGAATAGAGGCCAGTGGCGCTTTTATGAACATGGTAATTGATATTTATTTTCCCTAAAATTTACTCAGGAGCAACTAGCTTCCCAGAAGAACTCCGTTCCATGGAATTAATCCATTAGTTACAAGAAAATAGCCTACAGTTTTTATGTAAGTATAAGCGTTTTGTACAAAACCTATAACTTTGCTTCTCCTTCTATATTACAGAAGTGATCGAATTACACAAACACTATCACTTCGGTGTCCTGTTGACAGCAACGTGATGCTTGTTGTGATCACAGTAACTATATCTCACGCAAAGTATAAATTATTGAACCTCTCACTGAGATCTTCGCTCTTCTGGTATGTTACGCAGCGTAGATTGGTAGTTAGTTGCCGACGTTTCGAGGCAACCTATCGTTCCCATCTGCACGGGTCAACCATCCAAGAAGACTTAGACTGCTTGATCCTTGAAGATGGGAGGTTGTCCAGAAACGTCGGTAACTAACTATCAATCTACGCTGCGTAACATACCAGAAGAGCAAAGATCTCTTTTACACTGCAGCGGAAGCCTGAAATCACGCTAAACTCTGTTCTGTTTCTCCATCCTATATTTTTCCCTTTCTCTCAGATCCAAATCATCGAAGCGCCTTGCCATAGAACAACATAGGCTATGTTTTTCCCGTGACATGCCAAGTTACACACTATATACAACTATGCGTCATACTGTATTGCTAGTCATAAATATTTTACCACCGAACTAAGCATTTTTTTCAACAATTAAACCAAAAAATGCACTTTATTTCTTAAGTATGTCCAATAACCCTACACATGTTTCGGCTGCAACAGAGCCATCATCAGGGGTTCAAGGTCACGTTCACTTCAACATTCATTAATCCATTTGGTATCACCACTTATACACCACAATATATGTGTAAGTAGTTTTTCCTTGATGTTACGATAGCGGTATACATATTTTGCCTGTTGGGCATTAGCAAATTTTACGTTTTGTTCACCGTGCAATTTGATAACATTCAACAATTAAACCAACAAATGCACTTTATTTCTTAGGTATGTCCATTAACCCTACACATGTTTCGGCTGCAACAGAGCCATCATCAGGGGTTCAAGGTCACGTTCACTTTAACTTTCACTAATCCATTTGGTATCACCACTTATACATCAAAATGTATACAATGTGATACGTAGGGTTAATGGATATACTTAAGAAATAAAATGCTTTAGTTGGTTCAATTGTTGAATGTTATCAAATTGCACGGTAAGTATGTTTCTTTTACACTCGCTCAATACTGAAGCGAAAGAGGATGCCGCTGTTGCGGGAATGCAGCCGGCAATAAACTGATTTCGTTTGTTTAACATCGTAGTGTCTGGGATATGACACCGTATAGTCTGACAGACAGATTTGAAGCATTTCGAAGATATTAACGGTGATGATGGAGGTAGTAGGTTCTTTTGCAGACTGGTACTTATCCACCAAAGTACACGTCGTCACATCCCAAAAGACCGTGATCTTATTTTTTCTTTGTAGTGGTCTGTGACTTGATGCGTGTCAGGGAATCTTACATTGTAAATGCATTCCAAAACTAGATGCAGGTAAGAGGCAGAACTCGGGGAATGACGGATCACATGTCCCAGCACCTGTACGTCAAGAGAGAAGCTACAGCGATGGATGTTTCAAGTGGGATTCGAACCCATGATCCAAATATTTGACTGTTTATTGGATACAGAGAATGTATAGACGTACATAGTCCGTAACTTATTTAAGTGTAATTATAGACAGAATGGTTTAATCAAGCAGTAAAACAACATAGTTGTGTTAAAGTGGTTTAGAGCTCCGTGAACACAGCGATGTATTCTTCGGGGTGCATTTACACAATTACATTCTGTCTTTTTAACGACCGATGTGCAGCTTAGAAAAAAGGTAAAGCAATCCCATTACAGGTCTTGGCAGGCCCTTAGGGCTCCAGGAGGTCGAGGCTCCCAGGTTTTTAGACAATCGGCACATAAAGGTGGTAAGGTTGTCAGCCCTACGCACCGGTCGCCTTTACCCCCCAGGAAACATTCCTGGTACTCATTTCTGTTAGAGGCTGAGTCGACCCCAGGGCCATAGTGCGACCGAAACGATTATGTCAGTGAAAAATTCCAGTGACACCATCGGGAATCGAACCCGCGACGTTCCGATGTGCAGCGTAGACCCAAAGACATGTCGCTACACCGCATAGTCTCTAGTACCTGTTGCTAGCAGGTTAGTAACTAAACCAAACTGAAACTAAACTGAGGAATATGGTCGATGAGCAGGCCAAAAGAAAATTTATCCCTTTCACGTAGAACGAAGGCTCACAAAAGATCGCTAATGGCTATTGTTCTGAGTAAAATTAACTTCTTTGGAAAGACAAACTACTGTTCATATGAAATATAAAGCTGTGTTTATATGCTTGCTTTATTTCTCTTAGAAATATGTGATGTATTCCACTGAAAAAATTGCTGACTTTCAAGCATTAAACTATCTACGCTATATAGCTACATCAAGCTTCACTTCCTGTTTCCATGTAAACACCCTGCGTTTACATTACAAAGACGAACCGTTTAATGTTTCTCGGGTAAGTTATCGCTGTTTAGTATAATTAAACAATATCTGTCCAAATACAACTAAATTCTATTTACTATATAGAACTACATATTTCGCTCTATGTCAGGTCATCCTCAGGTTCACAATTGGTCTTTAAAATATATTGGGGAAGAAATATACGTTAAGTGAGTCCATAAAACAATTAAAATTATTAATATTGCTAAACATTAAGGTCATAAACAAGAGCAATATGTGTGGATAGGCGTTCTACATAACTGTTACAAATAATGTTTATAGACTTTACGTCTTTGTTATTCCAAAGTTGTCATAGCATCATCACCAGTCTGAGTACCTCGATGTGGATTCGTTCCAAATTTAATTATGTAAGTGAACTTCCTTCCACATTTTCTGATCCACGCTGCCAACTGGGAGTTAGTGTATAACTACATAATAGGTGAATAGCTTTATGTTTCGTGCTTAGTATTACAATTGTCTGAGATAATGTGTCTACATGCTGTGTAGGTTATCCAATCTACACAGCATGTATACGCTGTTTTAATGTGATAATATGTGGTACATATTGTTAACATTGCGCTGTCTTAATGACTACTGTATTCTGCAGTCTGCATTACAATTACTAGCTCTGCGTTTTACCCACATAGTCTATTGTGTGTTTGTTACCATACTCAGGAAAAATAGGTTATGTCCATAAATTGCTTTAATCGATTGGGCATAATCTTTATTATGGATGCAGTAATGATTTACTGTGAGGTAATAACTGAATCTTGAAATGTGATTCGAATGAATTTCGTACTTAAAAGGTGAAGAACAAGATGTCATATAAACAAAGGTACCTTACATCTTAATTTGATGTTAAACCAGCGTCTAAAATAAAATTAAATACACAAATAAAACCACATACAGAAAGTTGCAAAATTTTTATCCGTTTAGCCTCCATTCCTTTCTTTTAAGTACCGTTTACTTGAAAGCTGGACAGCTGGCTGGAAGTCAGTATGCGTCCGAAAGTTTCTGCAGCCAGCCAAATCGATCAAGGTGTTCCGCGGTTTCCCTCGGCCGTAGAGCGTATGCTGAGTTGACACACAAATTTCACGTTGCACTGCATTATTCTTATGCAGCTCTTGTGACATTAACTTCAAATTTCCCGCCCAAACGCAGCCTCCCACTTTTATATAAATTCCGTCAAAATGCTACCTTCCAATTGCACTATTCAACAAAATATAAAATTCAGACCAAATGCTCAACTTCTTTCCTCTGTGACATACAGCCCACTTTCCAGTACCTACCTTTTTCACTACCTTTGACAGAAGGACGAGTAGGCACTATCTTAGAAATTTCAGAACCACAAATGTTCTGTTTCTCCCTATAATAAACGTACGGATTCTCACTGCACTCGTCGTCTTTGATTTTATGCTTCAAAGAGTTAAGTCGTTAAGTTGGACTGTCTCCTTGTGCCTTCATGTACAGATCATTCTTCATCCTTTTCGTCCTAAAGCGAGGCCCAGAAATGCTTCAGAAAGTGCTTTTGTCGTGCCTCAGATAAGTTATGGTGGATAGGGTATGTGGCACGTATGGAGTAGAAGAAAAGTGTGTGCAGAATTTTGGTGGGAAAAACTAAAGGTAAGAGACCACTTCGAAAACTTAGGCGTAGATAGTAGGATAATATTATAATGGATCTTAAAGAAATATTATTAAAGACTGGATTCAGCTGGGTCATGATTAGGAGCAAGTACGTGATCTTGTGTACACGGTATTGAACTTCCGGCTTCCATAAAATGTGGGGAATTTCTTGTCTAGATGAGCAACTTTTAGCTTCCCAGAAGAACTTGCTGCATGGATTTGGTGTCTCAGATAACACGGTGTAATATCATGAAATGCTCACCATAGGGCATTAAGGGACTGGCGATTATGAGATAGGCCGAAATATAATAAGGTCTTTACGATCACAGTTACACCATACTGAAACCGCGGAAAGAAGTCCTAGGTGTTGATCCACTTTCACGTGTTTCTCGAGGCATTACGTTTCGTGTCCAGCGTACAATCCTCTATACTCCCCTCGACTTGACTAGCCAGTCTGTTCACAGGAATAATGTAAATGAATTATAATTGTCAATAGAAACAAGCTCTTTGTGCTGGTTAACATAGGCAGAGGACGTTGTAGCGCATAGGTGGCCATACTTTTGAACTCAGTGATCAGCTGTAAAGACAGAAAACGTTTCTCTATCCACCATAGTACATGAGTATTAAAATTAGGTCAGCTAGGCAAAGAAATGTAAAATGGCGTAATAACGTCAAGCATATATAAGTACAATTGTTTCATTTAGTAAAAATTGTTCTTTTAAAACTAAAACAATTTACCATAATTGAAAGGTGTTTTTCATTAGCCTTCCTATTGCGAAGTTGAAGCATGACACTGCATATCTTGCAATTACTTACTGAAAGAGGGTTCATAATTCCTTAGGCACAAGTGAAGGCAGTACTTTAAACGTTCATCGGTTAGACGTCTTCGATATCTTGACTTAATTATCTTCATGTGGGAGAAGGCTTCTTCGCAGAGGTAGTTTGATCCAAAAAATGCTGTCAAACGAAGAGCTATTGATCGTACTGAGGTGGCAAATAAATTTTGATAGAGACCAAACAACTGGCCGCGATTGACCAAACAACTGGCCACGATTGACCAAACAACTGCCGCGATTGACCAAACAACTGGCCGCAATTGACCAAACAACTGGCCGCGATTGACCAAACAACTGGCCGCAATTGACCAAACAACTGGCCGCGATTGACCAAACAACTGGCCGCGAATGACCAAACAACTGACCGCGATCGACTGGTAGATCGCGATTGATTGTTTGATGATCCTGCTGTATGGGCATACAGCAGTAGCCGCAGAGTGCGAAAACAAAATGTGTCGTGGCTTTCGTTTTGAATATCGTGAGCGAAGCTTTGAAACCCTCCGATGAATTTCGGTGTCAAAACAAGTACTTAAAAGTCAGATACAAATTTTGCATGCAAGGCTAACGCATGCTGTCTGTCGTCATGGTGGTAGTAGGAGCCGATAGCGTAAAATACAGTGACGTACGCTGGCGTTGTTATAGCAGTGTGCATCCTAGTTGAATAAATATTCCTGCGTACGGCTAGGGAGCATCACCAGTTTGCTGTAGTTGAATTTTAGCAACCCATCATGAATGCATCTGTCTAGCTGTCTTCCCAGAAGTTTTCTTTTTAGTATTTCACATATTCAATGAAATCGTGATTAAAAAAAACTGACACTCAACGAAGACTGGATGAAATACCAGGATAACACGACAAATTATACCTCGACTGCCCCCTTCCACACTTTCCCATTTCGTCATATCATTTGTGCTGCATGATCTGACTTACTGGTGGCGTCGTTAAGCCCTCTTAAAGCACAGTGATTACTTTACGTACTACCGTGTTTCCTGACATTCAGAAATTCTGCATTCTACCCACATTCTGTGTTTCTGTTTGTTGTTGTATGAACTTCAGAACAAATAGACTAGTGCTTATTATCCTATACAGTAAAAAGGTAAAGGTCTCCCTAGAACAGGCCATGAAGGCCCAGAGGGGGAGTAGAGGTATAGCTCTACTCTTTCTTTAACCCTGACACTAGATGAGGGTGGATGGTCAACTCCACGCCCCGGCTGCTTTACCCCCGGGAAAGAGATCTGATACTCATTGTGTAGGAGGCTGGGTGGGCCCCAGGGCCGGTCTGGACGGCTGCGGAAAATCTCACCCCCACCGGGATTCGATCCCCGGACCGTCCAGCCCGTAGCGAGTCGCTATACCGACTGAGCTATCCCGGCCTACATCTTATACAGTATTAACCCATTCTTTTTCGTAATGAAGGCGGAGTGTGTTTACAGCACGGTACAAGCTGAATCTTTAAACATAATTCAGGTTAGTTTTCGTCACAGAATAGCGTTTTCCTGCACTCTGATTTCTCTGTGCGTAGCTCGACATGGTGTATCATGTACCATAGAAACACAAGGGCACGCTAAGGGCAGCTGGAAGTCATCTGTGGTTATTGCTGATGGAATAAAACTAAAAGCATCCCATAAAGGTCTAGGGTGAAGTGGCGCAGCCTGAGATCTGACGTGAGGTAATGTTAGAAGACTGTAAGCGTACACTCCATGTTGCTGATCCGCTAACCGATTATCGCCTTTTATTGTTTAGTGGGTGCAGTTTGTCGGGATAATTTTTCTGACGAAATCTTCAATATCACTTCTCAGGCGCGGTCGCATAGTCGCGAAGAGCGCCTATTGGTTTATTATGTCTAAATGTCCGTCTGTCGGCGTGTATCAACGCGGCTCCCACTGGACGGATTTCCGTAAAATTTGATTGGGGACTTGTGAAAATCTGTCGACAAATCCCAAATTTGGTTAAAATCGCGCAAAAATATCGGGCACTTTACATAAAGACCTGTATACGCTTTACTGCATGCCTGCGACATTAAATTGCCATTACAAGGCTCTCTTTGCGTGAAATGGTATTAGGCTGTTAGGATAGTCGAGGAGGTGAGGCTTGCTCAGCTGTTCAAGAAATCAAATCAACATCACATCATCAGTCCAACCCAACTTTATATTCTTAGAAAATGCTACATGTTTCGGATTAAATAATCCGGGATTATGTAATCCGAAACATGTAGCAATTTAGAATATATATAGTTGTGTTGGACTGATGGTGTGGTGTTGTTTTTATTGCTTCAAGGACACAACAGGATGAAATCTCTTGAAGAAATTTTTGCATTTTGTGAAACCATAAGTTTCGTTATTGTGCTTGCGATAGTTAGAGCTCGCCACTGGTCCTAAGCCAGATGAATCCATTCGCTATGTCCTATTATATTTTTAATTATGTTCTAATATTGTTCTGTCCCCTACTCCTATGTGTATTAAATAGCCTCTTCCATTCATATTTTCTGACCAAATTCCCATGCGTTCTAAACGTCCCGTAAATGTTATGCTCTTGAGGAAGGTATTATATAGTCCGGACTCTATTTTGCTTTCCGCAATTGTATCAAAACTGGATGTCGAAAATAAAATTTAATTTCATATTCCTTGATTTTATCGCCATAATGTTATCTGGCGCGCATACGGAACGACGACTCTGCCCGCATGCAATGTCACCCCTTTCTCCCGACTGACGTGGGGTGTGAAAATAAAATAAATGCATATAAAAAGCCGTGCCGTAGCTCTGGTCGTTAATTTCTGGCTTCTGACTGCGGAGACACACGTTCGCTTCTAAGTCAGTCCGTGTGGGATTTGTGGTGGACGAAGCGGCACTGGGACATTTTCTCGCTGAATATTTCGGTTTTCTTGTGGCAGTTACTGTTCCACAAATGCTGATTATTGATCCATCTTTCATGCGGGGGATGGACAATGGCTCCGTTAGATGCGCACTTCCTCAGAGAAACAGTCGCATCCAACCACGAGGGAATGAAAGCAACACGCTGGAATGGATTGATTCCCTACGGATTGAGCACAGAAGACACGCGAACCTTCTAGATCAATACGTGACAAGTAGAGTAGGCCTACACAGTGACAGACGTTACACTCTGTGCGGAATGCAGGCTGCACAGGTCTGGCGTCTTGTCATATCAGTAATCCCCGGCCACGGGCCGTGCCATGGCTCAGGCGGTTAGTCGCCGGCCTCTCACCACGGAGGCCCGGGTTCGATCCCAGGTCAAGTCCATGTGAGATTTGTGGTGGACAAAGTGGCACTGGGACAGGTTTTTCTCCGAGTTGTCGGTTTTCCCCTGTCAATTTCATTCCACTGGTGCTCCATTACTTGTAAAACTTGGTAAAAAGAACTGCTCATCTTCATCTTCATCTTCATCACAGGGGTTGCACAATAAGCCTTAAGGCTGCGGTGCGTCCGTAGCATCAGCTACGGGGCCCCCTCACCACAAAAAAAAAAAAAAAATCCCCGGCCACAACTTCGCTTGCTGTCATGAGCTCAGCACGCAGTTGTGTTTTCAACACACATTTCATTTACCTCAAGTTTCTAACTTTAAAAGTCGAATAAGAGATGTTAAATTAAATAAGTTGATGATAATATATTGGACGCTGTTGTGAGCACGGTAACGAATTTAAAGTTCCACAAAACGCTGAGAAATTCTCGACTGGCCGAGACACTAGTAGCTTTGCAGGAAGGAGTCTATTCCGTGGAGTTGTAAGGATTTGACAGTTTAACGTCAGTAAATATTAGGGTTACAGTGCGTTGTTGTGTTTTTCAGTAGCAAGGTGCCAATTTTTCGTAAAAATCTAACGCGTCAATCACCTTTTTTTGATGATGGAGGCATCAAGCTGATACCTGCCTACGTGTCTGCAAATATGCACGGCCTTCCGTTCCAGAAAGAACGTACTAAGACATACTGAGAGCTAGGGTCGTGAAAGAAAATTGTATTTTATGGCTTAGTTGCGGAATTGCAGCACGGTTTGAGTGAACAATTTTTTTCTTTCTTTATGGCTCGACAGCCCTATATGGGCCTGGGCCTCCTCGTTTCGTCGAGGCTTCACGTCACACTTTAGACACACCACACGCGGTAGGACTCCTCTGGACGAGTGACCAGCCCGTCGCAGAGACCTCTACCTGACAACACACAACACTCACAACAGACAGACATCCATGCCCCGGCGGGATTCAAACCCACGATCCTAGTAACCGAGCGGCCGAAGACCCACGCCTTAGACCGCACGGCCACTGGGATCGGCTTTGAGTGAACTTACGTACTTGATTAGGAGCAGAGAGAAATGGCAGGATGGAGCAGTGATAATAATTACACTGATAAGCATACAGCTGGTCTCGCTTAGAAGTTTAATTCCTAAGCTTTTGTTAGTAACTGCGAAATTTATGCGAGGTTCTGACGGTGGTAGCTGTGGTGTGGTGCCGTAGCGTATTTTGGTATATATTTACAGATATGTTAAAGGAAAGCTTACCTTACCACCTTCATGTGCCGATTGTCTACAAATCTGGAAGCCTCAACCTCCTGGACCCCTCAGGGCCTGTCTAGGCCTGCAATGGGGTTGCTTTACCTTTACCTTTGAAGGAAAGCTTTGCGTCAGTCAGTCAACTCGATACAAGAGAGTGTCCTGAAGATACACCACGTGCTCCCAAGATTCGGTAAATATTTACAAGGCTACAGCATATATTCCAACAACTGAACTATAATTAGATACAATAATATACAAATATGTTGCAGCAGCAGAATTTCTGCAATAGACGTTTGTTTGCAATTAAATAACGACTGTTACGATACACATTTTGTACTACGGTTTTAATCGTTTTAACCACTTTAGCGTTTGTATTTTAACTTTACTATTGCTGTACTTTTCTCTATCCGAAGATAGCCGAAGAGGCCGAAACATGTAGGAGGACTAGCACATGTTAGTATATTATTGTATCTAGTTATAGTCCCGTTCTTGCAGTATATACTGTGACCCGTGTTACTGCACGGAACACGGATATTTTTAAATTTACCAGCCTGCATGCCGTCACAGTGGGCCGGGATAGCTCAGTCGGTATTGCAACGCGCTACGGACTGGACGGTCTGGGGATCGAATCTGGTGAGGGTGATTTTCTGCACCGGGCCAGACCGGCCCTGGGGCCCACTCAGCCTCCTGTACAATGGATACCGCGTCATTTCCGGGGGTAAAGCGGCCGGGGCGTGGTGTTGACCACCCACCCCCATCTAGCGCCGAGGTTAAAGAAAGAGTAGAGCTATACGTCTACTCTCCGCTCTGGACCTTCATGGCCTGTTCTAGGGTGAACTTTAACCTTACATGGCGTCACATCTTCTTCTTCGAAATTCGGCCAAAGCATTTTGGCTCAGAATGTACAATGAAAGATTATGTTAGCTCCTGAAAAGACTCCTCTTATTTCCCATGTCAGTGTTCGTATCCATATTAAAAATATCATCCATCACTGATGCCAAACGTTTTGCATTTTATTTTCCTAACCTGACGCTAGGGTCCTCGCCTTTCATATTTCGTGTTTGTTTATATACGTGGTGACAGTTTCTAGACAGAGTAAGATCGACTTGAAGAAGCAGACAGTAGAGAAGGTTGGTGAACCGCCCAAGCAGGAAGTTTTCAAATCGGCCGTCACATAACCTGGGGATGGCCTCCGAGTGCTGTGCTGCAGCCTTTATTTCTGAACTGTGTATTGACATAACACTTCTACGTGCAACGGTGGGCATGTGAGATAGAATTGTGAAGATATGACGTCACGTAGCTGCTGTGGTGTAAGCCTTTGAAGAAGGACGGTTGGGTAATATGTTTAAAACATTTCCTACTTCACAGAAAACGACTAGGTCCCTATTAAAGTACAAACTTGTTAATGCTGTGTATTTTCGGAGTCATATTAAAAGCATACAGACACCATGAACAGAATGCAGATTTTATACATATTGATCATTTAAGGCCCAATGGTAACTGTATGTACCACCTACCGTAATAGAGTAGAACCCGGTTATAACGACATCGGTTTACACATCTCGCCCACAGAGTCAGATATTCTATGGTACCAATTAATTCGTCACTGTTAACCATAACATTATACCCCTCGGTTATAACGACACTCGTTTTATAACGACACTCGTTTATAACGACACAATTTATTCAGTCTCTTTCATGACGTTATAACCGAGTTTAACTGTACTTAAAACTACATTTATTTATATATTTATAAGCTCCGTATGATTCTCAAAGTAAACACCGATTAATCCCCTAAACAGCACTTACCGGTTGGTGTTTTTAATTGTCACTGGATGTATTTTATGTGACACAGGACTTAAAGTTTGTGTATAATTTACAGGAAGGTCAGTCTTCAGAGGGTTAAAACAACACGCGGTGCATACAGAATTTATGTTTAACGGTTTAAAGCTTGGGTCTCCAAGCAGTTGTCTGCGGTCTATTGCGCGGCCCGCGGCCTCATTGATTAATTGGCATATACTATAAAAATTAAACAATAATTTAGGCGATTAGGTATTCCATTTGTTATTTGAAATCTGTGATCTTCTGGGTAATTACACGGCGTCGTGTGTAATTACCCAGAAGACCACAGATTTTATCAACATCGCGGCGTAAGCCTGAAATCAAGGTTATTTGTTCACGTGCGGCCCGCAGACCAGCCGAAGATAAGGGCTGTGGCACTTTGCCATAAAAGGTTGGACGCCCGTGGTTTAATGGCAGTACTTCCTGACACGAATTGTTAAACCTTCAAACATGCAGTCAGAAACATTCTGAGATATAGCCTAAATAAAAATTAAACCTTAAAGGTCGGTGGTTACTATGTTTACCACCTGCTGTAACATTATAAACGTCTGTGTTTTGCACACACAGTGTAATTCGTGCGTTTCGTGTGATGCCCATAACGAACAGTAGCCACTTCCTTTGATAACATTAACCTGTGGGTCTTCATAATGGAGACGCAGAATTTTGAACGGCCCTGAAGATGGAGGCAGGAAACTCACCCGAAACTTTAGTACCTTTATACCCATTTGCACGGTGGAATATTCGTATCATTGTACTGCTGTTCCAGTCTCGTCCCGCCCCCTGCCCAGTCTGCTGTTAACGAAAGCAATTTCGAGTTGCCAGAACCTGCTCGTGAAAGCGCCTTCGGCTGAGGTGTGATTAGGCACCGTTTGCAGGTTTCAGGGCGCTGCACGTAATGTTCGCAGCATAATGACGAGTTTCTCGTATAGTGAAACTTTTGGGAATATCCACTTCGTCTGTCCGTCCATACACAGTACAGCGAAACAGTAAAACTAAGACGAATTTTTATATGTTTATTGTCCCACGAATGTACACTTTTATTCACTATTAAGTTTTTTGTGAAACACAGTCCTACATGTTTCGAACCTTATCCCGGTTCATCTTCAGGGACTTCAGTACTAATCTCTGGTGCCTATCAGCTCTCGTTATGAATAAAATTTTCACTGTTAAACGTAAAGGAGTCCTCTACTCAAGTTAACTAAGTTTATGGAACACATTTTCTACAAAAAGATCCCTTAGATAATAAATAAATTGCCCGTCTTTCATTCAGTAGGCTTTTTCTGTGTTCAATAGGGCCCGTCACTGACATTCTAAGCCAGATGACTCCAATCCACATCATATTGTTCTTTTCATTTGAGGTACATTTTAATTATATCTTCCCATCTACACGGAGTTGTCTCTAATGGTCTCGTGAAATCAGGGTTTACGAAAAAATTTATGTGCAACTTCTTTCGTGCCAGCTACATGACGTGCCCATTCATGCTTAATTTAACCGTCGTGGTACTATCTGTTGGGGAATAAAAGT
Source organism: Reticulitermes speratus (assembly GCA_021186555.1). Lineage (NCBI taxonomy): Eukaryota > Metazoa > Arthropoda > Insecta > Blattodea > Rhinotermitidae > Reticulitermes > Reticulitermes speratus. The sequence continues at coordinate 3,928,648 of JAJKFL010000003.1, read as the reverse complement.
TATGACTCTCCTCTTTAAGTAATATTTTTCAGCCTCCTGTTACTGTTTCTCTGAGGACAAAATATTCTCCTCTGCACAGTGTTCCCGTGCCTTCTCAATCTATGATTTTCCCTTAGAATAGAAGTATGGGTCGGGCCCTTTATGGTCCCGATGCACGTAGGCCTTTAGCAGGCCCTTTGTGCCCCTTAACCAAATCTAAGTCAGGAGCCCTGTCCTTATAATAAAGGTCCAGATCGCCCCTAGACCTAGTTCTTTGATATCTTCAGGGTGTAAAAAGAAAGAACCCAGATAAATGTGTCTATGTGTTGCCAGAGCTTCACATTCACACAAAACATGAGTTGAGGTTTCCTCCTCTGCTCTGCATTTCCTACACAAGGGGCTGTCACTTAGTCCCATTATGTATGATTTTCCCTTAATGAGATAGTCCAAGTTGCGTACTCACAAAAGTGTAAAACTTTCCTTCTATTCCAGCTGTTATATCGTTATACAGGGTGTTTGATAAATCCCTCCGGGATTTCGGAGGTCTGTAGCTCAGGAGCCAAATCACACACGGGGGATGAGAGCATGTCAGTGAAAAGAGTACATATCCAAGTTTTGAACCTACCTTACAAATCTTAAATTGGTGACTCGACAGACGTCAATCCTGTAATCTAGCTCCTGCCACACACGTTCCAACATATGAACGTCGATGGTAGCAACTGCATCCATAATTCTTAGCCGAAGCTCCGGTAAATCTCTTGGTAAAGGAGGCACTTAAACACGATCTTTAACGTAACCCCACAGGAAAGAGTCACATGGAGTAAGGTCGTGTGACCTGGCAGGCCAGGGAATAAGTGTTGAGCTTTCTGTTCACCTGAAAACGCCATGTTTGCACACCACTGCCTCCTAGCGCAGAAACGGGTAACTAAGCCATCGCATCTGTTACGAAAAAACTTTTACATTTTCTCTATCCGTTGGCATGCTTTTATCTCTTATATGTGGATTTGCTACTGCACGGCCAAGCCTCTAAATCCCGGATGGACTTATGAAACACGCTGTTTATTGAAGACAGAAGGATAGAGATTCTGAACCGAGTGGTATATAACATTCCTCGAACTGAATGCAGATTTATGACGTCAGTTCTGGCTGACATCTTATGGACATGATTGTTAAGACCTTTCATGTTCTTTTGGCTTTTAATATGACCATTACTGTCTTCTGGGCTGTGACACCGTGCATATTGGTAAGTATGTACCTATCTGCCGAACTGCTCGGCGCCTTATCCCAAAAGACAGCAATTTAGAGATTATTAGTTTTCATTTCAGATGTGTCAGTTTTATTAATCAAACAGTCGCCAAACAAATAATTAAACAAATTAATAAATGAATTCTGGACCGCAACGCAAGTGAGGTGTGGCACATAATGTTACCGAGTGTCGAAAATGTTGGCACGGGATCTCTACTTGGCTCTGTCCGAGGACTGCTAATGTCACGTTTGTTTTGGCAGCGTGCAGAACTGGGAAGTAATAATTGCTCTAGGCGAACATAAATGACGTCAGGAGAGCAGGAATGCAAATTCTGCTCCTCCGTGACAAATATAATTGCGAGTTCCTCATTTGACAGGCAATATCTGGATCCTTGTCTAGCGCCCCTCTAATAAATTTCGCTTTATGTGAATTCAGTGTGCATATAGTTTGTGTATTATTTAGTTTCTTACATAGCTTTTCTTTCTGATGTCATGCGGAGGTTTTCAACATGTTTGCTAAGCGTAACACATTGCAGAATATCGGGAAGGTAAGTTACTTAAATAGAAGTAACTTAAATAGAAATGTTTCGTAAGCAAAATTCAGCGGCCATTTCTCACCCAAGTCTCCTGACTGCCTGCCAGATGGCTCTGGCAGTCACATCAGGATTGAGTAGAACATGTGCGGTCAGTTGGCTGGTCACTCACTACATCAACGCACATTACCATAGAAACCTCCTAAAGGAGGTCCCTATACTTCGCGTTGGAGCGACAGGGACAAACAACAAACAACAAGTTACTTAAATATACATTTCAAATAATGCATGTGACACATGATCTGCTTATAAAATTTTGTTCGGAAAACACTTGGAAGAAATAGTCATAGATAAGAGAATATTTATATGGATCTTAAGACAGTAGGACAAGCAAAGTGAACATGATCCTTGCGACCAGTGGCTGGTTTTACGAACATGGTAAAGAGCATTCGGTTTCCATAAATGGCGGTAGTTCATAGACTGTCATTTTTAGAGTAAGTGACATTTGTCCGAAATGCGTTGACACAGCAGAGGTAATTACTAGGCTCTGACAAATTCTTAGGCTCACAGTTTTACAGCTTATAGACTGACTATACGCATTAAAAACTTATGTTTGACTGATTCGAGTTGTGAGCAGTTAGTGTATGATTTTAGGGATAATTACAAACATGGCTGAAATGATTTAGGGAACACAGGTACTGAGCTGCGTCTTGTGCTGCCTGCAGCAATACATCCATCTCCACTCACTTTCCGCTCACGTATCCTAAAGTGATTGGTTTCCTAGCACCGTCACGCGTTTTATTATCCCTTGGTCTTTTCGCCACATCATAAATCCCCACGAAGGTATTGCCTGTGGGTTTTTATAAATTAAGCGTTACGTAGTGACTATAGGCGCATTCAAACAAGACAGGCAAAGTACTATAACGTAACACTGAGGCGCGTTCGAGTAACCATTTTTGCCGTGGAAAAGCAGTAAATATTACATATTCTGAGTGTGTGTCTGTAGCCTTAATTGTCCAACATGCAAAACACGTGCTCCATATTGTCGTCTGTGGCTTGTCCGACTGTACCACATTTTACCACATTATCTCATAAAGGGCACGATTTTCGTAGAAAAGTTATTGAACATAAAAAGTGTATTTAATTTTTCTCTACAACTTTTGTCTAAAACATTTATCTTTCTGAGAAGAATCGAGCGAGGAATTATCATACATGTACATCAGGTCTTCATGTAAACCCGTTATTCTTGTCAGATTTTAATGAAACTTGAGGTTTCCGACATATTTTCGAAATATACTCAAATATCAAATTTCATGAAAATCCGTCCAGTGGGAGCCAAGTTGTTCCATGCGGACGGACAGACAGACGGACAGAGAGACAGACAGACATGACGAAGGTAATAGTCGCTTTCCGCAATTTTGCGAACGTGCCTAAAATTGCTAAATTTCAACATGGTATGACCCTGCTATCTGCCTCTCTCACGCGCCATTGATAAGCCCGTTTTACACCTTATTTTTGTCTTGTGAATGAAACCACAAGAATAATCAGTTACAACAAACCCCCTCAGTAGAACAAATGACAGTCAGTTGTATCCAGGTAGCATGCCTAAACAACGTTAGTCATGGTAGCTTCTTCCGTAGAGCCATTAGGGTTTGAGCTGGACGACTCAATTTCGATTCTAGGTAGGAGTAAAAAATGTTCATGTTCCTTACACCATCTGCACTGGCTGTCGAGCTTATACAATCTTCTATACAGAAAGTGGGTCGCTCTCGGTGGACTAGTGGTTAGCGTGCTCGCCACTGGACCCAAGGTTCGCGGGTTCAATCCCGGCCGAGGTCGATGGATCTTTAAGGGTGATAAAAATCCGTAGCACAACTTTCTTCGGAAGGAAGTAAAGCCGTCGGTCCCATGTCGTAGATTTACAGCATGTAAAAGAACCTTACGAGCATGAATTGAGATGTTTCGTAAGCAAAATTCAGCTGCCATTTCTCACCCAAGTCTTCTGGTTGACAGCTAGATGCCTCTGGCAGTCATATCAGGATGAGTAGAACTTGTGCAGTCAGTGGACTGGTCACTCAGTACAGTATGCACACCTCCAGACCAAGAAGCCTCTGAAAGGAGGCCCTATGCTCCGCAAGGTGCGACAGGAGAAAAACTAAAAAAATACAGAAAGTGACTGCATTATATAGCCGGGCATAAAAGGGACAGTGTGCGAAATGGATCACCTAAGGCCGTCTAGAGCCGATGTCAAGAATGGGAAGTTATTACTCCACTTCGCCATACATCTTTATGTCATGGTGATTAATTAGACACAGATATAACTTTACCCTACCGTCCTTCGCCAGCACGAAGTATAATATCTTCTCATTATCTGATCTCCAAAGTATCTCTTTACTTTAGGTTGTACTCCTAAAATTAATTCACAATGGCAACAAATCTAGACACAGTTTACATTTACATTACAATTAGCATAACGTCCTTTGAAATTTGAACAAAAAAGATTGTTAATTCTTGTGTCTAACTACGCCACCTTCCAAAGATCCACTCTTATCCTGTATATTATTGGGAGATACTCTGAAATCATAATTTGAATATGAACTCCACGAATTGGGAAAGTTCTTGAATAGCAAGTTAACAGAACATGCGGTGCTCCTCCTTAGAAGTAACACTCTGTCGACAATGATTCAAACTGTAGTACCGACCGAAACTTAGGTATATATTGACTACGTGCAATGAGAAGAGGTTTTTAACTGATAAGAATTGCTTTTAAGCGTGACATCCCGTTGTGATATAAATACACAAAGGTAAGGAGAATGCCGTCAATAACAACATCTTTGTATATTGAGTTGAAATTTATTAAGCTACGTGTTTCGGCTCACCTATAAAAGGACCATCATTAGGCAGTAAGATACAAAGGAATAATTATACATGTGTTAAACCTTATCTTGTTTTTGTATTGTTGCCGTTGAGATCTCAACTTCTATGTCATAAAATATATAAGATATGTGACATATATATCATATTTATGACATATGCAATATTAGGCTTTACCTACTTTTTATAAGCCTCTAAATGTACGCATTTTGAGGTTCTCAAGATTGTGAGTGTCGAGATTACTGTATTACGAAATGCGACACAGTGTCATTTTTATATCGATGATGGCGTTTCTGAGCGAAATTCTCTCTCGCCTCAAACCTCGAGACAGAAGAATTAGAACTGGTAAGAATAAACTAGGATTATTTTATATATAAGGAAAGCGTCCCTGTGACTTTAAAAACGCTTACAGTGTTTGCCACAAAAACAGCCCTGTCCAACTTTCACCAATAGAAATTAAACTTGTGCTCGTATCACTTTTCTATTTTGATAGCCGTTGACACAGCGGTTAACAATTGTTGCAAGCATGTTTCGAATAAGCCAACATATCCCATATCAGGCGGCTGTAATGCTGCCGTAGTGTGACTCGGAAAGGTGAATATTATTACATTGTTCTCCCTTGCAATATGAAGCAATTCTGAGGAGCTACAACGTGAAGCATGTCCATCTAAAATTAGAAACCTAGCCAGATTGTCATATTGCACACAGTATTTTGGTTTAGATCCCATAATTACTACATCCGTCTGCAAGACCAATATCGCCTTTCCTAAACTTTGTGCTGCTTCTCACACATTTCTGAGGCCCATATTTTTCCAGCTGAAGCAACAAGTTTTCCCGCGTTCTTCCATAGCATGGCTTTACAGGGCTGAATAAATGTGTATTAGTCCACAGTATACTACAGACATTAAGGAAATATATAAATATCGTGTGTCAATTTATATCCTTACAGACATATTTGTAGCATGGAGTGGCCTCTCTCTTTCTTGAGTTCTACAATATCTACACCTTTATTAGGGAGATATGACCCATATCCTTGCACGTCTTACAGATATTTAACGTGGCCGTTACGGACACAAAAATAACGCGAAGTCCGTTAAATAATCCTCCAAAGTTGCAGATATGTTAAAGACGTTCAACTAACACACTGACACCCGATATACGAATGTTCTACAAATTGACGAATAAAATGACCGTGTTAACTGATCGTCAGGGCGTGTGTTTTCCAAGCATTCACGAGAGATTAAACACAAGATCACTTTCCTTCAGATGACTGATGAAAGGGTGTGCTGCTGTCAGACGTTAGAAATACACAATTGTTGCCCCTCTTCTAGTGTTGCAACTCTTCCGGAAACGATATATATGTATTCACGTAAAGTACATTTTTGCTTCCGGAAATGAAGCCTTTTATGAGGTAATTACGAATAGTGTGGCAGAGCCAGACAGGCCGTAGGTCATCGAAGAGGATGTGGTGCAAACAGGGTTCGATTTGAAAGCCGGGTACTGGAGATAAAAACGTAGAGTAACAATGTTTCATACTTACTGCATGCAGCCAGACGACACGCTGAGGTTAAGATGCATGGCGCATGCAGGATACTGAAGGCAAAAATATAGCCGTACATTTCAGAATATTTCGTCGGGCTGAAGTTCAGTTTATGTATGACCGATAAATTTATCAAAAGCGAAACGGACATAGATATGTAATATGTTTCTAGAAGAAATATAACAACATACCGTAATAATATTAATAACATTTTATCGGGTGTGTACGTACTGTGAACAACAGCAGAAAGTGTGACTGCAGAGGATTAAATGTAGTGACCATCTAAGAAGAATGTTAGGTTAGACGTACATTTCTTATATTGGTACTTTATCCAGCTTTATGTTATTTATTTATCTTATTTTGTGTTTTCCGCCTTTTCCTCTCTTACTACTTTCTCTCCTACTGTGCTTCTATGTTTCTTACTTTCGCATCTGTTTTTTAAGAGCTGTCTTTGTCGCACGGCTTTCTGACGTTTCGATCTCACCACTGGTCCCAGCACACTTTTCTAGTATCCATATTCTTCCGTAATGGTTTTCTCGTCTGCTTAAAATGGTGGTGTGAGGTTTCTTCAAATGTTGCTACCCGTTTACACGGCGTCACATAACTTACGTGCTGTTGATACCTCCATCTATTGCTCGGCGTGCAGGATTTTAACCCGAATGTTTCGTGTGTGTGTGTTGATGTCGTGTGTTCGTCGGATCTGTATTTGAATTGTAACCGATCAATTTGGAGATTTTCAGTGCCACTCATTGTGTCAGGATTCTGGTATCTGTTATTTAAAACTGTTTCCTTTTTATTTATAACTTAAATTCGTATTCACATAAACCTCTATATTAATATCCTTTTGTGCGATTTAAGTCAGGGGTATTCAGAATACTGTCTTCTGGTATCTAACACTTCGTAGTTTGGTAAATACACTATGTACCAATGTTTCGACAATCCTAACTCCAAAAGTGGAGGTTGCGTGTTTCTCCGAAACGGTGCCAAACTACACAGTTTTGTATCTCATAAGCCCGAAATCGTAAAAGCACTGATGTCGAAAGGGAATATTGGAACGACTAGCTACCACTTGTACACCCCTGACTGCAGAAACACACATGTGGTAGTATGTTGTTGGAACGTGCCCCGCAACAGAGCTCTGACATGCAAAAAATGGCGATTTTTTTTTTTTTTTTTACTTTCCGTGGGTTAAAGAAAAGTCTGAACTTTTGCTTCCGTTTAAAAATTGTATGTAGACAGCAAATCGTAGGCAGAGAGACGTGACGATTGCGAAATTTGCTGCATCTTGTACGAATCTTATAAAAGCACGTTTGGCTTCTCAAGTTTTCTTGTTTGTCGCGTATTTGTGTTACCAAATGTCACGTCGCACTATGACGCAGTACACATTTCTACAATCTTTCATTCCTAACATTTGTCTTGGCAAACTAGTAATGTTAATTAAACTATTTTGGATACTTTAGAAGAGACCAGCACTAATCTGGCGGACCGCCGCGGTCAGGGGGTTGCGGGTTTAAATCTCGACTTTGAACTCAAAGTTTGATTGTTTGGTACTCTTCCTCAGTCCTCTCCTGCAGACGCAGGGACATTAATTCTACTGACTCCACGCGTGATTTCAGGATTTCGCCGCTATGTAGATGAGATCTGCGCTCTTCTGGGATATTACGCAGCGTAGAGTGTTAATTCTGTACTGACGTTTCGGGACAACCTATCGGCCTCATTTTCAAGTGTCAAGAAGTCCAAGAACTTACTCCACGGTCGGTTCCGTCTACGTCATTTACAATTAACGACATTACATGACGAAATTTAGTGAAGTTTTTGTCTCGACTTTTTTTTTTGTTTGTTGATTATATCAGCCATCATGATGAGAAATATATCAGCGATGTTTGAATTGCATCAAATAATGGTACAAAAATAATGACACTAATATTTATACAGGACGTTTCTGACAATGTGGGATATTTCTTAATACAAACACATGTAATTACCAACAACGTGAAGGGTAATACCAAAATGAAAAAAAAAAAGTTATGCTAGGCGGTTTTTGCTATGAGAAATAAGTTCTAAGAACTTTGCCATCTCTGACTTGATACTTCTCATCGAATTAAGCCCCATATATAATCCTCCATCATTAGTGTATCAAATCGTCCGTGCTATCTCTTCTCCATGGCGTCAGTATCCTGATGGAAGCCTCTCACATGTTCTTCACTAACTTCGTACGTATCTGGTCTTAAGAACTCCACTATGACTGCAGAACGGGCAGACTTTCTGCAACCCAATATGACGTACAGCTCAATCAAATTTTCCACAAATTCGTGGTGTGTCTCATTTATGATCTTACCAAGGAAGGCATGCACTACCAACCGAAAAGCCTGCCAAACATTCCTTTCCGAATGAGTAATTTTGTCTTCCAATCTGCCGTACTTGTGGTTCAGTAAATATGTCACTCGTAACTGTTGCTTCAGACATCGAACTTGCATATTGCAATACATGTGGTGTGTGATACAAAACTTTGACTGACTGTTTCACCAGCCGAAGCTTAATGTGCTTTGGTGGCAGCAAGGTCTTTGGTAAGCCATATTTCTTCGACATTTAGTCCCTTTTATTGTGTTATGTCCACCACACAAACGTAGCAATCAACATAGTGGCTAGTGGGCTGTTTCCAAATTCGAGGACCTGCGAAAGGTATAGTCTATAATACTTGGTTCTAGGCAGCCGCCCTTCTAATGTTATCGGCAGGTATAAATATGCATTAAGCGCCACTTATTAATTCAAGCAACATGTAGAAAAATCAAAAGCAATATCTCTTTACGTACAGTTGTTCAGTTATCACCTCATCCTTCGACGCTTTAAATCTGAGTTATTAAAGCATCGTTAATTGAGCCACATTCAAGCAAACAATGTATGTAGTTAAGTTTGGTCAATAAGTTTATGTAAAATTCTTGTCAGTGTAGTTAAGTAATTAAAGTTACCAAGCACATATAATGCTAAGAGTCTCTTGGATATACAGGATGTTTTTGCGTAAGGTGTGCGAAACATGAGGATGTTACTATATGAGTCATTTTGAGTAAAAAGTCTTGTACAAACCTCTGCCCGATTATCAACAGTTATCGCCACAAGCATTTTTATATTTCAAGATACTGTAAGATACTGTAAGATACTGTAACATACTGTAAGTTATCAGTTGTTATGAACCACCTTTATGCTTACTCCCACCTCTGACAAACACTGCTCCCTCGTATTTCTCTTTTTAGGGGCTCAGAATTGTGCATACAGAATGATAGAGGTAATTTTGAACAGCAATCAGCTTAATATATCTGAAAATTAACGTCCTTTGATGCTACCTTATCAAACACTTAAACTTTGCCGTGCCATGGCTCAGGGGGTTAGTCGCCGACCTCTCACTCTGGAGGCCCTGGTTCGATCCCGAGTGAGTCCATGTGGGATTTGTGGTGGACAAAGTGGCACTGGGACAGGTTTTTCCCCGAGTACTTTGGTCTTCCCCTGTCAAGTTCATTCCACCGGTGCTCCATTACATGGAAAAACGAAAAAAAACTAATCACCTTCATCATAGGGTTGCAAAATAAGCCTCAAGGCTGCGGTTCGTCCGTAGCTGCTGCGGGGCCCTTCATAAAAAAAACAAAAATCGATGCTTTTTTGTGGTGTCTGGCACATACTGTCGTGTTGTTATACATGCAGCAGAGTAAGTAACACTGCACTTAGTTTCTGCTTTTGTTCTCTGGTGTTAGCTTTACAAAAGGTTTAGATTTAACGGATGTCTTTCGTAGTGGTCTTACCTAACACATAACATTTTTATTTTTACGTTATGATAAAACATACGTATTTTTAAAAAGTTTGCGTACATCCATATACGTACATTCAAATTCTCGTAGCAATCTAACGCTTAATAATCGAGCATGTGTTGATATACATCATTTTTACTCAAAATGACGCATAAAATAACTTCCTGAATTTTGGCATACCTTATTCCGAACACTCTGTATTTAGTGTCAAAACATACTTCTACAGAAGCACACAAACAAAAGCTACGCCTTGTCACAAAATGGAAAGTTTCTTGTTATCACTGTTGTATCTATATGTAAAAGAAAATTGAAATCTCTAAACCTGTTTTAACATAGACACGTCGCACCACTTCGTTATTATTGGCGTATCTGTTCATAACATTGGTTGGGACTGAATATTGTTTTATTGTGATTTTCTTCACCAACACCTACGGATACTTGAACACTGAAATGACTCTGACATATGACGTTCTCGTGGCGGTGAATATGAAAACTTCGGTGTTCTAGGATGTAATACAGGCACCATGCTTTGTAATTTTTAAAGTCACTTCTAACACCATGGCGAACGAGTCGACTTTTGAAAGTCGGAGCTAAAGTTGCGCCACTTACGTTAGTCTCAAAACGATGTAAAGAAATAGAGTGTGGAAAAATATACACTTTTTGAAACGATTTTTTTAGAATGTAGAATAACTTCGTGATGGCCGTGCGACAGTCTGATGGGTATTGTTAGTGAAACATTGGATGTAGGCAAGTGACTTATGGTATAGATATACCATGAACGTGTTCATACATTACGCTAGTATTATTTTTATTATTAGTATTATTAGTATTAGTATTATAATCACAGACATGGCAACGATGTGAAAGTTTAAGCTTATACCCGACAAATTTAAAGTTTGTAGCATATCTGTACGTAAGTAATAATAATAATAAAATAATAATAATAATAATAATCATGGCTCGACAGCCCTATATGGGCTTGGGCCTCCTCTTTCCGAGGTTACTTGGTCTTGTGCATTTGTGGCAGTGAGTGACCAGCCCACTGGCCGCGCTGTTCGACTCAATCCTGATGTGACTGCCAGAGCCATCTGGCAGTCAGTCAGGAGACTTGGGTGAGAAATGGCCGCTAAATTTTGCTTACGAACATTACTAGTTCTATTCATGCCCGTAAGGTTCCTTTACATGCCGTAAATCTACGACATGGGACCGACGGCTTTACTTCCCCTCCGAAGGAAGTGGTGCTCCGGGTTTTTATCACCCTTAAAAATCCATCGAACCCGCGAACCTTGAGTCTAGTGGCGAGCACGTTAACCACTAGTCCACCGAGGTCGACACGTAAGTAATAAATTCTTTGTAGAAATAACATAGGAATAGTATCTCAGTAACAGATTGTTAGATTAACTCTAAACAACAAGAATAAAGAATTTGAATTCTACTCGGAACTTCGTGTGTACTAAAGTTGTGTATGAAATTTAAACCTTTGCACATTTTGTATTTACCTTGAGGCTTCCATTTTTGTGTGCTTTTACCGTAACTAAAATGTTCAGTCCAAATGTACCTCTTCCTATGTGAGAGTGTGTCACGTTACACTTTCCATACATTGATTTTCCATGCTCCTCCACACATCTGCCTCATTACTGAGGCTTCATACTGGCTTTATTAACTTGGACTCCGCCTGTAGGAATGAATCGACGTCCATATTCGGTGACTACAGTTATGTTCCGTGCCAGAGATATTAATTATGTGCTGTGCCGTCAGACACCGCCTTCGATTAGGCAACACTCCTGTTTCCAACTGAATGCACTATTTATTTTATTTTAAAAAAACACTATATGGTTTCTTAAAATATTTTAGTAAAACCATACATATGTTTCGGCTTCCTCATGAAGCCATCCTCAGGGGTGTCAGAATGTAGGGTTTTACTAAAATATTTTAAGAAAGCATACAGTGTTTTTTAAAATAAAATAAATAGTGCATTCAGTTGGTTACTTAACAATAATTGTGAAAAATGCACGGTGATTATAGAATAAAGTACTCCTGTTTCGTATTATGGAGTTTCTGATTTCAGGTCTCGACAAGGGAACTACTAACTCTGCACATTCTTGGTCTTCCTCAGTCTATCCATAAATTCTCTTATGGTAGGTCTACCTCGCAACAGTCCATTGCTGTTTTCTTTCCATTTCTAATGCAGACGAACTGTGTTCTAATGCTTACGCTTTCGCGGTTGGCTTTCAGTTCGTTGGATTTCTCCAAGCGGCCAAATTCAGGACATCAATCCAAGCAACGGACATATATTATGTTTGCTGTGCGGTAGGAATTAAAATTTTAATTTCAGTATCTATAAACTCCGGCAGTTGTCTTGTATAGATTACATATGCGTGATATTGTAGAAAGTGTATAATTTGTAAATGTGTGGTTAAAAAAGGCTGGGATTTTTCACAAAGGAGAGGCCCAACCAGTAGTCAAAAGATGCCTCGTGATGACGTAATGGTAAGACGTGATACTCAAACGTTATGAACCCACATATGGGATCGAGGCCAAGAAGGATTGACTCCCCAATAGTCAGCTGTAAAATGACTTGGTTTTGGACTCAGGATTCAGTGGGTTGTGTAGCAGAGAAGTGACAGTTTGTGTAGCAGGGAAGTGACAGTTTGTGTAGCAGAGAAGTGACAGTTTGTGTAGCAGAGAAGTGACAGTTTGTGTAGCAGAGAAGTGACAGTTTGTGTAGCAGAGAAGTGACAGTTTGTGTAGCAGAGAAGTGACAGTTTGTGTAGCAGAGAAGTGTCAGTTTGAGTAGCAGAGAAGTGACAGTTTGTGTAGCAGAGAAGTGACAGTTTATGTAGCAGAGAAGTGACAGTTTGTGTAGCAGAGAAGTGACAGTTTGTGTAGCAGAGAAGTGACAGTTTATGTAGCAGAGAAGTGACAGTTTGTGTTGCAGAGAAGTGACAGTTTGTGTAGCAGAGAAGTGACAGTTTGTGTAGCAGAGAAGTGACAGTTTGTGTAGCAGAGAAGTGACAGTTTGTGAAGCAGAGAAGTGACAGTTTGTGTAGCAGAGAAGTGACAGTTTGTGTAGCAGAGAAGTGACAGTTTGTGAAGCAGAGAAGTGACAGTTTGTGTAGCAGAGAAGTGACAGTTTGTGTAGCAGAGAAGTGACAGTTTGTGTAGCAGAGAAGTGACAGTTTGTGTAACAGAGAAGTGACAGTTTGTGTAGCAGAGAAGTGACAGTTTGTGTAGCAGAGAAGTGACAGTTTGTGTAGCAGAGAAGTGACAGTTTGTGTAGCAGAGAAGTGACAGTTTGTGAAGCAGAGAAGTGACAGTTTGTGTAGCAGAGAAGTGACAGTTTGTGTAGCAGAGAAGTGACAGTTTCTGTAGCAGAGAAGTGACAGTTTGTGTAGTACCCCATTAAATTATTTACTTTTATTGAGAGATTTGAGGTTCTTAAAGGAGAACTGCAGAAGATTTAAGCTTTTTTGGTAAGTGATGCCGTGGCGACTTGTAAATCTTTACTGATGTTTCGAGTGACCATAGTAGTTCCATCTTCAATGTTGACTAATCTAAGAAGTGTTAAGTGCATATGAAGGCACTACGATAATTCGAATCCTCAGAACTGTTTAACAGTATACACGGAGTAACATCCCAGCAGAGACTAACCTTCAATTTAATTATTCAGGTCTCACCGTTTACTTGATTTTGACGATTACCATAAAGACGGCATTAGAATGGTGTTAATGAAGGCGAAAATGTGGAATCTAAATTCAACATACCGTTAGTGTTTTGGGCCTACCGTTTCAATATTCCCTCTCGTACCTACGAAAGAATGCACTGTATTCATAACCTAACATTAAATGCCACGTTGGGCATGAATATGCAAAATTCAGCAGCTCACTGCACACAGTATGTTTGTAAACTTACATCGAATTCCCTCATTGTAATGCTGTCGCAGTAGCCTGACCTCTCGACAACGGATGTCAGGTGTGGTCTATAGTTCGCTAGTCGCATTGTGTTGGCTCTGTTAACACATAATTCACATGTTACGGGCAGGTTATACTACACTTCTACAGGTAAACACGTACATACATTTCAACGAACGACAACAATAAAGTAGGCTAGTCCATGGAGCAGAGTCCTTGAGAACCTCATATCACTGATATAGTCTAAGAAGTTCCTAACCTCATTACATAGTACTAGAAGTATGGCTAGGTTGAACGTGTTCTTTATATTTTTACGAGTATGTAACTCCGTGCAGCAGAGTCTGTGGATTAAGAAACTAATAGTCGCTCAGCTAGTCGAAGAAACTTGCCGCATTTTATAGAAACCAAATGTTCATCAGCGTACCCTCAAAATCCCGTCATTGGACCCTATACGGGGCGATGTAAATCTGGCCTGTATCTTCACATTCAGTTTATTTACAACCAATTTTAAAACTATTCTCCCATCCACTGCAAAGTCATGCAAGAAATGTATTTGCTTTGGGGGTTTCTACCAAAATTCTGTATAAATTTCTGTCCTGTCTCATGCATGCCACATGCCCCTTCCATCTCATCCTGTTTGCTATGATCGACCTAATAATGTTTGGCGAAATGTACATATCGTGGAGCTTTCATGTAGGCCTGTGTGGCTTAGAACTGAAGAGTTTAGTGAATACGGAAAGAATACTGTATATTTAATGCACTATGGTGCTAATTGCTTTGGGGAAGTGAAGAATACTAAACTTAACCTCAGAGAGGATAATCCGTCTGTGAGACTAGATTCAAACCTAGGGCCCTCAGATACGAAGCAGAAACGTTCCGCCACTTGGTTTCACGAGGTGCAACAGCGACTGTCGTTTCACCAACTTATGCACAATATTACAATAGTGTCATTTACCTCTATACGTATTTCGGCTTATTTTAAGCCATCCTCAGGGGGTCATACAAATATAGCAGAGACTATACATCCATTGTACAGGTAGTTACATCAATGTGAGTAAACCAATAAAATATTACTGTGTGGTTTCTAAAAGTTCCACTTTGAGCTCTTAAAATATATGTACATTAAGATATTAAAATTTCGTTAAAATTGTTACATATTTTAAAGTTTAAGGAAATTTTAATATCTTAATAACATATATTTTAATCAATTTGGTTAAAATTGTTACATATTTTAAAGTTTAAGGAAATTTTAATATCTTAATATACATATATTTTAATCAATTTCGTTAAAATTGTTACATATTTTAAAGTTTAAGGAAATTTTAATATCTTAATGTACATATATTTTAATCAATTTCGTTAAAATTGTTACATATTTTAAAGTTTAAGGAAATTTTAATATCTTAATGTACATATATTTTAAGAGCTCAAAGTGGAACTTTTAGAAACCACATAGTAATGTTTTATTGGTTTACTCACATTGATGTAACTACCTGTACAATGGATGTATAGTCTCTGCTATATTTCCATGACCCCCTGAGGATGGCTTAAAATAAGCCGAAATACGTATAGAGGTAAATTACACTATTGTAATATTGTGCATAAGTTGGTGAAATAAATCCTCAGTTGTGATAAGATGCACGGTCAATACAAAGTAAAATTTACGACTGTCGTGCTGGAGGAAAAGAAGCAAACCAATTCGCCGTGAAATATGAAGTTTTTTTCCTAAAATGTAGGTTCCTTTTATTAATCTTCTTACATTAATTTCCGTCATGTTTTTTTTTAATTCGTTATAAATGCGTTGTGCTATTGACTTCCGTAGACGTTCTGACAATAAATAAACGATTGCTTGACTTTCCTAAGGCGAAACAGAGCAAAACCAGCAGCAGGCAGGCTTTTCAATATATTTTATCAGTTATTTCTTCATTTCTTTGCTGATCGCCGTGTTCATTGGGTCCCCCAGACACCACGGACTGGTTTGTCCAGATATGGAGGGCAGCTGCATGTATATTCAATAGTCAGTCGCGGAAACCAGCGATGGGTAACTTTCCAGCTTATGCGTTGGACATGAGGAGGACGTTACACCAGTCACCGTTAAAGTACTGGCTATTTAAGATTGCTTATTGAATATAATGTTAGTTATCCTCTGGAGGCTGTCCGCTGCGTAAAAAATGGGAGCACGCGTCATACTGTTAATTTCAAAAGCTAGCGTAGTAGAGGGTTACTGTCGTCTTGAATGTGACATGCTACCATAGTTATCACATTCCAGAAGATAATAATTATCACAGCCATAGGGAACTTAGGAGTTAATGTAATGAGCGTCTGTGGGTGGTAACCACACACCAAACTACACGACGCCACTCTTCAGAAAATAATAATATTTATAGTTAGTATCATCATGACTTCGACTCTAGTATGATGTTACAAGTATGGAAGTATCTTTGAAAATATTACCGCAGAATTTTACTGGAGAATCTGAGGACTAACAAATGCAACTTAGAGCATGTCACCTAGAATCGAATGTATGTATGCGCGAGGCTGCTTGGGGCTGTGTAGAAAACAAATGATTTACAAGCCCAAAATGAAATAAATATTAAACTTAGGAAGTGGTCTGAGAATAATATTTGAGTAAAACTGAAAAAAATTATGATGATGATAATTATACCACGTTAAGAAGCGCTCAAAATGTCAGTGTGTACGGGGTCCTGAAACTTGAAATTTTAAAATACCAAACAAGACCAAGTAGCAGACAAACACAAAGTGTTAGAAAAGAAAATGGCACTTAGATGTCATAGATATAGGCCCTCTGGTCCTTGCGCTGTTCAGTAATACCAGAAATTTGAGGCACGCTAGCAAGATCATCTCACGGTTGAATCGAACGTCCGATATCTCGAAAACAAAGCGCCACATGATTATCAGTAGCAGGCTTGTTCCGTCTTCACGGGTGGTCTTGTTTCTTAGGTTTACTTGATCGAACTCTTTGTTCGGCCTGTCGGAATGGATTCATATACTAACTTGGAAATGCCTGTATCGTTTATTCTTGCTAAATTTATGCATACTTGCATCTGTAATCCACAAGAGTTTCACATAAATGAAGTATGTATATACATATACTCGTATATATATATGTACTCAATTCCTTTATTTATTCACAACTTTTATGGTCATATAATGTATATCGTACAACGGACCTCAAGACTTTCGCATTTCTTCCTCCAGTCTGTGTCCGGTGAAGTCCAATTCTTACACTCGTGTCGTAGTATTGGTATCGCTATTATCTTATAGTCTCAAAATTGCGAAAAGCAACTATTAGCTTTGTCATGTCTGTCCGTCTGTCCGCATGGAACAACTCCTCTCCCATTGGACGGATTTTCATGAAATTTGATATTTGAGTATTTTTCTAAACTCTGTTGAGAAAATTCAACTTTGATTAAAATCTGAAAAAAATAACGGGTACTTTACATGAAGACCTATGTACATTTATGATATCTCGCTGAATTATTATTAGAATGAGAAATGTTTCAGATAAGTTGTAGAGAAAGTCGAAACATACATTGTGTGTTCAGTAACTTTTTTCCGAAAATCGTACCGTTTATGAGGTAATGTGAAAAAATATGGTAAGAACCAGACAGGCCACAAATGACAATATAATACGCTTTGAATGCCGTATAACAATGGTTAAGCAAATGAGCCTCAATATTACGTTATACGTACATTGCCTGTCTTGTTAATTGTTTTAAACGTGCGGCGAATTGTTCCACCTTTAGCCCTATACTATATTGTAAACGTAGTTTGTTGTATATGTCATTATTATTTATATACGATACACTACATCACACGTAATTAAATTTATTTTTGTCACATTTACTTCCTTGTCAGTAACAATTTTTGCTGTAATTGCTCACTTGTTTTAAAAGTCACGACACTGTAAATTCACTGTAATATTCAGATATCGTCTTTATTTTTTCGTGTTATTAACTTTTCATATATTTTCTATCCAGAATTAAACAGAATTATGGATCTGTATTTTTCACAAATCTCACTAGCAGTAAGCATAACAACTAAACTTGAAAGATCGGTTGCGTTGTAAAAGTATGCGACGTTCTTAGTTCTACAGTGGATCGATTCCTGATTGTACTACTACAAGTTTGCTCTTCATGCCGCAAGTTCTTCCGTTACTGGTACAAAATAGGTTACTTTTTCTTCTGCGGATTCGAATGAACAAGCAATTTGTGTTCTTCGAAGTGGAAATTTCTCCGAAATAGCATTCTTTTGTTCCCTCTCACGTATATAAGTCTGACTCTTACCTGTTCTATTCCATTCTTCCAACAACTGGCAGACTCTCCACCACAGTTCAGAGATTATGCCTGTATCCTATCTAAGGATCTACAACTTCCCATTGGGATTACCTCCTAACTAAAAAATCAAGATACTTGCCCAACATTCTTTTCTCTATCTACCTTTAGTTCTCCTCTGCTTCACTTCCCCTTTCGTTGACTGTCATTTACTTAGATTCGGTCTGTAGATGGAAGAAATGAAGTCTTTGTATTCCTGCAACGTAAGTGAAATTACATTGTGGTTATTGTCTGCCCGGATTGTATGCCTTGTAATTTCGTAGTTAGGCACGTAGCTTTGTAGAAACCTGTTGCCTCCATCTTCAGGTTGGAGGAGAGAACTTACTGTGCAAAATGGTACGTGCCATAGGGAAGGGAGGGCCATTGCCTCGCTCAGAACCCGGTCCTCGCTGTATCACTTACTATATTCTCTGCTCGGCTCAGCCTTCTAAATTAAAGTTGTAAGCAGCAGGTTACTCAAAAATGCTGGTATTACCTAACTACCAAACTACACGGCGTCGTATCCTGAAGACTGTCGATCATTGTTCACCGCCGTGAGACACTAAAATTTCAAGCACGATTTTAATTCTTTTTCCGAAGGAAAAAGCGTAATTGTTTATCGCGCCATTAATAGAGGGCCTTCTGACGTTAGAAGTTCTGCAGATATTTTAAAATCTTATTTCTGTCTCCTGAAATTACAACATCCATTAATATACACGTTTTCTTTTCATTATAACAGATTATGATATTTGATTCATTGTTAGGGATGTTTCTGTCGGTTTGTACTTGTTGATTCCATAAAATGGTCACGTTACCTTCATGAATTGCTTCTACTACCCATGCTAATACTAGTGTACATTGTCTAATATTACCCTTATTTCCTTGCATATGTTAAAATGTAGTTGAGCACACACCCTGTCTCTTAATATATTGTTCTTTTACCAGTACTGGGAATGCTGATATAATGTGGTCTACTGTCTCATCAAATTGTTGGCATTATCTGCATTTGCTATATGTTTCTGTTTGTAATATTTTTGTTGCATGATGTTTTGTTTGTATTGCCTTGTCTTGTGATCCTAATCTTGCCTTTGTGTGCTGTATGCCTTCCTTTTTTGTGTCACTGTTCCCGTTTGATTGTTTTAGTTCTTCTACAACCCTTGCTGCTGTTTTAATTATTGAATTTATATTTTGTTAAGTGCTTTCGTGACCTTTAAGATTATAATTATTATTATTATTATTATTGTGGTGGTGATGGTTTTTGTTAATTTTTAAATTTTATGTTAAAGCTATTTTTTCAGTTAATGAAATTTTGAAACGTGTAAACTGTACCTGATAAAGCACGAAGTATTAATATGCTAACAACCGTCCGAATGGTGTACTAATATTGAACTGCTCGAAGTGGGCGGACAAAGGCTTTCACGGTTAAGTGGAAAGCGTTTAAACTGTCTTTCTAAATTAACTTATGTTTGTGTCGTTACCCCGTGAATATATAAGATACAGCTCGACTTTAACCTACATTCTCACAGAAAATTCGATCTCAGTAAATTACCGCAGTAGTTTTTGTGCATGACCATATGTTTATTCGTTTCATAAATTTCAAATTCTGTGCTTAATATAATGTGTTTAAATAGCGTCAAAAGAATTTGGTTTTGACTAAATCGGTTATGCTAATCACGGAACTAACAGTCAGAAATTTGTAACACGCAACATTTTGTTGTTGTCCATTTTTATGCAAGACAAACGTACATAATGTACCACTTATCAAGCGACTGGAAAAAATATTATAATTTTAATGAGGGAAAAAATTTGTTTACTACTAAAATATCGTTTGTTCGCATTATAACACTTTTTACCCAACATTTCTGTGGACATTCACTCAAAGTCACTTCCATTTAAGTGTTCGGTCGATTAATACTTCTTTAGAACCATAACGTGATGGGAACATTTGTATCCGTATCCAGGCATGGAAACAACGTATCAGACTTAATTTAAGAATTTGGCCTCGATCTGTTTATCTGCGATGTTACTTCCTCATATTATTTATTTTGCCACTGTACCCTTTCACCTCTACTTCCTCTTACCTCAGAACAGCAGCTCGTTCCTCTGCTTCCTGTATTCGCCTCCATCGCTCCTTCCAGTCGAATACATCTCCAGGGGAATCCACGTAGGTACATGGAGTTGTATTGCTTAAAGGTTGGAGCATAGATGGCTTAGTGAAGATTCTATGGGCGCCAGAAAATGTACATCTGCGCACACTAATGCGGGAACTGATTGCTAGGTAATGGGATGCCGAGTGGTAGGTGAGGTAATTAGCTGACAAGTTGGTTGGAGCTCCACACAGGGAATTTCGGCCCCGCAGCTACGTGAAGAGCGTCCTTTCAACAAGCACACTTCCGCAGATCTGAATCAAAATATCTCACTTCTTTTTTGCCGTAAATCAATTTCTTTTTTATTTGCGTGTGCACATACACTCCATTCTTAGGCTTACCTTTAGCATATAGTCCTACTGTAATTCAATAACAGACACAATCACTAATGATTAATTCCGTGTGTTGCTGCTCACATCCATGGAGCACAGCAAATTTCGTCCATATCGTTCAGCGTTTTGCACAAGAAGAGAGTGAAAATTATGTTTTGCGCTGACGCCTTAATGTCAAATGCACAAATATTAAAATGGCCTAAGTTGACTGGGTATTTTGACTCTGTTCTTCGTAATTTTGCCTGGGTTCTTATTTCGCCTAATTATTTAAATCCCACTCATGCAATCTTGAAAAGGCAGCGTCGCAACGCCGTTCCCCTACAACATCCCTAAAGTTCACACGTAGTCGCTTTTCCATCCCTGCGATATTTACGAGTGTCCCGGAGCTGTGAAGTCTCAAGCTATCTGCACTCTTCAGGTCCCGAAACTAAAGCAATGTTGACGTTGACAAATCTGAACATGTTACTTTGTTTTGAGGAGACGTTCTGCTGAGTTGCAACTGCCCTAAGCTCTTCCCTGCTTACACTTTCTTTCTTCCAACATGTAACATTCATTCCTATTAGTGACATAAACGTCACTAAACTGTATCCTCATCATGGCTTGGCATGTCGTGGAATAGAAATCTGGACTGCCGGGCATTCTATCCTTATGTCACTGGCTGAGGAGCAAGCAGAAGGCACACTTAGCAAATCCTCTTTAACAGTATTTCATTTACACTGAAGCCACTCACATTGCTACTATTCTATACACGCCAACTTTATTGGTGCTATGTTGCTGGTAAAACATAAATTGCTAGGCTACGGGGTGGAAGACCGAGGAATTTTCATTAGGTTTCTGGCAAAAGTTTTTTATTTTCCCGAAAGGGCCCAAATCGGCTCTGGGGCCTACCCAGCCTAGTTTTCCATGGGTAAAAGTGACTCTTTTCTTAAGGCAAATAAGCTGGGGAGTAAAGCTGCTCCCCCCGTATAATTTCTTGGTGTACACAGGGACAAATTTACCTTCTCTTTACTTTTACCTGGTGAGCTTAAGCGACAATAACGAGGAAAGATTGTGCGGGTAAAACTAACAAATATTATTTTAAATATCCGACACTGTGCTCTGTGACGCAGAAAAATTCCGTAAACCAACTCATCAATAATTGTTCGAACAAACGATTTTATTTAATTTGGTAATTTGTGCCCACATAGCAGTAGGATCCCTTAAGTGGGAAAATTTAAATTTTTACATACATTGATGTTTATTTTGTGAAACTGTATTGTTTGCAGTTAAAATGGACGGCACAAAGAGAACAATTTAATAAAAAATCTGCGTGTGTGTGTGTATGTGTGTGTGTGTGTAACTGATTTTTGGAACTAATGTCAGATCCTGTTCACCTTACTTGAAGATATCGGTGTAATTCTTAAGACTTACGCGCCATTGACTCTATACGTGTGACTGAGATGTCTTCAGGACAAAAACAAAAAACTGCAGCTGTGTCATCGGAATTCGTATCACATGATACGCGCAGTGGAACAGACATATTGATGTGCCTGCTTTTGGCTTTTGTCATTTTAATCCTTGAATGTTAAGTAATGTGGATTTTAACAAATATGGCGTGTTTATGGCAAGGCAGTCCTGTGAGGGACTAAGCAAAATTCTCGCCTGAAGATGGTACGGCCGTACTGAAGTCCCTCTGACAAGCATACAGGTACACTGGTGTGTTAGACTGGAATATGTAGTGATATATTAACAGTTTTGGTTTTCTGTTGTGATATGCATGCACCAAAATCTGCAACTAACATCTAGATAACTGTCTTCAGACTATATTACTACGTGAATGTTAAGATAATTTCCTTAATGATATTCTGTAACATGTTTAATGAATTCAAACAAAACTGTAGGTCTAGCTTTGTGATAAATACTTAAATAATTGGGGCATAATTTGCGAAGAAGCTCGCTAGACCTCTAGATATAAATTCAAATATTAATTTTTGGAACAAGTGATGCTGAAAATACATGGCATTAAAAAATCATGCAGATTCTGTCTCTTTTTACCCCGGCACAATACTCGTGAGTCCACTACTTACAAGACATGCACTGGATTGTGTTCGCCGCTGTAATCTCTTAGCATGTCTCAGAAAAATAATAGTCCTCAGAACACGAATGGCCCTTTCATTCTCATCTCTTTTTCTTTCTCTTAAATTTCAAGCGCGAAATTGAGAATCTCTTTCTTCTGACCTCTTCTAGTGTAATTTGTAAGGAGAGGAAATTAGTTCAGTTATCTTATGAGGTACTTCCCTGTTCTTCTTCTTAGTACTGAAAACAACGTCAGCTTTTGGAGAAGGAGACACATTTTCCACAAGAAATAGCAGGGATGTATTTCCGTACCTCATTCCTGCGAAGCGGCTCGATGTGTTCGTGCTTGATCTTGTGACATATCCAGAGCTAGTTGTACAGACAAGGCTGCAGGATTATTCACTCTAGAAAGAGAGAAAAGGTGCTCTTGAAATAAATCGCTGTGTACCGGTCAAATCCCTGTAGACCGAAGATAGTCATTGCTACAGCTATATTAACTGCATTCCAGTTCACGTAGCAGAGAAAAACATGCTTGCTTTTGCCTGACTAACGTATCTCCCGGGATTCACTCGCTACCGCTTCTTAGTTTCTGCTGCGTATTGTGAGTTCGAGGGCGTAAAGAAACCCACCCCCAAATGTTGGAGCCAGTAGGGATTGTGGCCTGGCAACGATGCATTATGACGTCACTGTCGGTGGTAACTGTAGAGCTCCGAAGATTTTGGTGTGCTTGTAATGAACATCCAAAAGAACGAAAATATTCTGACAGGCTTTAGGTTTCACGGTTTCAAAAAAGAATTTTAACGACTTTATTAACCAATCTTTGTGATATAACTGCTTTCTGAGGGGAATGCAAAAGTAGTGCCTGGCAGTAGGCCGTCTTTTAAGTCTTTATATGTTTATATTTCTTTGTTTATCGAAATAAAATATAAACAGCAGACAGCAGCACGGACACAGCAGACAGCAGCACGGACACAGCAGAAAGCAGCACGGACACAGCAGACAGCAGCACAGACACAGTAGGCAGCAGCACGGACACAACAGACAACAGCACAGACACAGCAGAAAGCAGCACAGACACAGCAGACAGCAGCACGGACACAACAGACAACAGCACAGACACAGCAGAAAGCAGCACAGACACAGCAGACAGCAGCACGGACACAGCAGACAGCAGCACAGACACAGTAGGCAGCAGCACGGACACAGCAGACAGCAACACGGACACAGCAGAAAGCAGCACGGACACAACAGACAACAGCACAAACACAGCAGAAAGCAGCACGGACACAACAGACAACAGCACAGACACAGCAGAAAGCAGCACGGACACAGCAGACAACAGCACAGACACAGCAGAAAGCAGCACGGACACAGCAGAAAGCAGCACGGACACAGCAGACAACAGCACAGACACAGCAGAAAGCAGCACGGACACAGCAGACAACAGCACAGACACAGCAGAAAGCAGCACGGACACATCAGACAACAGCACAAACACAGCAGAAAGCAGCACGGACACAGCAGACAACAGCACAGACACAGCAGAAAGCAGCACGGACACAGCAGACAACAGCACAGACACAGCAGAAAGCAGCACGGACACATCAGACAACAGCACAGACACAGCAGAAAGCAGCACGGACACAGCAGACAACAGCACAGACACAGCAGAAAGCAGCACGGACACAGCAGACAACAGCACAGACACAGCAGAAAGCAGCACGGACACAGCAGACAACAGCACAGACACAGCAGAAAGCAACACGGACACAGCAGATAACAGTACAGACACAGCAGAAAGCAGCACGGACACAGCAGACAGCAACACGGACACAGCAGACAGCAGCACGGACACAACAGACAACAGCACAGACACAGCAGAAAGCAGCACAGACACAGCAGACAGCAGCACGGACACAGCAGACGACCAGCACAGACACAGTAGGCAGCAGCACGGACACAGCAGACACACACACGGACACAGCAGACAGCAGCACGGAACACAGCAGACAGCAACACGGACACAGCAGAAAGCAGCACGGACACAACAGACAACAGCACAAACAGCAGAAGCAAGCCAGCACGGACACAACAGACAACAGCACAGAAAACAGCAGAAAGCAACACGGAACACATCAGACAACAGCACAGACACAGCAGAAAGCAGCACGGACACAGCAGACAACAGCACAGACACAGCAGAAAGCAGCACGGACACAGCAGACAACAGCACAGACACAGCAGAAAGCAACACGGACACAGCAGATAACAGTACAGACACAGCAGAAAGCAGCACGGACACAGCAGACAACAACACAGACACAGCAGAAAGTAGCACGGACACAGCAGACAGTAGCACGGACACAGCAGACAGTAGCACGGACACAGCAGACAGCAGCACGGACACAACAGACAACAGCACAGACACAGCAGAAAGCAGCACGGACACAGCACGGACACAACAGACAACAGCACAGACACAGCAGAAAGCAGCACGGACACAGCAGACAGTTGTTTATATATTTTTCAGTCCCAGCTTGAAATTGAACAAGTATACAGTGTTTCCTTTCACGATATTATTTCTGGATTTCTTCTGAACCCTTGTTAAGGAAGTTTTATCTACACTGTAGATTCTACTAATATAAAGGTTTTTATCCTTAACAATTCTTCAAGAACATTGCCGAATTATTTTGTTCTGTCCTTATTGAAACCTTCTGCCTTTGACATATTGTAGCATGTGGCTACCTCAAACTTGAATATTGATGTCTTCCTGTGAGCCCATAGCACCATTTATTTCCAGCGATTTCTTTGTCTTTATCGAATATATGAAAGAAATGATTAATTAAGCAATCTGAAATGCCAGGCTTCTAATTAATACGATACATTTGTTGCCCCACTTGTAAAATATGTTTAAATAATGTTTTGTGTGATGTCGCAAGCAATTAATATTTCGTTGCTAGCTAATGCATATTCAATCTCAGTGACGTTTTGCAAGTTCAGAAATTACTGTTTAGTTTCTGGCTAGCTCTTGGAACGTAATGAGACTTCTTCATCCATTATTAGACAAAGAAGATGAGAATTACAGAATAACTATATAGGATGATGATAAAAGGAAGTTAAAAAAAGCTGCTTTTCACATTAAGGATAAATTTCATATTTAAAAGACATTTGAACGGACGCCTTTTTACCCACTGATTTTCCGTTTTGCTGTATAATATGTCATCAAGGAAATTGGGAGGTATTGACCCTCATTCATGCAAATCGGTGCATCTAACCCCTAAAACCTAGTGGTAAATGTACGAGTATGAACCTCCAGAGTTAACATTGATATTTCTAAATGGAATCCATATATTACATTCAATATGTTTGTTCCCTGTGATTCTTACAGTAAATATCAAATTGTTTTCCAATTTTTCAATGAATCACAGATTTTCCTTTCTTACTGTTAACAGAGTGTGTAGTGCACGAAGTAAAGACTGAGTATTTATATATATTGTACATTCGTTTCAGCCATCAAAGGGTTAATGCTGCTGACAAATCTTTGTTGGAGGATAATGTAAATATCACAAAACGTAACGCCGAAGTTTTCCAAGAAACCCCTGAATTATTTCTCTAGATTTGAATTATAGATAAAAAAATAAGCATATTAACATGTTAAATAAAAACTCAGCAAAAAAGTGACAATATAACTAGGCCTGAATCTAATTAATCGTTTGAAATATTCCCTTATTTGAGATAAATAGAGATGAGTGTTATCATGAATATAGGAGAAGAATAAATTGTGTAATACATTCTTTTATTTTTCGTTTTAAACCCACTTTAATATAGTCCCGCTAGTTACATTTGCTAGATCAGGACACATAAACCTCCCCCGCCCTCCCTTACACGTACACATGCCCGCAGTAACGACGCCTCCAGAGGAAAACCAGTGCACAAGCAGGACAGGCGAAAGGCGGATCAGGGCAGCGTGAAAGTCTTGAGATTTGCGGTACTTGTGCGTTGTGCTTGTTATCGTCTGAGATGTGATGCCGTGCAGTCTAGTATAAATGTGCACTCGTTTTGAAGGAACCTGCTGTCTGTCTTGAGGGCAGAAAAGGGAGCGTAATGGTTCGCTGCTCTGAACACGGAGGAAATACGTGCCCTAAAACGTTAGTAAATTCGTACTAAAGAACACGGCGTCACCTTCCAGTAGAAAACCGTAAACTTCATGGTGGAAATCGTCACCATAAATTAGTCAGGTGACTGAGGACACAATATTGACATTTCATGGTTTGTCCACAATTTTTTTTTTTTTGCATTTTACTGAAGAGAGTGATTATTCAAACACAGTTATAAGTAACCTAAATGTAGTCGTTATGATTATCATAATTACGTAATTAATAATCCTATAGCTACTAATATTTATGTAGAACTATTAATTTCAGACTTGTTGCATTCAAAATCAGTATAAATATAAACATTAATTCACATAACAAAAAACGTCGGTTAAAAGATATTAACATTTAGATGGGATGGAATGGGATGATAATTATGTAATTTATATTTTAAACAAATTTACAGTACCTGTTCTTCGTCCGGGAAATCGTTACTTTTCCTTTACCATCAATATATATTAGCTACAACTTTGAATAAATTGGGGGCACGCGGTGGCGCAGTTGGTTGAGGCACTGCGCTACAAGCCGGAAGGTCGCGGGTTCGATTCCCGATGGTGTCATTGGAATTTTTCATTGACATAATCCTTTCGGTCGCACTATGGCCCTGGGGTCGACTCAGCCTGTAACAGAAATAAGTACCAGGAGTATTTCCTGGGGGTAAAGGCGGCCGATGCGTAGGGCTGACAACCTTACCACCTTCATGTGCCGATTGTCTAGAAATCTGGGAACCTCAACCTCCTGGACCCCTAAGGGCCTGTCCAGGCCTGTAATGGGACCAATTTCTTTGCGCATGGCATTAAAAACGTTTGGAAATGAGGACTTGAATTCGCATCCAAAAACACTACAACAGTACTCGTACGTCGAGCTCTGTAGCACCCATGGATATCCTTCATAGTGGAAAGATTATGGAGTAAATCTCTAAATTTTGTGAGTGTCCTCAATTAGGTGGTCTATATTAATATGATTAGTTGTACACAGTTTAACCCTACGTAACGACTGAGGCCTGGGATATCTGTGTATTTGTCTTAGTTGTCTTCTGTATAAACGAGATGTTGCGGGTTCGAGTCCCACGCAGCTGAAGAGACATTAATGTTATTATCCACTTTAAGCACAGTGCTAAGTCTACAAAGGTCTACCACCTCCTGTAACAGTACGTGCATTTTCATTTTGCTTACAGTGTGTGTTTACACTTTGTATATGCTTCTCATAGCGGTCCGGGGATCGAATCCCTTTGGGGGCGAGATTTTTCGCATAAGTCCAGACCGGCCCTGGGGCCTACCCAGCCTCCTATACAATGGGTACCGGGTCTTTCCCGGGGGTAAAGCGACCAGGGCGTGGTGCTGACCACCCACCCCCAACTAGTGCCGGGGTCAAGAATGAGTAGAGCTATACCTCTACTCCGCCTTTGGGCCTTCATGGCCTGTTATAGGGAACAACTATATGCTTCTCATAGGCGATTAACGCCCGTAATGGAAAGTTGTACTTACTGTGAGGAAAGTACTGAACTTTTATATATCACGTAAATGTCAGGCTTCAGAGGGTAAGAGATTGGTTCGGTAAAATGTGTTTCTGAATTTCGCGAATACAAAGTACATTTTTGCTCCCGAGAACAACGTATGAATGAGCCAGGAGACTTGCGCCTTATATTGGCTGTTTTGGTCGGGAGTTGCGGTTTTCAGCTTCCGTCTGGAAGACCGTATTGAGCGTTTTTCTCGAACAACTGAAAAGAGAAAGCCTTGAGTGAAGATCATAGGAGTGTCTGTCAGTCTGTAACCCAACAGCAACGCGTCAAATTCCAGCCATTCAGTTTTTTATTCCGCGCTGGATAATTTTACTGAAATTTTGTCGAACAATTTCGATTTTAGCCAGAGTGATTCATATAAAAATCCTAATATGCATACGGCAATAAATGGACTTTCCATTTAACCATAAATCTTCAATATGATTTATTGAAATTTGACGTGGGATAAATACACTTCTTTGCACGGTACTATTCCCACTTTAACTAAGCCCACTACGCTTTATAGAACACAGTTTGCAATTTTGTGTTCTGCATTATGGCATGAGATGCCTTTCCAGTATTGTGTACCTTGTGAATTTTCTCCTTTTATTATTTTCTACAAATATTTGCGACAAGCCAGATTTTCGTTTTCCGATTTGTGGTTTTACCTGCCGTGTAGGGATCAGGCAAGTGCCAATTCTCGTGCATACTTTAGGACCTACGAGAATCCCAGCTGCAATATTACCATCAAATTTACAGCAATCTACAAAGAAGCGAAGGCTGTGACGGTTTCATAGCAAGAGTAGAATCAGACTTCAGTACGCCTTCTGTTTTGTTTGGAGTAAAGAAACGTGTAGCTGCACAACTGTTATTGGTCACCGTATGTTATCATAGGCGAATAGTGGATGTAGCACGCGCGGGAGAGTAAAGAAATGTATAAAAATTTGCCAGGAAACCTGAAAGAAAAAGATCTTTTGGGATCTTCAACATTCAAATGAGGACAATGTTAAATGGATTTTAAGGAAATAAGATGGGAGAATTTGGAGTAGATTTGTGTGGCTCAGAGTTGTTGCGGGATAGTTTCAATACCGTAGTAAAACGTCGGGATCGATCAGGTATACGGAACTTCTGATTAGCTGAGAATGTCTTAACATCTGAAGGTCTGTGGCCTATGATTTAATAGTTTCTTCTGTAGTTAATTTAGTTTGTAAGAAGGTACACGTACACTCGTAGTACCGCCTGAGCCATGGCACGGCCCTAACTAATTAAGGCCGTGCCATGGCTCAGGCGGTTAGTCGCCGGCCTCTCACCGCGGTGGCCCGCGTTCGATCCCGGTTCGGTCCATGTGGGATTTGTGGTGGACAAAGTGGCACTGGGACAGGTTTTTCTCCGAGTACTTCGATTTTCTCCTGTCAATTTTATTCCACCGGTGCTACATTAAAATGGGAAAGCAGAAAAAGCAGGGTTTCACAAGAAGCCTTCAAGGCTGCGGTGCGTTCGTAGCATCTGCTGCGGGGCCCTTCTCCAAAAAAATAAAAAATAAAATAAAAGTCAATTAGTTAATTTAGCTGACACATTTTCCCAATGAACACTTATTTCGGTGCTTTATTCTTAAGAACAGTCAAATACGGTTCCATAGGCCGTCGATAAAATAAATAAATAAATCTTGCACACTCGTAGGTCTATTATTGTAATTGTAGAATAAATATCCGATGGAACTGTGAAAGAATAACATGTATACTGGGAAGAAGAGCCAAAATAGCTCAGTCAATATATTATTAGGATATAGACTACGTGACTAAAAAATCGTGATTTGATTCTCGGAAAGGGAAAAATTTATCTCTTCTCCATATCGTCCAGATTAAAGCTGCGGTCCATCCAGCCTCCTATTCAATGGTAAAGCGGCCGGGGTTTGAAGATTTGAAGATGAACGGCCGTCTCCAGCTTGTGCTGAGGCTAAAAATGCATGGAGCTATGCTTCCAGTCCTCAGTACCCGTTTATGACCTGGTGCTTACGTAAGTAGGAGAGCAGCTTTATCTCAAGTGATGTGGTTGGAATATTTCATGTATTTAGTTAGCTGCCTGTTTGCCACTGATGAATTAAGTGCGTGACCAAATGACTGACTGGCCGACACAGATTTCTGCGTAATTAATTATTGGCTGACTGTTCTATTGGCTATCTAAGCAATGTAATTTCCCAAAACTCTGAACGTCGCGATCCACTCCTTTTCGTGTTTTTTAGGTTTTCGGGTTGAAATCTCGGCCCAGACACACGTTATCCCGAAAACTGTTTATGGTTTTTCGAAGTCTCACCAATCCTACCAGTGGCCAAGAAATGTTAACATAAACCTGTCGGGTTTGGGCAAGTCTTATATTCAGGTCCGTTGTGTGATCTATGAGCAAGAATATTTTATGGCTGCGTGTGCACCAACTTAATTACATATTAGCATATAACGAACTGAAATTTTGAGGGATATTGTTGAAAACAAACTTCGTAAGACATACGTAACTTCAGTAACTTGAAAAGTCTGGAAAAAAAATTAGGCCTACATACTAAGATATAAAACTTGGTACAATAACAGGATACACTAAGCGGTGTTGCTGTTTAGAGGGATATTTTCAACAAATTTGGACATTAAAATACCAAGTGAAGAGTATCTTCCTACTGTCATCTTCTGCTTCTGTTCGTAAGTATTCTCGGAACTCTGCCTCTAAGAAGCATAATGACAGAACTGTAACGTTGAATTTTATAGGATATGTATAAGAATTTGCGGACTATTTGACGTAAATTTCCTATTAATATCAAGTTACAATTTCGCCTCTGTGTTCCTTCTTTTGCCACTCCCCTTCTCTTCTGTTTTTCTCAGGAGTACTTGACCTTGCACTCCATACAGATCCAGTTACGGAGCATGCAGACAGAGGGCTCAGAGGTCTCAGATTTGCTCACGTTCTGAGAGAAATATTTACCTACTCTTTGCTTCAAATCACTGCACACTGTAATTGGACACGCAGGGGGATACGAGGAAAATTTCGACAACCAACAGTTTAGTTTTGTGTACGTGGAACATTTTCTTTTAGTAAAGTACGTGTGTGAAGTGTATGTGCAAAGGAATTAGGGGTCCATTGAGTTTGAAGTGATCTGCAGGAATAGTTATTTTGTTACAAAGCGCTGGAGTCTCCATTTGAATGAGGAGGTATTATGTTTAACGTCAAAATTACTTACAGAACATAGTCACGGAAATTATATCATTGCGCAGTCAGTAGTTAATTTTATTAAGAACTAGAAGGAATACCCGTCCTTCGCCCGGGATGAGGTTGATTTACTTGTCAAGACCACGGCATGTAATTGCTAAAATTTTAAAGCAGGAATAACCCACAAATTAGGAAGAATAATTTTACTCATGTACAGACACTGTCCGACTTACGCAGTGGTTTATGTTCCGGAAGAACAGACACTTCCGACTTACGCAGTGGTTTATGTTCCGGAAGAACAGACACTGTCCGACTTCATTAATTCATTCATTCATTCTGTAGTCTGTCTTACGACAGGTCCGTAGCCTCCTCCAAAGCGAGTTCTCCACAGGGTGCGATCAAGTGCTTCCTCTTTCAATTTCCAGTATCTTTTCTTTTCCTTAAGGTCATCCAGTAGCTGCTTACGTCTTCTCCCTCGTCGTCCCGTCATTTCTATCCTTCCTTCTAACTTTCCTTCAATCACGTGTTTCAGAAGGCAGTCTCTACGCAAGATGTGTCCGACTTACGCAGTGGTTTATGTTCCGGAAGAACAGACACTGTCCCACTTACGCAGTGGTTTATGTTCCGGAAGATCCGGCGAAACTAAAATTGAGCGCAAGTTGGAATTTATGTGCATGTGGCCAGATATCTATGTGTGTATATAAAAGTGCGTCCAGCTCAAATCGAAACTCCAAATGTTCTTGTATAATAAGTTTTAAAGTTGGCAATGACTCCCTAATCCATAGGCTGAATGACTGATGTGTTATAGTCGTATAAATGGCAGGATGAGCAGGAACATTATCGACGATAATTAAAATATTCAATGTAATGTTGTTTTCTCGGCAGTATTTTTGTACTTCGGGAATGAAAAAAATTATGAACCAGACTCCAAAAGTGCTTATTGTGATTTAGGCTTTGGGATTTGATCCGTAATAAATATTAAATATAGTCTTGCTTTTTCTTTTAGTGCAAGGGGATTTTCTGAATGGTAAAAAAGACATGATTTCAACTTGTGACCTCCGTCTAAGTTAATCCCAAGCAAAATCATTAGATTTTCTAGCGCTGCTTTGAATTCTGGCATTATCTTGGTAGGCTCTGTCAGGCATTCTTTTCCAGAATAATTAGTTTTTCATCCACGTTATTGGTTTGATGTGCCATATAACCAACTTCGTCTATAAGTTTTCTGAAAATCTAAGGATAAGTTTCTGCTGTCTTTGATCTGAACTTGCAGCTTTACCGCTTAAGTTCGCATGATTCAAACTTCGTACCAGCTTCAGATCTACGAAACACACCAATTACTAGCCACGAACTTTGCTTCTGAATCACTGAGATTTACCGTTACGTCTTCAAAAAAACTTCTTTCTTTTGCTTTGAATCGTTATTAGGCTAAGCGCGCTTTTTATTGGATTCCTCATCTACAATATTAGTAACTTTTCTATTTCAAAATGAATATCTGCTTTTTATTTCATAATTATTGCTGATGTTCAGGGTGCTGAACTCCTCACATGATCTGTTAGGTTTTAACGATTTTTTAAGATTGTTTTCCCATTTGAAGTAGCTAAGCCGAATTCTGGAGAAAGGAAAGTTAGAGTGCGGCCACTCTCAAACTTTGGGGTACGCGGTAACGCAGTTGGTTGAGGCACTAACTTAATACTTCCAGGGGGGTAAAGGCCGCCGTTGAGTAGGGCTGACAAGCTTGCCACTATCCTCTGTAACTACAGATTGTCTGCAAGGGAGGATACTAGATCGTCGCTCTTCTGGGATATTACGCAGCTTAGATTGGTAGTTAGTTAACGACGTTTCGGGACAACTTATCGGTCTCATCTTCAAGGGTCTTGGACTGCTTGACCTTTTAACATGGGACCGATCCCCGAAACGTCGGTAACTAAGTACCAAACTGCGCTGCATTTACACTGTGGACTGAAGCCTGAAACCATGCAAGAAAAGGGATTTACAGCGTCGTGTTATGAATAAAAAAACTGGGTTGCTTTTCTTTTATCCTGAAATTGTGGAATCAGTTTAAAAAGACAGGAATAGTAGCGACGAATGCGATAAGGGTTGGGGAGTACGTACTCCGTATTAGGAATGTGCTTCCCTAAACCTTTTGTGTGTTGTGTCTCCAATAAATAAGAAGTCAAGAGACTCTATATATGGCAGTGCTTCCTAAACTGTGTCGCCAAGGTTTCTGGAAGACCTCATTGTAGGTTTTGTGTTGACAAACTGAATTTTACAGAATTCCTCTATAAGTAGGATTAGGTACTTAAAAGGTATAGGAAGTCTCTTTATTGTGCGACATTTTGAATTAGCCCTGCCCTTACTACAATCTATTTCAGAAACACGCTGTACAGTACAACCAGCCAGGGTCCGCAGTTAGATCGTTGGACAGGGCTACCAAAGACGGTGCCATGAAATGGATGTTTCGGTAATTCATTCGGTTTATATTAATTAATACGAAGTTGCAATTAAGCCAGTTAATTAACGGCACACCTCCCCTCATTAATTTAAATTGATGGAATTATATATAAAATTTCAGGCACACAGGTGTCTAGAAAGCTTGTAGATTCAAATTCTGAAGGCGTCTTTCTGTCGCACAGTACGCGACGGAGACAGTGGAAAGAAAAACCACAATTTCCTGTGTGCGAAGTCACGGCTCATCTTTCCAGATGTAAAGTGCCAGTTAAGGGAACTGGGTCAGTGGGCACCAATAAAAGCTAACTAAATTTGAACGGACTTCCACTCGGGAATTCAAGTTTTCGTAGCCAAGGTGCGAAGAGCCAATCTAAAACCCTGATATAGAATTTGAATCTCGCGAATGCTGTGCCTAACACTTGATATGGCGATGACTTATGCGTGATTAAAGAACGTTTGGTTCAGATCTTGCCTTTAACTTCATCGGAGACACAACACATTAGTTCCGCTGCTTCATCTGCCCATAAACATTTACAGTGAAAAGTTGGTATCAAATTTCTCCTGGTGACGCTTCATCAATTCGACTAAACCATGTGAAAGTACTTTTTGGCTTTGCAGCCTTATAGAGGAATCGATGGAATTAAATACAAATGGAAATTAAAATAAATTACCAGGTACAGTGCATTATCGTGCAGCGCAATATTAGTGTAAATTACGTACGAGCAATCTTAACACAAGAACCCTCAATGACGTCAGCTACCAATAATTTAAGTGACTTCGATAAATATATTAAATTGTGCCTGCTCTTCCAACATCATATCTTGCGATAAAAGTTTATTAGTGTCAATTTAACACCTTCGTCCCTAAACATCCCACCATAGGCGGTGGCATGGTAAGAAGGGGGCAGTTAGAACGGGATGGTCAAGGGAAGATAACCCACAGATTTAACTGGCATCATGTTTCGCAAACCAAAAAAGCTCCAGTAAACTTCACTTCAAATTAAGTAATTCGCTTGTTATGCAATACTTCAATGTGATTGATTTGACTTTCCTTTCCGGATTATGTCACATACCTAAGTTGTATTGATCTTGGGATTCGTCAAGTTTCTTCACATCCAGAAGGCTTCTCAAAAACTAAGTTTTTGGCAATAGTTGACCTCTTACAAAAATATTATGTTGGACGTTATACATTGTCTGAGGTATACTTGATATGCACTACGTTTCCGGAGTTTCCTCAGCCTTCTCTATCACACAAAAGTAATATTATAAAACCTTGTCCTCTAGGGCCCTTTATATCAAGCAATTCTCAGTCATTGTGGATGTGTCTAAGCTAGACTCCCGAGCATAGTCCATGTCAGTTTTAACTCAGACAGTTTATATTGTCCAACTTAATTTTCTTAGAGTCATAAGACAACGTGTTGCTGGTCTTCTTTCTCCTTGCATGTCAGCTCTTAGTTTTGTAACTGTAATAGCACGAGCTCACGCTCTTCAAATCACTTCTTACCTACACTACATTGACATAAGGATCATGAAATGACCTGTTGCGTTTGAAATGTGTAGCAGTTTATTAAATTTAGAAGCAACTGTACTAGTTTATAGTTTGAGTCGAGCTACAGACCGTGGCAAGCTCTTGTAAACACACTAATGAATTTTGGATTCATTAAGCACAAGAAATTTCGTGACTGGCAAACGACTCTTGGCTTCGAAGAACTCTGTTCCATGGATTTGGCTCACGACATTCGATTAGTCGTATAACTTAATAAAGGAAGATTAGGTGGGCGGATAGGAGAGAGGAGAATTACATACAGATTTTTGGTCGAGAAACGTGAAGGAAAGAGTTATATTGAAAGACATTGATATAGATGGGAACATTCTATTACAATAGGAAACGTGCACAGGTCTATCATTTCTGTTGCTTTGGCTGTGTTATTTTCCTTTCATAAAGAGTCTGAACGAAACTGTCTTTTGTTTTTCGCATGGAATGTCTTATGTTGAGATGATCGAATACTTTGCGGCTTCCGTGGCTCTGTCCTATTTCTTGTACTTATCTCTAAACTTCGCGATAGTTTTATTCTTTGTATTTCTTTCGTAAACAGAAATATATCTTGTTGCCTGTACTTATCACGTACAGGTCGAGATATCCTCTTGGATTCACATAAAATGTTATTTTTGTCCGATTCCAAACGAAATCGTAAAGTGTCGACAATTTTATTCAAAATTATAAATATAAAATTTCATAAATATCTGTCTGGTGCGAGTCGCATTGTTTAATGCGGCAGACGAACTCATGTGGCAAGGCTACTAGTGACTACTCGGCTTGCGAACGTGTCCAAAAATGGTTCTTAAAACTGTAGCGGAATTGGATTGATCTGGCTTGAGTTAGGGACCATTGGCGGGCTGTTTTTAACAAGGTAATAAATCTTCTTATTCCGTAAAAGCGGAGATATTCTTGGCTAAAGGCAGTTAAGTGACAGTGTGTTTCTCAATATTGTTTCTGCTAAAAGGAATTGTTCTCCTTGGCAACATCGACAGAAAGTCTTCTAGACGGGTGGATGATGTTAAGGTTTCCAACATAATTTACTGTGCAGTATCGTTTCTTCAGTTTAAACCAAAATGGGCCGCCATTGTAGGCAGGTCAGTATTTGTAATATATTCCGCTGGAGCTGTTAATGTAGCAAGTTTTATTGCAGGCAATCAAGTCTCGTAATATCAAAAACAACGACAACAACATTGATGGCTGTAGAAGAGTCTAAAGCAACAGAATAATATGCCTGAAAGCTGGGATTGGAAACTACGCTGGATTACGGAGGGAAATGTCCCTATGTTTCGGAGAGTAGGATGCAAGACATATATTATTAAAATGTTCGGAAACGAAAAAGTAGTGAGAGCAAACTGCTTGCAGTAAATGGCTGAGTATAAGTAAAAATTTGGCCTATAAGAAAGGGTTAAACCCTACAAACGTATAAAGTAAGGGTAAAGTTCACCCTAGAACAGGCCATGAAGGCCCAGAAGGGGAGTAGAAGTATAGCTCTACTCTTTCTTTAACCTCGGCTCTAGATGGGGGTGGGTGGTCAACGCCACGCCCCGATCGTTTTATCCCCGGTGAACCGGTACCCATTGTCTACAAACGTATGGAAGATAAAAAGAACTGTTACATTGCAAATTAGATGCAAATTGAAAATAAAAACAGAAAGATGCAACCATTATTGTAGGCTGTCGGGGATTAGAATTTAAAAGTAAGAATGTTGTTGGATAGAATAGGAAGTATTGTAATGATGGAGCAGTTGCAGCGTTGTAATAGTAATGAGAGGGTACACCAATGTAAATAGGTTAATAATGAACCCTTTAAGTCGTCGTGTTCATTATACGTACCTCCCGGTTTGACACTAAAATCTATGCATTTTATCTACACAATTGCAATTCTTACAATACATAGTGACTATTTCCTTATACAGCTTTCACCAATTGGTCTTTATATTAGCAAATTCGCATATTTCGGTCCGGACCATCGTCACTCTTCTACATAAAAACTCAATATAAATGTGTGTTTTTCCGCTAAAGACAATCCTCATTTTACTGTAGTTAGAACATAACCCACCATGTATTGTTTGTCGGCCGATATGACAACAATTCTTTTGATTGGCCTACTCCTCTAATGGAAATCTTCCCTCCACATCTTACGCAAAAATGATAAAGTTGTCGTTAATACCACAGCTTAGAGACAGAGGACTCTGGAAAGACGTTTGGTTGTAGATCGATGGAGCAAACGCACGATTCGCCCACACAGTGCGTGAGAGTATAAAAATTTAATAATTTAATAATAGTAATGCAGTAACTTAAATTGTATCAGACGGACATCAATGAGCCTGATTTGCTTCTCATACAAATGCAAGGCTTTATCTCTGCTGCTCGCTCCAATGGCCAGAATCGAGACTGTGTGTTTACACATGGTCGCATTTTTTGTTCCACATTACATTTACGTGCGTATATGTGTTACGAAATGTTATTTAGACCTTGATAGAAACAGGAGAGTAGTTTCTGGTTAAAGTGTCGCCCACAGAGCATATTTTAGTATTTCCAGATATGAAGAGAATTAAAGTGGGATATTATGAAATTATATGAAAAAGGAAAATCAGGGGATAGTGACAGGCACTTTATTTCGATGTTGAAGAACGTTTTGAGGCTTGGTCCCCTCGTCCTCCTTATAAGACAAATCCTAATATGAAAATGAAGATATTAAGATTACAATAACGGGTTTTGGTACATTGGTTAGTGGTGAAATTATAATTTGGAAAGATAATTTGGTAGCGTTTAGAGGAACGGTTTTAATTTTGATAAGAAGGGCTGCATAAGAAGCATGCAGTAGCAACCTGGAACTTGGAAACCGTCTTGACGTGTACTTGAAGACAGAGAGAAACAAAGAACGCCTTGAAAACTAACAGAGCCTAGAGTATTATATTCCGTCACTTAAATATTCTAGGCATGTTATATCTTCGTCTGTTACGAAGTACTGTCACATCGCATCTTACTTGTGACTAATTATCACTCGTAACCTTGATATGGCCGATCCCAGTGGCCGTGCGGTCTAAGGCGTGGGTCTTCGGCCGCTCGCTTACTAGGATCGTGGGTTCGAATCCCACCGGGGGCATGGATGTCTGTCTCTTGTGAGTGTTATGTGTTGTCAGGTAGAGGTCTCTGCGATGGGCTGATTCCTCGTCCAGAGGAGTCCTACCGACTGTGGTGTGTCTAAAGTGTGTGATCATGAAACCTCGACGAAACGAGGAGTCCCAGGCCCATATAAGGCTGTCGAGCCATAGAAACAAAAACCTTGATATGACTTTTCCCTTGTGACGTACCTTTACTTCTGGTCACGTCAGAAAACCTGTAGACCTATCACAGTGTTACATGAAGACGAAGAAAATCTCCCTATGAGGAGCCGTATGAATGGTACTGTCATCAAAACGCTATGAGGTTGATGGAATGAAGGGGGATGATTCAGGTAAAATGTGGGGGAGAAAGAAAATAAACAGGATACTTTGATCGAAAACCCTGAAGAAAAGCGACCACTTTGAAGGCTGATACAATGGATCTTTAAAGGAAAGTGTAAGAGTGCGGAATGGATATTTTTTTTAGGACCGAAATAGGTGGTGGGGCCTTGAGAAAGGGATAAAACGTTTCGGTTTCAGAAAAGGACATGAATTTTTGAGTAGCTGAGAAGCTGTTAGGTTCTAAAGAGGGACTCAACTGTGCAAGCTGATTGGCAGTTTTTATTAATAATTTTACGCACTGTTACCTTTAAACCTCGTTTTTTTCCACTTTTGTACCGTGTTCCTAATTTACAAATTATTTCAAAAGCTATTCTTCTACTAGTTGAAGGCTTTCTGTCCCCTTTTCTATTAATTCACTACTTTCTTAATGTTCTTTCTTGTCTCCTTTATACAATCTTCCATTCTTCTTAATATTGTTGTTTTTTGTTTTACTACCACAGTTTCTAGAATTTGCACCTGGATATGTAACAGATTTTGTAGGCTGTTCTACACTCACGGCTGTACTCCGTTCCAAAATTTGAAGACTGAGTTTCATCCAAACCATATTTAAAATCTTAGTGTGTATCTTACGTAAAATAGACAGTGTC
Organism: Reticulitermes speratus; assembly: GCA_021186555.1. Lineage (NCBI taxonomy): Eukaryota > Metazoa > Arthropoda > Insecta > Blattodea > Rhinotermitidae > Reticulitermes > Reticulitermes speratus. The sequence goes on along the minus strand of JAJKFL010000003.1, from coordinate 3,888,969 downwards.
TTCATATAAAGGCCAAAATCTCAATACTGTGTAGGGTAATAATCACGGATTATTCTGAGAATTACATGGAACACATACTTATGCTTTTGAATAAAATTAAGAAATTTTAATGTAAGAGCAGCTAGTGCATATTTACCACATTGCTTTAAAGGATGACATCCAGAAACTTCGTTTGTAATACTCTGAGCTCCAGCTGTGACTCTGGAAGCAGCGGGTGTCATGCATGCTGAGTTTCGAAACTTGCTACTGAAAGCAACACATTTCAACAGCGGCTCTTTCACTCACACACGGTCCCGAGCAAACACCAAAACTACTGCTGTGCTTGGTCGGTGTGTCTGTGTGGCCCTTTGGGACTGTGACGCTGCAGCAGCAGTCTTGTTTATGGGCAGGCCGAAGTCCCTAGTTCCCTTGCTGACCACAACATTGAATATCGATTCAATGTATGACTATGTAATATCTGATTGAAGTATGCAAAACTACAATTTTGACCGTTGTTTTGTTTGGATATGAAACTTTCTGTTTCTTGTTGAAGGAAGAATATAGAATGAGGGTGTGCTGAAGAAAATATTTGGCCCTGAGAAGGAGCAAGTAAGACGAGGCCGGAGAAGTTGCATAATGAAGAGCTTCTCTTTTTTTGCACTTCTCTAGAAATATTAGTGTGGCACTCAAGGTAGAGAAATGGTTACGGAGTTTTAGTGGTAAGACATGAAGAGAAGATACCACTTGTAAATTTAGGAGTGGATGGGAGGAATATATTACAGGGTATCTTAAAGGAATATAATTTATTTTCTTTGCATTTTATTTGACAGTGTGGACCGGTATAGCTCAGCCGGTATAGTGATTAGGCAACGGACTCGACGAGGGAAGAATCGGGGTAGGATTCCCGGTAAGGGCAAGGGATTTTCTTTTCTCGAGTGGGTCCTGACAGTCTCTGGGGATCTCCAAGTTCCTACCCATATGGTACTGGCGTCTAACTCGCTGGTTTTCAAGAGACCGTGCCTGGTGCTAACCACCGACTTCGAACTAGTGCTAAGATGAAGAATTCGAGCTCATATACCTCCATTGCTGCACACACACACACACATTCATACCGTAGTTGTGAATGAAGTACGGGAACTTACTTGCCTTCTACTTTAGAGTTCCGTCCGATGCAGGTGTAACAAGCCGTAAATGTTGCAGTGTCTGTGAAAAACCTGCAGGGCTATTGCGATGTAGCTGTTGCGAATTAATATGATTTGATCATTATGGCACCTTTATTTTTTGTTTCACGCAATTGAGCTCTGAATCACAAAAAAATACTTTTAACAGACGATTATGGTCTTCTGGAATTTGATGCCATATGCTTAGATAGATAGATAGTAGATAGATAGATAGATAGGTACTTAATTCGTAACACGGCATCACAACCCAGAAGACAGTAAACTTTATTTTTACCTCAGTGAGAACCTGGCCTCACATACCTTTACCTCAAAACAATGTGTGCTATTGGACCAGGATTTGTTGTTAGAAGTGTTGTGTTTCTTCTCCCCTTTAATGCACACCGACTTTATCAGGAAAATAAGTATTTATTTTGTGCACGTCATGTATTTATGTGCTTAGTACGCTTCTCACAATAAACATTGGTTTTTTCCCTGAAGAGCATAACCCATTTGCTACGGTTAATGGAGACAAAGTGGTCGGAAGATAATATTTAAATGTTATTTAAATACAGGGCATACACAAAAGAATGGTACGGTTTTAATAGTGAACACTATTAAAACCGCACCATTCTTTTTTGTATACCCTGTATATTGCACGAGCAGAGGGTTAAAGACATAGTTGTATGTATAATATTAAGTACATATTTGTATTATTACTGCGTTCTTAATACAGGACGTGCAATTAAATTGTATGTTTCTTTCCTTCTGCGAATAAAAGCGACGCATGTTCCTTGATTGCGACCAGTCAGTGTTTAAATGAAGTTACTTAATAAAAAGTACACAGTTACTGGAGCTGATTGCTGATGTAGTTTACGTGTAATGAAAGGGATGTGTTTCCAGTATTTCACAGGTTCATTTATTTATTGCTGCTACAGATGATAACGTCAATTGATGCTGACAAAAATGGAAAACATCTCTCCTTATCCAGAATTGGGTTCAAAGCACTGACCTATCGGACTCAAAATATCAACATACCTAAGGTAAAAGCTAAGGTAATGCAATCCCATTAGAGGCCTGGACAGGACCTTAGGGTTCCAGGAGGTTGAGGCTCCCAGATTTATAGACAATCGGCACATGAAGGTGGTAAGGTTGTCAGCCCTAAGCACCGGCCGCCTTTACCCCCCATGAAATACTCCTGGTACTCATTTCTGTTAGAGGCTGAGTTGACCCCAGGACAATGGCACGGCCGGAAAGATTATGTCAATGAAAAATTCCAATGACACCATCGGGAATCGAACCCGCGACATCAACTTCCGTAAGACTGTAATTAAGTCTTTTCAGAATGACTTGCTATCGCACAGAATACACACCCTGTATCCCTTAAAAAAGGAACTCGTTAAGGCTATATAGGCACGTAATCGCTATTTGTCGTGGGAAACTTACAAAGTTTGTAATGACAAAGTAGTGGCTTATGTGGTTACCGTTATGTTGTAAAAGGTCAGTATTTTTGTAAACACTATTTAAAGCTTTCAAAGAAAACATTTGCTCCATATTTTTACTTTCTTTCTGCAATTTTTCGTTTAACTTTCTCAGAATTTGGCACAATATTTCAGAAGAATAAATATTTAGTAAATGCCGCAGAGAGGAGTAAAGTCTTGTCTCGTGTTAAGAACAGCTACAGCTGCAGAGCACACTGTGCTTGAGTAGCACACAATGAAGACATATAAAGCAGTTACGTATATGTACACATAATCTTAATCTCACCTTTATTTGGAAATGAGGTGTCAGACTCTCGTTTCTGTCTTTCCGTCCCGGGTACCCAATGGGTACGTGACACTGTGGGCCGCAAATTCTGTCGAGAAGTGGTGAAGAAAAGAACATCCAACGCGCTTAAACATTTATGAAGGACGAAAAGTGCTTTCTCCTGGGAAGTGACGACGTGTAGCTTTGTAGGAAAATACATGCTGCTTACAGTGTCAGGGTGGAATGCCGTATGTTCCTCCGAAACGCTGTAACACTTAAACCAAAGTGCACGACTTCATAACCCGGAATAAACACAATATGAATTTTCACCGCCATGAAAACTCCAAATCTGATTTTGTGTAAGATGTATTATCATACAAAACTGGAACCTAAATCGTAGCAGTTACATACTAAACAAGATAATGTCAAGCGAAATAAGTAAATTATAAATAAATCAAGATTCTCCATTTTTTAAATTTCTGCCTTTAATGAAATTTCCGTTAGAGCTGTTATGTTTTAAAGCTCCCATTAGACGTGGACCACAGCATTTACTCTGGACAGAAAATGCGTGCGGACACTGCATGTTGTATCTACTGAAATTACGTACGTACAAACGTTTCCGTAATTAGTTCTCCCACCTTTTATACAGCATGCCCATTCATAAGGTTTGTTGCCTTACAAACTCTATTTCGCTGAAGCCTGAACATAAAAGAGAATGAAATTAGAAGGGAGTGGTGAGAGTGTAGTGAATTGGGCCTCTCTCGTACATAAGACCGCAAGAAACAGACGTTGTAAATTAATAAACTTTGCGTTACGTTTCTGTATATCAACATTCCATTTGGCTTCTGTTACAGCAGCTTTATGCAGGTACACTAACTTCAGCGAATTATCGCTTTTTTTTTTACATGGATTACACACGCATTTCGGCTTTCTAAAAAGTCATCGTCAGTGTCAATATTGATACACTCATGAATATTTGGCCAATAGTGATCCTGTCATATTAAAATTTTAAAAGTTTATTGATATTAATATTTATAATATTTAAGTAACTGAAATTGAATTATTTCATTTAAATTACTATTCAACTCCTTACTTGGATGCAAGTAGTTGCCATGTTTTGTTTAATGTTTACGAATTATATTTTGTCGTCAGCTTGTTTTATTTATTCTTTTTTATTTGTTGGTTTATTTTCCTTGCGTACATTTTTCATGTCCTGGTGATGTGTGTAGGTGTAATATTCTGAGGCTGTTATCATGACCTTAACTTCTAAACACTATATTCACTCTTGTTTGCTAACTTACAGGAAGAGAAAGACCTTGCGTCTGCATTAGAAAGACCATGTAACTAATGTTGAGGAAATAATCACAGTTGTGTGCTAAATGTGAACACTTTAAATTTTAAAGGAAGTGGTACATGCGCAGTGCCCAACTTAACTCGAAACTTGCTCGTATAACATACGTTAACAATCTATTATATAATACGGTGTTTCCAAATTGTGACTCTACGAATATGCTTGTAAATTTGGATGGCCTAGAGTACTTCGGTGTTACGCCAGGCTTAAACATCGCCATATAACACAAGCCATGTATAGTGTAGCTTACTGCATATTAACGCAGGCTTTGGAAAATGTCGTTCCACAACTCTCAGCCATGCTTGAAACTTTTTGAACATGTAATTAAAAACTGTTTGAAGTTCTAGTCTAGAAATTTCCGCTACTGCACGTGAGATAATTTCTTTAAGGTCGTCCTCAGTGTGCGTTTTTAATGAACGTTTTCTTTGAAACAATTTCGTAAACAATTGAACAAGCACGCCACAAAGACGTCTACTTGTGAAGTCTCCAAAAAACGTGACGTATTGCGTCTATTGAATTATTGACTGTATGAGTACAACGCCTTGTTAGTGGAAGAATCCGTATTCATTCTGAGCACTTAAATTTTCACACACAAGAAAGAGTTGTGCCAGAATGTTTCCAATATATATTTCCGAATTTAATATATCCGAATAGCAGAAGGGTCCATTTATGATTGTTGCACTGACAGCACACCACATTCCAACTTTAATGTCTAGTGGTGGTGTCTCTTTAATTAGTGTGGAATTATGAGCCGACCAATAACCTGTTCTTTTGGGTGTTCACATAGCCGTTTACTTTATCTCGTCAGTCAAACAATTTTGCAATAAATCAACTTCGCCACCGAAATTTATTCACAAAACCAGTTACAAAACCGTACCCTCACAACAAAAATTTTCGTGGACATCCTTTTGAACGCACCCCAGCATTAACTACGTATGTTTCCGCTGAAAGAACATATTGTGTTCGTTCTTGCTTGCTCTCTTAACAAAGAACCCGTTCGCAATATGTTCATCAGCTGATACACTATTGACGTGGGAGGAACTTAAACACCGGAAAACCGACATCTAAATCGGACGCGATATTTTTATAGGTTTTGTCCCTCATGTAAGTGTGGACAATGAACATTTTACTCTGCACAACAGCTTACTGCTTTTAGGCCGAGTGTAACAAACTTAGCCATTCCGAAGTCTTATCTGTAGGTGTGAATGAGTCGTTGACATGTAACTTACGTGTGACGAACAGCTGACCTAGAAATTACATAAACAGTCGATAAGCTAGCTGTTTGTGTGGGCTCCGCCTGAATTCGAATCCTATACACTTTAAGTGTTTATTTCGTGTACCCCTCACACCCGGAAATGCTGACGGACTGTTCATTCGGCCATCCTCTGCCCTTCTATATCACAATTCATCGGTAACTTCTGATTCACTGAACATCACTTGTCTTTACTCAGGTTTCATATTATTTGTGTTGTGAAGCCGGTCTTCGTAATGAGGCTGACGTGTGCAAAACTGCGAAGTATCGGAACGTTTAGAATGTACGAGACATTGACCTATGTAGACAGAGTTCCAGCCGCATATTTTAAATAGGTTACTGTGGAAGAAGATTAAAACTGAAGGCAGAGACAAAAAATGGAAACGTTGCCTGCATACTGCGCGATAGTATAAATAAATGTAGATTGTTGACGCGCTTCTTATGTTTGATGCTTAGACATTTCTCAGCTGACAAACAACAGTAGTCTTAAAATTTTGTAGTCATAAACAGGTAATTTTACATGTGACGTCACGGTGCTTGACAATGATACGGACAAACAAAATCAGTCACAACACAACTGTCTTTATTAGACAATAGAGTCCTATGTGTAGTTAAGCGACATGTTTCGACCTAAATTAGGCCATATTCAGGCTCTTACAATTTAAAAACACATTGAAGAAAACTACGTAATATTATATAATTAATTGTTTGTTATTCTTGAAGATTTTAAGAAGAATAAAATGAGATAATATAAACTGGAAAAATGTAAAGTAGAATCAAATATGTCAACGGAGGTATTACATTAATTTTCACAAGTAAATTCCATTTTTATTCAGGATCGATAAAATGTCGATATCAGGCCAAGTGGTTTCTTAAAACCTCATAATTAATTTTAAAATTACGATGTCAGAATTATTTTTTCTTCTGTATATAACTCACGTTTTTAGCGAGTAGGAATACGACTGGGATGACTTATATTATTCTTCCCCAGTTGTGTTATCTATAACACATACATAATAATTAGTAATATGTTTATATAAACTTACTATATTGGGAGAACTTAAAGGATAAAATGCCCCCAAAATAGTAAGTTTTTTCTTCTATGTAACCTGGAAACACCTTTGTGTGCTCTTAAAGTTAAAGACACGAATTTTGTCACTGGACATCAAAAAAGAAAGACACTTATTTTAAAATGTGTATTAACACGGTTTCCTACCCCGCTATGCTGCCAAGTTTCCTTGTCATCGGCTTTCTTTCCTTCTTGGAATCTTGACCCGTGAAGATGGATCGACACGTTGTCCCGAAACGTCGGTAAATAATTACCACACGACGCCGTGTAATTACCCAAAAGACCACAGATTACAAATGTGTATTTGTTTATTGTGAGTTAAATTTGTTGCTTTATAGACTGCTTTCCATTCAATATTTGAACAATATGACCAATGCTCGTGAACTTTACGCTATAAAAGCTACCATGTTGTGATTTTTAAAAACTCTCATCCCGTTGTGTTGTTAATAGTACAACACTATCTGTCCAAAAACAACGAAATTCTGTTTATTATATAGAACTACATATTTCCGATCTATCCAGGTCATCCTCAGGTTCACAATTGGTTTTAAACACACACTGAGGAAGAAATATATTTCTTCCTTAATATTTAAAGATCAATTGTAAACCTAAGGATGACCTGAGATAGGTCGAAACATTTAGTTGTATAAAATAATAAGAATGTAGTTGTTTGGACAGATATTGATTTAAATTTTAGTTGTGATCTTTTCTTTACCCATGATCAGTAGTAAAAACAATGGCGGATACACGTAATTGTGAGGCGCGAGCTACATTAGAGTCACTTGATATGATGTCTTGAAATCGCCAATGGTTATATAACTACGTAAAAGCCTGAAATTCGTGTAGATGCTATAGTTTAGTGGGATGCAAAATAACAGTATGGCGACCGTGTGAATAACTTTTTAGCTTTATGTTTTATGGCAATAATTAATGAACCATTAAGTCTAGGCATGTTATAAATATTTTTACCTGTATTCAAGCAATAAGCTATTCACAAAATAAAATAAAATTAGAGAAATAATAGTAATAGGCCTTCAGTGCCATTAATTTGTATGTAACAGGAAAGTAGGATATATCGTTTTGCTCAGAAGTCTTTCTATGTAATTGCGTTTGCTGCCGTACCAACAGCGTGTTATTTTAGGCGAATTTGTGAGGTTTTACGTGAATTACGTATTCTGTTCGCTCCCTAATTCAGAGCTTTATACAGACAATACAAAAATAAATGTTGTCCCTGTGCCAAAAACAGGGGAAGGGCAAAAAAAAACATCGAAAACATCCAGAGGTCGATGTGGAATACAATTTTAAATAAGAGTTGTCTGCTACAAACTTGACTTTAATTTGTGTCAGTACCAGTTTTAGTAATGCGTTCATTGTACTGATTTTGAGTTGACGTAAGTTATGAATAAATTTGTTAGAGTTTCAAAACCGCTTGCAAAGGAAATTACATTCATCGGTGAAGAAAATTACTTTGCCATGCTGAAAGCTTTCATGCGCAGTTTGTTTAGAAGCCAGTTACTCCGTTTTCTGCAGCACATTATTTACCAGTTTGTACGTTTAATTACGAATATCTTCTTTGTTATTACTGGCTGTGAAGGAGAGTGACATGACACTTGAGGCAAGCATGACGATAGAATTTCGAGTTATTACGGTGGTGATGAATATTGTTGTCTTTGGTTTGTGTCGCTGCCTACTCGTAGTTGGTAGGTGTACTGCCAAAGCACACTGTGCCACATCCAATTTAAATGTAATATTCTTGATGTTCTCATATTGTAGTTCTGAATTATTAATTACTATAGTATAGTTGCTCATATTTTGCAAGGTTGTGTTGAATAAAGACTTGTCTGGGATGTGCTACCTGTGGATTCTTTCCAGGAACCTCGCCATCAGAAAATTATAATTTACACTAGATGGGTGTCTTGGTGTTAATCCGGCAGTAATAAATCCAGCTTCTAACCTCATATTATTTATAATTTAAAACAAAGTAATTTATGAGATCTGCTCTCTTCTGGGATATTACGCGGCGTCGTGTGATAATTGTTTACCGACGTTTCGGGACAACGTACCGGTCAAATCTTCACGGATCAAGAGTCCCTCGGACTCTTGATCCGTGAAGATTGACCGGTAAACAATTACCACACGACGCCGCCTAACATCCCAGAAGACCGCAGATCTCATCAACATCGCGGCGGAAGCCTAAAATCAAACTAATTTATGAACCAGGTTGGACAGCTCAGTCGGTATAGTGACTAGGCTATGGGTTGCACAACAGAGAAGTCGTGGTTCGATTACCAGCAGGACTAAAATTTATCTCGTCTCGGAATGCCCAGACCCGCACGTCGGCCCACCAGCCTCCTACTAAAGCGATAGCGCGGTTACTTTTCCAGTCACAGAATGATCGGCGGTGTGTAGCTGGCCATTCGCACCCATCCAACGCCGACTTTAAAATGACTTTAGCTGTACTCTTTTCCCCACAGGCCTTCTTGACGTGAAAAGTAACAACTTTATTAACGTGTCAATCTTCACAGTCGAACGTCGGGATGAAGAACGTTCATGTTTTATTTATTTCTGCGTAACATGTTTGCTTGAAGCCTGAATTTAACATACGAAATGTTTAAAATGTAAGTCTTCGTGTTCCAGGAAACCCAGAGGAGTCCTACCGAGTGGCGTGTCTGAGTGTGATCATGAAGCCTCGATAATGAGGAGGCCCTGCCCCACTAGGGGCTGTTGCGCCATGGAAAAATAATGTAACTAAGACAGTAAATAAGAAGATTCTTTTTTTTTTGTGTGTGTAAGAATAAAGGTTGTATTTCGTGTGAGGCAATACGCTGTAAGTACAATTCTTAACATACAGACGATTCTCGGACGCAACTGCCATTCCGCCCCCGTGCACATGTAAACTTCCATCAGAGATAAAGCAGTTGTATTTGGTGACAAGGGGCGCGCGGTGGCGCAGTTGGTTGAGGCACTACGCTACAAACCGGAACGTCGTGGGTTCGATTCCCGATGGTGTTATTGGAATTTTTCCTTGACATAATCGTTTCGGCCGCACTATGGCCCTGGGGTCGACTCAGCCTCTAACAGAAATGAGTACCAGGAGTATTTCCTGGGGGTAAAGGCGGCCGGTGCTAGGGCTGACAACCTTACCACCTTCATTGCCGATTGTCTAGAAATCTGGGAGCCCAACCTCCTGGAACCCTAAGGGTCTGTCCAGGCCTGTAATGGGATTGCTTTACCTTCTTTATTTGGTGACAAGTTTACAGAAACTGATTATTTCCTTGTTTTTCAGTTGAATCAGTTTCGAAGTCTAAGAGGTCTATTATAATATTTCTGAATCTATTTAAAGGATATTATTGTACACTGTGGTAATATCAAATGATGCCATTGTGTACTATTATTATTGTTACTGGTAACGGAAGTTCTTTAACATCATATAATCCAATAACAAAGTACACAAATTCGTGTATCACAGATACGTTGATTAATTAGGATCTGCGATCTTTTGGGATATGACGCGGCGTCGTGTGGTAATTACCACAATTACCACACGACGCTACGTAATATCCCAGAAGAGCGCAGATCTCAACAACATCGCGGCGGAAGCCTGAAATCAAGGTTTATTAATTAGCTTCTCCTACTTGTTTCGTCCCTCTCACCGATCTTCAGGAATACCATTTTGATACTACAGTGTGATATACTTTAGTATGGACGGAAGGACCGAAATGTATAGAAGTTGAATAATAAATGTGTTTGTGACCCACGAATTTGTGCGCCTTGTCGGTTGCATTATTTGATTAACTGGATTGTACGTTCAACATATACAGCGTGTTTCATAAGTCCATCCGGGATTTAGAGGCTTGGCCGTGCATTAGCAAACCCACATATAAGAGATGAAAGCATGCCAACGGATAGAGGAAATGTAAAAGTTTTTTCTGACAGATGGGATGGCGTAGTTACCCGTTTCTCCGCTAGGAGGCAGTGGTCTGCAAACATGGCGTTTTCAGGTGAACAGAAAGCTTTTTGTGTCCTGCAATTTGCTAAAACCCAGTCAATTGTAACAGTGCAACGTGGTTTTCGAACCAAGTATCGTACAGAACCACCAACGGACAAAACAGTAAGAGACTGGTATAGAAAATTCGAGGAAACTGGCTGTTTGTGTGTCGCAAAACGAACAGGTATGTCGGGACCATCGCCTGGGACTGTGGACCTCGTACGAGAATCGTTTACCAGGAGTCCACAAAAATCAACACGTCGCAAAAGCCGAGAATTACAACTGTAGGTAGGTTCAAAACTTAGATATATACTCTTTTCACTGACATGCTTTCATCCCCCGTGTGTGATTTGGCTCCTGAGCTACAGACCTCCGAAATCCCGAGGGATTTCTGAAACACGCTGTATTACGGAATTCTTTTACTTCTCGTATTAACTTCAGAAAATTCGGAATATTACATGAAATTGGAATAGGTGCGTATTGGTTGATGATATTTGTAAGAAATGTAGGTAGAACTAGACGGAGGGCCGTTGGCCAAATTCCTATCGAACCAATAGGCTTCCCTGTTTTGTATAGCTTAATCAGACTTCTTAATATGCGCAGTGAAAAGGTTTAATCTGTTGGCTTCAACTTGTTTTCTGTCTGAATTAAGTGATTAACTCTCATTAATAGTGTTCCTAATTTTCTTTTTTTATACGTCTAAAGTGATTATCTGCGATAACTTCACTTACTTTCTTTGGTATTCTCCTTCGTACTTTATGATAAGTGTTACCCTTGACGATTTTGTAACGGCCTTGTTTATATCTAATTTCTTCCTAATTTGACTAAATTTATTTCTCGTATATCTAGCCTGCCATATCCTTGATCGTTATGTTTTATGCTTAACACATGTTCTTCTCCTTCAGGTGTGCCGTAACGCCCAGGCTGTGCGTGGCGTAATCGACTTTTATCTTCCGTTATTGGCTGTATTTTTCTTTCACCCCCTCCCTGAACCCTTCCGATGTCGTATTTATTGCCTCCTTTACCTTCTAAAATCACTCTGTAATGCGAGCTCGATCTGGTATTTTCTCGAAATTCCTGCTGGACTTATAAATTCTAAATTGCGGTCTGGACTGCAGAAGACCGGGATATCAGGGTCCTTGCCTGATGTGGTAGCCAAGAATATTTATTTTACTATCCCGGTAGCAACATCAAACGTGCATCTGTAATTTTCTGCGTCACTCAGTATGGATATTTCAAGGTCTGGTGTATGAAATGGGAAGATTTTTTCTTGCATGTTTCGCCAAGCATGTAAGTACTTTATTTATTCTTTGTATATAATACATTTTTATTTGTTCTTTGACGTGCCTGTGTCGTTATATGAGCACATGCCCCTGCCTTACGCTTCTATAAGTAGTTTTCTGAGTGCGGCTGGAGCAATGTTAATCGACTGATGGCCGTTTCTCTTTAAAGACCTAGGTTTGTTATCCGTTTTTTTAAAATAGAAGTTGTATTTCGATCCCTTCATTAACAGAGTTTGTTAAATGTGTGTTTCTGTTGTCAGCTATTCTGGGATAGCAGCTGGGGTACGAAGCTAATGGCTACTTAGGGTTATTACTCTGTTTTTATTAGTTCATTTAAATGTTTGTTTATATATTATGGTATTTTCAATTAACACTCTTTTTCAGACCATATTTAATGGTCTCCATTATTGTGAATTAATTTTGTCCCATACTTTGGCCAATCCTAGACATTGGTTATATAACTGAATATATATTTACCTGCGTTACAGGAACTTTATATCATATTTTATACAGAGTTTATCTGATTTCTTTAGAGTATATATGTCGGCTGGTGAGATATTGTAAATTTGAATTTATGTAGATAGGTTTGAAGTTCTTCAATACATAAGAGCATTGTTTGTTAAAAATAGATATTAGCATTGCACTTCTGGACCTTCCTGTGTACATCCTTGTATATATATATTGACGTCACATGGTAAACTGACATTATTTCCTTGTGAACATGATATCTTTGTAACTCTGTACAGTGTTATTTTTATGGCGCAACAGCCCCTAGTGGGTCATGGCCTTCTCATTATCAAGGCTTCACGATCACACTCAGACACACCACACTCGGTATGACTCCTCTGGATGAGTGATCAGCCCGACGCAGAGACCCTACCTGACAACACACAACATTCACAAGAGACAGATGTCCATGTCTCCGGCGGGATTCGAACCCACAATCCCAGCAAGCGAGCGGCCGCAGACCCACTCCTTAGACCGCGCGGCCACTGGGATCGGCCTGTACAGTATTAGTAACAGTAATAAATTTATGTACAGCGGAAAATCTTCTCTCCTGTCTTGATTATCAGTTAGCACAATGGGGTTCTTTCTATGAATACATTACTACACTGACAAGTCAGGAATGATGATGGTGAAGGAACATTTTGTACGGCGGGTAAGCACTCTATAGGCGCAAGGTTCCGAGTCTAAAACGCTTCCAGAATACTGACTGTCGTAACCGAAAATTTTCTTAGGCTTCTTCAGCCCAACCAGGTATAGGTTAGTGCCTTAAATTAGGTTATCACAGCTTCCTTTACGTCTTTTTCCAATTCACTCTGCACTAATCGTTATACACTTGCACGTTATACAGGGCGTTTCCTTTACGATCGTGGTCAAATTAGGTCGATACGACCCATAAAGGATAAGTTCCCTTCATATTCTGTGTGGTAAAGAAACATTGCGGCCGCTCGCTTATTAGGATTGTGGGTTCGAATCCCACCGGGGTCATGGATGTCTGTCTCTTTTGAGTGTTGTGTTTTCAGGTAGAGGTCTCTGCGACGAGCTGGTCCCTCGTCCAGAGGAGTCCTACCGACTGTGGTGTGTCTAAAGTGTGTGTGATCGTGAAGCCTCGAAAACTGTGGCGGCCTTGGCCCTCAAGGGGCTGTCGAGCCATTAAAAAAATCACAAGTGTAGCCTATAATTAATAACGGATCTGTTACATACATCAAGAATAAGTAACTACGTAAATAAATATATGTATATAAATAAATTATGTAGCTTGTGCTATTACTGTGTTTGGCAGTAAACGTCTACGAACTATATAGTTCTGACGGCACAACAGGATGTATCCGCCTAAGAAATTATGAGTTGTCAATTCGCGCACTAGCATATATAACAGAATTTGCAAACAAATATTCCCTGTGCCAGCGAAATAACTTCTTGACAACTTGGCTTTGAAAAGCCGGTTTTCAGTTTTTTGATGAATTCCCTAAAGGAAGGTACGTATGTATTTGCAAGTAAGATTACGCGTTATACGGATCTACATTGCTTTTTACGGAATATACTAATATTTCATAGAGAATTTGAACTGGAAACTTTTAAACCCATTGAAACACGAAGTTCAACTAAAAAATATTAAACTCAATTTCTACCTCACGGGAAATAGGTTTCACCTGTATTATAAAGCCCACTCTTTATGCGGTGTGTAGGTAAATATTCACTGTTTACTGTAAGAATCATAAAAAACCCCACAAAGGCAATATATACACAGTCTGTACAGCATTTTCATATTAAAGCGAATGGAACACTCCAGTTACCATTATGTTAAAATTTGCCCTATTTTCGTCTGAGAAGTGAGACCCCTGAAACACGTGAGTTACCTAATATCTTCAGACACAGACGTGTAAGAAATGTCTGGATCCATTCTCCTACTCATATAACCTGATACAGTTCACCTAATCTTTCTATTACGTTCTGCCAAGAAATTTATCCTCCAATTCGATCAGCTTATTTTCCGAGAGGAAAGATACTTGAATTGTTTCTTCTTTGTATTGAGGATTTCCAGAAGATGCAGGAAGTGTGTTTATTCAAAACGTTGACCTATCAGACTAGGAGGTATTACAGCCTAAATGACTAGAGTACCTATAGTAGGCGGTGATTACATTTTAGGTAAAAGAGTGGTATTAATTATAATTTTATATCTATACATATCTGTGTGTTCATGTCATTTAAGGTGGCTTCAACTTTATTTCCGTACTGTCTGACTAGCCAAGTGTGCGATACCATGGCTCAGGCAATTAGTCGTCGGCCTTTCACCGCGGAGGCCCGGGTTCATTCCCAAACCAGTCCGTGTGGGATTTGCGGTGCAAAAAGTGGCCTGTGACAGGATTTCCTCCGAGTACGTCGGCTTTCTCCTGTCGGTATCATTCCACTGATAGTCCACGTTCATTCATGCATCTATCATCGACGCTATATAATCTCAGCAATTGTCAGTGTCCGTAGATAACACACTTAAAACACATTTGAATAAGCAAGACGGTTCAGTCCCGTGGGATAAAAATTGCCTTGTCAGACTTGCCGCACACATCGGGTCGGTGATGGATAAATAATGGGTGAATGTGGAATGGTGATTAGCAGGGGAAAATTGGAGAAACTCGGAGAAATATCTCCTCTAATGTAATTTCGTCCAACGCGAATATCACGTAGTCACACGAAATTGAACTGTAGGTTCCTCGGTGACAAGCCAGCGTTTAATCACGTGAGCTATGCCACGGCCCTACCTTCGCCCTTCTGTCTCACCAACCAGTTCATAAACACTGTATCAAGTGTGTTATCTTCTTCGCCTATGAACCGTGGTTCCCTGGCGGTCTGCCCGTGGAAATTTCCTTACGTAATATCTCCCCTTACCCCTTCCTCAGGCTCCGGCCTGGTACTACAAACACATTGATATTCGAGTTTTCGAAGTGAAAATATCGAAATTTGGTTCCGCCTATTTTGACTGAAATCGTTTTTTCTGTGCATCACTTTTCTACTCAGTGGTGTTGGTAAAACACCTGCAAACCCCACGCCACGGGGGCCCCTGTGGCTTGGGGCAACCAAGCGTAGAGAATACTCAAATTTATTATGATTTTCCCGAGTGGGCTCCGTTCTTCTGACAGAAAGCGGTATTGCAAGTGGCCCGGCAGTAACTTCGCAAATACATATAGGGGGGCAGTAATCTACGCTATTGTTTCCACTCATGGCACAGGTAGACCCGACATCAACAGCCGTCTTTCATTTTTTTAGAGAAGATAATTTCTCTTCCTGTTCCCAGTTGAGGCGGCGCCTTGTTTAAAGACATATTTTCACTTCCTAGAGCATATGTCTTTTTCACAATGGTATCTCGTAAACCTCCACATTCTGTTTTCTCGTTATTGGCAGTCAATCATTAATTGACCGTGATAGCTTTAACACATTACATTATACATTTATATTATATACCGGTATTTTTTTATATTTCTAGACTATTTTTTTGTGCTGTTTGCGCTGTACCATTCTGCCGATTCAGTGCTGGACTAGTTTAGTACAGTGGCTATCTCTTTCCATCCAAACAATCAGCTCATATCCGCCTTAGCCATAAGGCGGCGCTAGCTTCATTTTCCACCTCAGCAATCACTTCATACACATCTGAGCTAAGGTACGGCCCTAAATTCTCATTTTTACCTCAGCAGTCAGCTCGGAACTGCCAAACCCTGATGGAACCCACCTTGAATACCGAAAATAACCGTGTGTTTAGCTTCTGGCATGCTAATTCTATATCTAGATTTATGTTTTCCCATTCTAACTCGAAATAGCTAGCTAGTTAAAGTACCTTCGTACCAACTTTACTAACTGTAGTGTAACATAAGACGTATTTTCCCAGTAAGTTTTTGTTACGTCGCATTTGGCTCAAACTTTTAATTTCTTCAAGGGCAGAAGAGGAGATATGGAAGCCACGTAACTGTACGTGTTTAGCTTTCACTTCTACAAAAAGGTGACTAGAATTCACAGAGCTACTTGCTGAGGTTTTCTCAGTTTTCAATTTTTTTCGTCGCAGAACAATGCTGTCATGGATATAACAAAGTTACTACACTGTCTGTAGTAAAGGAATTTATAGCACATTAAAGTCAATTTTTTGTGCACTAAATTTTTATCCCTTCATCTAAAACAAAAATATAAGCCTGTACTCTATAATACTTATATTTTGTCTTAATTTGTCTTTTTCGTCTACTTGTATATGAGATTTAAATTGTTTCATGTACCGAATAAAGTAAAGGATAAAGGCAAAGCAAACCCATTACAGGCCTTGACAGGCCATTAGGGTTCCAGGAGGTTGAGGCTCTCAGATTTCCAGACAATCGGCACATGAAAGTGGTAAGGTTGTCAGCCCTACGCACCGGCCGCCTTTACGCCCCAGGAAATATTCCTGTTACTCATTTCTGTTAGAGGCTGAGTCGACCCCAGGGCCATAGTGCGACCGAAAATATTATGTCAATGAAATCCAAATAAAGTAAAATAACTCCTATTTCATACTGCGGAAGTCCCGGTTTTAAATACCGGCTCTAAAATGGGATTTCCTAATTGAGGCTTTCTGTACTCTTTCTTATTCCGTCCCTTCAAATGCCGGCATAATAACTTAAACTAGTCCACGACGACGACTTCCTTCTAAATTCTTATCAATTATTTACTAATCATTATCCATTTCTACCGTCTTAGTTTGACACGCCTTGTTGTGTGTGTACTGTAAGTGGTAAAATGAGTGGTACATAAGTCTATGCAACGAAGAACTCGTCTACATATTGCGGCTGACCTATGAGCCATTACAAAGTTAACAAAAACATACATATTACTCGTATATAGCTATAGCTCCAACCCATTCGCAACCTCGGCACTAGAAGGGGGTGGGTGTTCAACATCACGCCCCGGCCTCTTTACCCACTGGGAATACCCGGTACTCATTGTATAGGAGGCTGGGTGGGCCTCGGGGCCGGTCTGGACGGGCACAGAAAATCTCGCCGCCACAAGAATTCGATCCTGGACCGTCCAGCCCGTAGCAAGTCGCTATACTGACTACGTCATTCTAGCCGCCTGTTTCTAAAATAGTTTTATAAAGTAGCTTGTTAAAATAATCGTAGTTTGTAGGTACCCAAATTTTTCAAGGAACTGAGTTCTGTAGTCTTTATTCTATTTTCACCGTGCATTTTTCGAGTATAGACAATGTTTGTCACCAACTAAATGCATTTGTTATAAAAACACTAAAATATTCTTTTTATCAAACAGTTTTAGAATATTTTAGTGTGTTTTATAACAAGTGCATTTAGTTGGTGAAAAACATTGTCTATTCTGTAGTCTTATTTACTATCCATTTTAACTTCCACATTTCTACGACGTATAACCTGATCTTCTAACGGCGACGTTATGCAAACCTCACGTGACAAATGTTATTTAATAGTATAAAAATGGGAGACAGCTGACGGTGTAACAGTGCACATTACCACAAAACCTGTGGTGTAGCCCAGCTGTCCAGTTGACATTCAGAGTGTTTGTATGTTTATGTGCTTCGAGTGAAGCTGCTGTGCAACGTAATAGCCGAGCTGCAAGACCTGACACTGACAGCCACAGGGTGGGCTGATTGACAGTTACTCTACACGACACATACTACCGTAGCAGCAAGCAAACTCAATACAAACAGGAAAACGTGGATACAACATGTTTACTTGTGCTTTACATGTAAAGTATGCAAATAAAAGTAAAGCAACCCCATTACAGGCCTGGACAGGCCCTTAGGATTCCAGGAGGTTGAGGCTCCTAGATTTCTAGACAATCGGCATATGAAGGTGGTAAGATTGTCAGCCCTACGCACCGGCCGCCTTTACCCCCCAGGAATTATTCCTGGTCCTCATTTCTGTTAGAGGCTGAGTCGACCCCAGGGCCATAGTGAAACCGAAAGGATTATGTCAATGAAAAATTTCAGTGACACCATCGGGAATCGAACCCTCAACGTTACGGCTTGTAGCGCAGTGCCTCAACCAACTGCGCCACCGCGTATGTATGTATGTATGTATGTATGTATGTATGTAATCTATGTATGTATGTATGTATCTATGAATGTATGTATATATATATATATATTACAATGTGTGATGATTGTGTGTGTCCAGTGCAGGAATGTGGAGTGCTGACAGTAGTTACGGACAGGATCGTTATTTATTTTGGAAAGCAATGAAAACTAACAGATTTTCATTACACTTATGACACCTTATATGGAGGCGCTACGATCCTTCGAAACGCTGATAATCCTTTATCAGTCGACACGGCGTAACATCCCGAAACACTTGAATCTTCGTCAACACCGAGGTGAGAGCCCAAATCTAGCAGCAAATAAGTACATCGTCATGGTAGTAATAACAAAATGAAAGCCTAAACCCTAACCACTACATGTTTCATCACCAGCCTTAGGCACAGCACCATGGTGCCGAAACATGTAGCTTGTAGGGTGTATATGCTAGTGTGGATATCCATATATGTAACTTGAACTGTAACTGAAATGTTCATAGCACTGTTACCAACAGGCGAAACGTCGAGTGCACTAAAGTTAAAGTCATAAGGCGTATTTTTTATTATTATTATTATTTACTACAATTGGGTTTTCACCCGGTGGCAGTAGTCCTTACACTAGTACACACAATACAAATGTTTTCACCCGGTGGCAGTAGTCCTTACACTAGTACACACAATACAAATGTTTTCACCCGGTGGCAATAGTCCTTACACTAGTACACACAATACAAATGTTTTCACCCGGTGGCAATAGTCCTTACACTAGTACACACAATACAAATGTTTTCACCCGGTGGCAGTAGTCCTTACACTAGTACACACAATACAAATGTTTTCACCCGGTGGCAGTAGTCCTTACACTAGTACACACAATACAAATGTTTTCACCCGGTGGCAATAGTCCTTACACTAGTACACACAATACAAATGTTTTCACCCGGTGGCAATAGTCCTTACACTAGTACACACAATACAAATGTTTTCACCCGGTGGCAGTAGTCCTTACACTAGTACACACAATACAAATGTTTTCACCCGGTGGCAATAGTCCTTACACTAGTACACACAATACAAATGTTTTCACCCGGTGGCAGTAGTCCTTACACTAGTACACACAATACAAATGTTTTCACCCGGTGGCAGTAGTCCTTACACTAGTACACACAATACAAATGTTTTCACCCGGTGGCAGTAGTCCTTACACTAGTACACACAATACAAATGTTTTCACCCGGTGGCAGTAGTCCTTACACTAGTACACACAATACAAATGTTTTCACCCGGTGGCAATAGTCCTTACACTAGTACACACAATACAAATGTTTTCACCCGGGCAGTAGTCCTTACACTAGTACACACAATACAAATGTTTTCACCCGGTGGCAGTAGTCCTTACACTAGTACACACAATACAAATGTTTTCACCCGGTGGCAGTAGTCCTTACACTAGTACACACAATACAAATGTTTTCACCCGGTGGCAGTAGTCCTTACACTAGTACACACAATACAAATGTTTTCACCCGGTGGCAATAGTCCTTACACTAGTACACACAATACAAATGTTTTCACCCGGTGGCAGTAGTCCTTACACTAGTACACACAATACAAATGTTTTCACCCGGTGGCAGTAGTCCTTACACTAGTACACACAATACAAATGTTTTCACCCGGTGGCAGTAGACCTTACACTAGTACACACAATACAAATGTTTTCACCCGGTGGCAGTAGACCTTACACTAGTACACACAATACAAATGTTTTCACCCGGTGGCAGTAGACCTTACACTAGTACACACAATACAAATGTTTTTACCCGGTGGCAGTAGTCCTTACACTAGTACACACAATACAAATGTTTTCACCCGGTGGCAGTAGACCTTACACTAGTACACACAATACAAATGTTTTCACCCGGTGGCAGTAGTCCTTACACAGTACACACAATACAAATGTTTTCACCCGGTGGCAGTAGTCCTTACACAGTACACACAATACAAATGGACATATAATATACATAAAAATAACAATACAAAACAAACTATACACAATTACAAATCAAAATACATACATTAAATACAAGTACACACATTAGAACACCGTAGACGCATTACAAAAACATCCACACCTTAACAAAAACATCCACACCTTAACAAAAACATCCACTCCTTAACAAAAACATCCACACATTACAAAAACATCCACACCTTAACAAAAACATCCACACCTTTACAAAAACATCCAAAAACTTACCACTGCTCAGTCAAGAGTCTGTATCTAACGTGACAGAAATCATCCCGTTGTATTTTTTTAATTTGAAACGAAATTAAGTAATCAGTCTAACACAACTGTATTTTTTATTCAAAAGCTACATGTTTCGGCCTAGAGATCCACCATGACTATTTACTTTAACCCGATTATGATCGTTGATCTCTAACCGACACATATAGCTTTTGAACAAAAAATACTAATTAATGTTTTTAGTCGGTATTTAGTTAACCATTACCAGGCCGTGCCATGACTCAGGCTGTTAGTCGCCGGTCTCTCACCGCGGAGGCCCGGGTTCGATCCCGGGCCTCCGCGGTACTGGGACAGGTTTTTCCCCCGAGTACTTCAGTTTTCCCCTATCAGTTTCATTCCACCGGTGCTCCATTACAAGGAAAAACGAAAAAAAGAAACTAATCATCTTCATCAGAGGTTTGCACAATAAGCCTCAAGACTGTGGTGCGTCTGTAGCATCTGCTGCGGGGCCCTTCACCGCAAAAAAAAAACCATTACTATCTTTGCGTTTATGTGTATACTGTGCCTGTCTCTTGTAGCAACCAGGCGTTGAATCCTCTCATTGGGAAGAATAAAGATATTTACATAACACCGTGTATACTGTACAACACAGGTACAACACAGAGACAGTTTAGTGACGTGGAAAGAGACAGATTTCACTGCTCCATGCGGCCATGAGGTTTGTCCGTTTAACAACTTAACATGCCCCTATATATCACACATCACACAATTCCCACCATTTCTCTGTCGCTGTTAAACGGATTAATGATCCAACAGACTAACGGTATAATAAAATATATCCACTGTAAGCACACATACAGTGTCTCCCTTGTGTTATATGTCATATTGTTTCATAGATTTGTAACATTCAGTTTTACACTCACAGTATAGGACATGAAAAGGCATCATTCATTTTATTTGATATATTGACGATGATAAATGAATTGATTCTGATTACGAAGGCACATATGGTGTTCAGTTTTATGAACTGTTGTGGAGTGAGGGAGAATCGTAACCGGCTTAAACGAAATCGAGAATCCGCCCCTCCAACACGACGCTCGCTCGATAGAATTACGTTGTTGCTGCTGTCTGAGTTACGCACCACTGTTGTGCCGTTGATTTAACGACGGTATCCAGTAACCCAGGCTACAACATCGAACGACAGGACAATCGATACCAGCATAATTAGAAAGATTTTGAAAGAAGAATTCGCGGCAAAATCTCAGTACTTTACCAGCATCTAGAGGGACTGAGGAAAACCACGAAACTTGTCAGTCAAAGTACCTGATGACCTGACCTAAATTAGCCATATAAAATCAGTGTGGAGTCGCCAGCGGCCCTGCTTTATGTGACCTGCATTCTGCGCACGCGCGGTATTATTTTGGAAGGGTCTCGATCTGTCTGTCTTCAGAATCCACCGAGCTGTTGTTGCGGTCACTTTGGCAGGTTATGTTCTGCAACCTTTGCATTTGAATTCTGAGTTCTTGGCATATAGGCCTATAACCCCACAGTGTCTTTCGTGTTGACGCCATAAACGTAGGAATGACTCCCTTTTATGGGACTAAGATTGTAAGAGGGAACTGAACCCAGATCAACTACCTCTCATTCTATGAGCCTAAATTGAACACACAACGTTATGGAACAATATTCCGCAGAGGTCAAAGTTCAAACAAACGAGTGAGGACTGTAAGTACTTCATCAATCTTCAAAAGAAGAACTCTTGACGTAATGTGCTTCTATGCTTTGTAATCCGATATTTCAAAGCCAGAATGTTTTACTTATTTTTTCAAGAAATTTATTATTGTAAATTAAAGAGCATTATAATATACACAACGTAATTTTAACAATTTCATGATTTTATGAACGTCGCGGCTTTTACTGTGCCGTGTATATTTCCGGCACCAATCAAAGTGATTTGCTCAGTGTAGTTCCTTTCTTCCCCACTGCTATAACTCCGACCTTGATATCTTTACCCTGAACTCTTCGAGTATCACTCCGCCAGGTCTTCCAGATTGGAACCTTGTGCTAAATTTACGTTCTGTTCGTATTTTTTTCAAATTCCATTTGCGGCACAGGAAAACACTTTAGCGTCCCTGCTTTGGCGTTGTGGATAAGCAGCACATTTGGTTTTGTGTTTAGAGTAACTCGCAGCGCCTGCAGATTTGATTTGACATCTTCGTGGCATGGCGCTTAATTAATTAGTAATTCCTATTTAGTTCCGAGGTTAAGAAAACGTGGAGCTTAGCCTCCATTCTCCCAAATGTTTTCATGGCGTGATTCTTCAGTGTGCCCAGGACAACTGACTTACGGTGGCTCTGTTGCAGATTACCACTGGCCATATTGTAATGGTGTGTGTATCGTCTGAGGACATCAGTGGCGAAACGGGACGAACGTGAGGAAACTGGTTACTTTCTTTAAAGTAAAGGTGGGGGTTCCAGGAGGTTGAGGCTCCCAGATTTCCAGAAATCGGCACATGAAGGCGGTAAGATTGTCAGCCCTACGCACTGGCCACCTTTACCCCCAAGAATTATTCCTGGTACTCATTTCTGTTAGAGGCTGGTTCGACCCCAGGGCCGGAAGGGTTAAGTGAATGAAAAATTCCAATGTCTCCATCGGGAATCTAACCCGCGACCTTTCGACTTGTAGCGCAATGCCTCAAACAACTGTGCCACCGTTTACAATTCCGAAATTCGGCTAGAACTGAAAATACGCCTACAGACTCACGATAATTGGTGTCCTAAGGACATTTATACCAAATACTACAAACTCCCTACAGTTTATGCAGCCAGGTACATTCGAATGAAATGTCATCATCGTAAGCTGCATTGTCTGCATGCTAGTGGTTCATCCTAGCTTATAAGACTGTTTAGGCTACAATGTATGGCCTATGTTTATGTTACAGTTGTGATGTGTTGCTTGGCTTCTCTGAACCTACAGACTCTCAAGTATTGTATATGGATCCCTACTACAGTAAGTGATTGATAAGGACTCAGGAAAACAAACATATAATCAGAATAGCTGTTTGTAAACCTCCATTTTGGTTCACCGGCAAGCAAATAAAATTCAGGTCAGCAAACAATTGGCATAAGAAACCTCTTAATGGCTGAATGAGGACGTGCTGCTGTGAAACCTTACTTTTCATACTTTAAATCAGTACATTGTTTAACCAATTTTATTTTGACATTCCATGGACTCCTTGGGCCTATCTAATGAAACGCCTAGGGGCCCTTGAATGCCAGGCTGCGAACCATTTGTCTGTTTTTATCGGTTGAAAATTCACTAGTGTAACTGAATTACGGAAGAGAAGAGTGAATATATTAAACTAAGAGTAACGTGATGGAGCACAAGTTTCCTATAGCTTTTAAAATCGATATCTCATCTAGTAAATTGCTCACAGTGAAGCTTTCAGTTTCGAAACCAACCGCCATAACAACCACTCAGTGATCCGCTCTCCGACCAAACGGAAATTACGTCCCGAGCTTAATATTCTGAACAAAAACTTTACTGCCTTCCCATGTAATATCACTTCGTTATGAAACAATAACCAGTAGAGAAAACCGTCATTTCCATTAATGCATCCTATATGCCATATATGGAGAAACAAAATTACACCATATAAGTAGAATCCTCATACTTTCAGTGCCAATGCAGCTGTATACGTTTGACATATATACGATTCGTAAAGAGTGAATCACGTTGCTGTTAATGAGTCCAGTACAGCCTTAATCCAGACTTTGATATTCTAAATTTCCTACATAAGCTGCATGTAACATAAATTTCATGTAACAAACATTTGAAAACCGAGTTCATATCTCACAGTAAACGCTGACATTCTCCATTATTATAAGCAAGATCCCGTTATTGCCATTTACAGAAATAATCAGTCTTTTCCTGAAATTCACACAAAACACATAAATAGGCTTTTCGAGTAGAATATAGATTTTCAAATATTATTAAACCATTAGGTATTTATATAGTGAAGTAACAACGGTAAAAGAAATTATTTATATATTAAATATTCATTAACTTAAAATATTGTATATTTACGTAGCTTGTATGGCAGATTGTTAAATTCTGAACAAGGGAGAAAGATGTCAATTTTAATAAGTGGATATTAGTTATTATTTACTTACATACCAACAATGTTGCACATAACAATATTAGTTGAAATTGTCAAACCCTACATATGTTTCGGCTCTGCCTGAGCCATCTTCAGGGGTTACTATTCTAAAGCGTCCACTATTTTCACACTCACAATGTTGGTTAGAACAAGTATCTTGGTTTCTTTGCAACCGTGGATATTAGTTATTGGAGGAATTGTGTTTATGTGTGTGAGTGTGTGGACTGGATTCAGCAGGCTCAGGACAGGGACAAGAGGCGACCTCCTGTGAAATTTCGGGGTTTCTTAAAAGGCGGGGATTTCTTGAATCTCTGTCACTCAAAAAGGACTCTGTTCCATGGGACTGGTTGGTTACGTACGGCTATGTGGAATTAAGCGGATATCGAATTAGTGAAATCACTGTCTTTGAACACAGCGTCCAGAAAGTGCAAAAGTAAATAAAGCAATGATGTAAATTTCAGGATGAAGTACAGTTCTGTGGGTGTCGAAAGAGTTTGTAGCACACAATCGGAACCGGAAGAAAGAAGAAGCAACAGGCAGCTGCAGAGAATTGCACGAAGAGCTTTATTATTTGGTTTATTCGCAATGAAGTAATTTGCATAATAAAATCGAAGTGTGTGATGTGCTTGTGGCATGTAGTGTGCGTTTTGTATCTTAATCATGCAGACTTTCGGTCGGGAAACAAAGGAAGAGACCATCTAGGAAGATCTGGACATAGACATCAGGATAATACTAAAATTATTATTAAAGGAATAGGATGGGAATTGTGGATTAGATAATTTGGCTCACAGGATCAGCGGCGTGCCTTTGTGATCACTGTGATGAAATTTCGGGTTCCCAAAAAGCTTCTAAATTATTGAGTAGATGGACGTATCTTACACCTAGATGCTGAAATAGCACTGTGCTTCACGTAATTTTTAATCAGTTGTTAGTTAGTCGGAAAGGCAGCCCTGTTTTGGTGTCGTTGCATAGAAGCGCACAAAATTTTTAAAAGAAAAATCTCAGTGTGCATTTTGAGGTGACTGAGACCTTCCGAGCAATCGTGAAAGTGATTTTCTTGTTTCAAAGCGTAAGAAGGGAATGTCATTCTGTTATCTCTCCGAACAACACAACAAAGTCTTTAAATGAAAAGAGGACTTAGAATGTGACATTTGAGTTATGGCAACGAAGCTCATAATGCAATGAGAAGCAAGTTAGAGTAGTGGCACAACAGCAGTGCTTCAGACTCGCATTTAGAAGCTGCAAAGGTGAATCCTAATGCTAGATGTAATGGCCGAAGTTGTTACTGTTTTTTTTATTCGAATTATCGCTTTTGGAGTTGTTATTTTAATTCCAGCAGATACAATGTGGCCTAAGACTCCTCAAGTCAGAGCATTCTATGTCTTACACTTCTGCACACCTAACCCTCTAAAGTATGGGTTTTCCAACTCGCGGCCCGCCGGGTTGTATTATGCGGCCCGCGGCCACATTTGTAAATTATGTATAGGATTCATTCATTCTGTAGTCTGTCTTACGACAGGTCTGTAGCCTCTTCCAAAGCGAGTTCTCCACAGGGTGCGATCTAGTGCTTCCTCTTTCAATTTCCAGTATATTCTCTTTTCCTTAAGGTCATCCAGTAGCTGCTTACGCCTTCTTCCTCGTCTTCCCGTCATTTCTGTCCTTCCCTCTATCTTTCCTTCAATCACGTGTTTTAGAAGGCAGTTTCTACGCAAGATATACTATAAAAATTACACAATAATTTAGGCCGCTAGGTACACCACTTATTGCTATTTTTCCACGTGCGGCCCGCGAACCAGCCCACAATAACGGCTGTAGCCCTTTGCGTTAAAAAGGTTGGACGCCCATACTTTAAAGCAAATTGGTAACTATGTGTACCACCTGCTTAACATGCCACAATTTTTCTTCTTTCCCATTTCGTGCATTTATATATTATGTGTAATTCTCAGACTAAATAGGGATTACTTCTCTAAGCAACGCGAGCTGTTTAGTCTTTATAAAGACCATGCATTACGTTTTAAATTCCGATACCGGTAGCCGTGCGGCCTAAGGCGTATGTTTGCAGCCGCTTGATTGCTGGGATCGTTAGTTCGAATCCCGCTGAGGGCATGGATATTCGTCTGTTGTGTTTGTTGTGAGTTGTGTAGGTAGCGGCCTCTGCGACGGGCTGATCACTTGTTCAGAGGAGTCCTACCGGGTGTGTGTGTCTGTGTGTGATCTAGTATAAACCTCAAAAATGAGGCGGCCTAGGCCCGAGTTGGGCTGTTGCATCATAGAAAAAAATTGTTTTACGTGGAGCATGAATTGAATTTTTACACAGCTGATCGATTACTTAAGCTGGACCACGTAGCCAATATGGTGTGCTGAAGGCTGCCAAGACAACAGATGAAGACTGGGAAACAATGAAAACAGGTGTGTAACAAATATACTTTTGTTTTGTCATGTAATTCAAATTAGTAATTCACTTTTGTTTGACACGTAATTTAAATTAAGTATAAACCAACAGGAAACGTGCTGGGGTAATGTTAGGAGATTTTCATATTTTGTTTACAACACTGTTGGCTATAAGTCGTATCCGGAAGGTCCTGCGACCGGCCAATTCGACACATTTCAACCTCTGTTATCAAGAAAATGCTGAGATGGTTTCCAAATTTCAAGTTGCCACCGCATGCTCTAGTGCAGCACTCCTGATTTAAGGTCATTAAAATTAACCCCCAGCCGATCCAGTGGCCGAGTGGTCTAAGGCGTGGGTCTTCGGCCGCTCGTTTGCTAGGATCGTGGGTTCGAATCCCACCAGGGGCATGGATGTTTGTCTCTTGTGAGTGTTTGTGTGTTGTTGTCAGGTAGAGGCCTCTGCGACGAACCGATCCCTCGTCCAGAGGAGTCCTACCGACTGTGGTGTGTCTCTCAGTGTGATCAAAAGAACTTTCAACCTCGACACTGAAACGGAAAATCCGGAGTAGGTAGAAGAGGACGACTAAAAAAAAAAAATTAACCCCCTAGCTCTACGTACAACAAAATTATTTTCCTAAATTTCATCATTAACAAGAAAGTCAGTATTCAGCTACCATTATCTCAAGCAGCATTGAAACGGTTTCATTTTCATGCTATTCATGTTAGCAGGACAAGCGAAGGAATCTTGGGCATTTCCTACAAAAGTGATGCCTTCCCCCTCCCCCCCCCCCCCCCCGGCGAAAGAAGATATCTCAAACTTATTCCTTTCATGTACTTTTCTACTATTTCTTATGTCTTTCTTCCGGTTTCTCAAGATTAAAACTGTAACTTTCAGGACTAAAACATTCCAATTTCACTGTACTTTTTTTAAATCACGAAACATGATGGCTATGTAACTTTATGTGAAAGCATGGTTAAAGAAACGTGGCCGAAAAAAAGCAATTAATTTTTGTTTTATATTCCCCCCAGCTTTACTTTTTGTACTTAGCGAGTACCACCTCTGCGTTTTTATAAATGCATGAGAACAGGAACAAATCGTAACTCGTTCAAACTTGCATGAAAGATAAATGATAACATTATTATTAATGGAGGTTCCATTTCCATTTACATCTTTCATTTCCCAATTCTTTTCTGTGCTTTTAATAGGGTCCAAGAGATCAGCCTCTGGGGTGGGAGGCGAAATAACAAGTGGGGCTGGGTAATAGATATTGATTTCTGTCCCCCCTCCCCCCCCCCCCCCCACTTTCGGTTTCTAGAAAGGAATAACTTGCCGTTAGGTTTCACTTTCTGAAGTACAGATCAGATATATTTGAGAGAGTTGAATGTTTTTGTCTAAGAAAATAGACATTCAGGTTTAGTAAGGCTAAATCACTGACATATATATTGCACCTTCCTTGAGGCTCGTAGCAAATGTGACATTGAGAGGAATAAACAGGTTTGTTCCAAATTTTATTTAAAATTAACTAATAAATTGACTGAATAGGTAATTAACAACATAACTAAGTAACAATGCAGGTAAATAAAACAAATAACTAAGTAGTTCCATGGAGTAAATTCTCGAAAATCTAAAAGTCGAAAGTCGCTCAATCAGTTCAAACTTGCCAGATTATTACGGAAACCGAAGGGTCATTATCTTGTTTATAAAATCTCGCCATATCTGAGAAACTTGGCTCAAGCGGTAACGCTTCTGTCTTCTGTCCGTCAGGTACTCGGATCGAACTTAACGCTGGAACATCGCCTATTCTTAGGCAGACTTCTGTCGTTTTCTTCAATTCCTCCAAAAATTGCTGTAATAATACCTATAATTAAGTCAAAAGCGACTTTCGACTTTCTATTCTATTTATTAATTCGGTTTTATGCTACCCAAATAATTTAAATATTCCACATTCTCCAATTTCTTTTGATCTATCATAATTTTCATTGGAGATGGCTGCCTTCAGATTCTCATTACCTTAGTTTTTTCCACATTCATTTCCATTCCATAGCGTCTTCCAATTTCAATTAGTCTATCAACCATGCCCTGTAGTACCCTTTCTTCCCTAGCCAGTAGCACAAGGTCATCTGCACATTTCACAGTGCCAATTACTTGTCCTCCTATTTTGAAGTCTCCAAACCCTTCAAGGCTTCCTTGGTAAGGTACTCGCTGTATAAGTTGAACACAATCAGCGACAAACAGCAACCTTGTCTAACTCCTCTTCCAATCTTCACACTCCTCGTCTCCCCTTGGTCCATTCGTATTTTGACACTCTATTCCATGTACAATTTGTTGATCAGTCTTCTATCGCGCCAGTCTATCCCAATTCCCTTTAGGATCTGCATTAATTTGGTCCATTTGACACGGTCAAATGCCTTCTGCACTGCAATAAACATTCACACAACACGCAGGATTAGCACTTGACCATTTCTTCATCTCATCAATATGTTACCCCTAAAGTTTTAAATCCTTTATTTCATGAACTATCTAGTTATTTTCTCCAGTAAAGAAAATGGGCCTGTAAAGTGTGCAATAACGGGCCATTCAACACTTCCACTCGCTATACCATAAAATAACGAAAACACCGCAGTTAAACACAGAAATAGCGGCCGTTATATTGTTCATTCCGTGCATTGCCGATAACCCATTCACAGCACTAGACCAACGTCTTTCTACTGTATGGAAAGGTTGCTAGTTTGGTTTTGTGCAGTGTTACTTTGATTAGATTCCCCTATGATGATTCCTTCTGGATCAAAACATGTAGGAATATTCAATGTATATTGTAATATAAATGTCTAAGGAACGATCGTGTGCATTTTGTTGGTCTGAGTGTTGTGAATTAGAAATAGAGGCCATTCAGCGCTTTGGTATTTCATACAACAACGATCCGGTTCCCGTTAAGCCTTAGAATGAGGATCATCAAATACTTATAACGACCCCAATGCAGTCTGCTCGTGGAATGAGGAACCGCTGGACACTTACAATAACGATCGGACCCCAGTTAAACCAGGGAATGGGCAACCATTCAGTCCTATGATCAGTTATTTCATGGAATAAACTTCCGACATCAGTTAAAGCACAGAATGACCTAGACACCATGTTAGAGCTTACAGTGAAGAACCATTCCAGACTTTGACTAGTCTTGATGCGTGGCATCCCGTTTTTTCCTACAATATTAAAACAAAAATACGTTTTCACTCAGTCGACACAACTGTTTTGGTAACCAAATTCCTTTTTGTTTACAATAACAAGCTACATGTTTCTGCTTTTTGCAAAACCCAACACCAGGCTAAACTATTGTCAAAATATAGAAGTATAAAAGTAACGTTATACTACATACCAGTTCAATGTGGTAGTGAGGTCTTGCACCTTAAAACAGTTTTTTTGTAGGTTATTTTTTTTAGCCTGAACGCCAGACCATCGAAAGATAGGGGATACTAATTTTGTGGTGAGGGGGCCCCGCAGCTGATGCTACGGACGCACCGCAGCCTTAAGGCTTATTGTGCAACCCCTGTGATGAAGATGAGCAGTTTTTTACCAAGTTTTACAAGTAATGGAGCACCAGTGGAATGAAATTGACAGGGGAAAACCGACAACTCGGAGAAAAACCTGTCCCAGTGCCACTTTGTCCACCACAAATCTCACATGGACTTGACCTGGGATCGAACCCGGGCCTCCGTGGTGAGAGGCCGGCGACTAACCGCCTGAGCCATGGCACGGCCTAGGGGATACTAATTTTCAAAAAATATTATTTAATGCTTGGGCGATATAGCTTCGGTTTTAGCTTGTCTTATGGAACTTATTCCTATTAAAAACAGAAACAAAGCATCATAGAAAACAGCATGTTATGACAAATAAATAATAAATAAAGCAATATACAAATATTACTATTACACACTATCGAACCTGTGATATTTCGTGGTATAAGGAACAGAAACTGAACACAACAGCCAGTTATCATCGGCGCAGACTATCAGACTGATATCATCAATTAACACAGCTCATCTGCAGCCTTACCAATTTACCCAGACCTATAGGCGGTCCCATGTCATAGATTTACGGCATGTAAAAGAACCTTACGGGCATGAATAGAGATGTTTCATAAGCAAAATTCAGCGGCCATTTCTCACCCAAGTCTCCTGATTGACTGCTAGATGGCTCTGGGAGTCATATCAGGATGAGTAGAACTTGTGCAATCAGTGGACTGGTCACTCACTACAGAATGCACACCTCCAGACCAAGAAACCTCTGAAAGGAGGCCCTATGCTCCGCAAGGAGCGACAGGAGGAAAAACAATTACCCAATTTACCAACTCAACAAAACAATCACAACAATCAGTCCAACAAAATGCACTATATTTTTCCCACATATTTTACATTACAATATCACGTTGAACACTGCTACATGTTTCGATCCCATATGGGATCATCATCAGGGAATCACATTGAAGTAATATTTCACAAGACCGAACTAGCAATCCATGTACACAATAAAAGGATATAAAAAGTGAACCAGTTAAAATGAAGGCTTTTGTTGCGTAGTGGACGAGGTGTACTGTGTTGTGGAGAGTGCCTATGTGTGTAAGGGAGGATAAGACATTACGCCTACTCGAACGCCGGCTGGTACAGAAATAACATATCTTATAACGAAATATTCAATGTCAACACCTACTGCTTTCTCATCTCGGATGACGTCATGTCGCGCATTACGGAAAGACGGATCTCAGGATATCGATCGATCTTTTTTCTACGTGGGGATTAATAGCATCGGCTAAAGCCCTATGGTTTTAATGTTCTTTTTGCGTTATGTTCAGTTTAAATTGAGTAAAGTTCATAAAATCGTTTGAAATTTGTTGTCAAAAATCTTATCTCTATGTTCGAGTTGCGGCATTCAGGCCAATGTACCAATTTCTTAAAGCGCCTGGAGCCCATTCCAGAATCCGTGTTTTATGCCCTTAAGCTTTCTAAAAGGAAATGAAATTACAGTTAGGCTTTATTTGGTTGTGTTAATAACCTTCATAGTACAAACTCTTGTTAATGTATTGTTAGGGTACGGAAACACTGCAGGCGTGTTGCTTGGAGGTTAGAGGCGTAGCAGGTGAGAGAGCGAATTCGATTTTAACCATCACCAAGAAACTAATGTCGTCCTCGGTGGACTAGTGGTTAGCGTGCTCGCCACTGGACCCAAGGTTCGCGGGTTCAATCCCGGCCGATGTCGATGGATTCTTAAAGGTGATAAAAATCCGTAGCACAACTTCCAATATCGTAGATTTACGGCATGTAAAAGAACCTTACGGGCATGAATAGAGATGTTTCGTAAGCAAAATTCGGCGGCCATTTCTCACCCAAGTCTCCTGATTGACTGATAGATGGCTCTGGCAGTCATATCAGGATGAGTAGAACTTGTGCAGTCAGTGGACTGGTCACTCACTACAAAATGCACACTTCCAGACCAAGAAACCTCTGAAAAGAGGCCCTATGCTCCGCAAGGAGCGACAGGAAGAAACTAACTAATGCCCATAAAATAAGAGTAACTGCATACGCTTTGGATAAACATGTGATTATGTTGATTAGTGTGCCAATAAAAACAAGTGACATATATTTCCAATTGTATAAAATTGTTGGGTTTCCGTATAAATATTGCATATTGAACAAATCCCTTTTTGTTCTAATAAATTTCTGACAGTTTATAGGAAGAAGCAAAGTCATTTTAGCCTTAACGAATCATCTGTGACCAAACGTGGTCATGGGGTTAATGTGTATCGTAGCTCAACTGGAATTTTAAGTAACTGCGTTGCTACATGGGAGAGTGCATTATTTTACGGCCAAGCAGAGCAGGCTACTAAATTATGGAAACGTATTCTTAGGAGAGAAGGCTACTCCAGTCTTCGTGAGATCTGCAAATAAGACTACTTGGTATTACAGTGTGCAGACGGCTCAGCACGTGACCCATCGTTATTACAAGTCAACCAGTTTCTGGATACCTGCTCAAATCATATTGGAACACGTGGGTGTGGTACCTGACTCCCACCCAGTCTTGATTCGTCCGTTTGCAGTTCGCGCTGTATCCCGCTGTGACAGGTACAGCTAACCAGTGGCGAAGCGTGATTTTACTTGAGGGGGAAGCGGAAATGTAGTATTAAATTACGTGAGTATGAGAGAGAGAGAGAGGGATTGGGCGGGGGGGGGGGGGAGGTTAGGCTAAACTGAACTTCAAAAAGTAACTAGGCCAATTTTTAATCAAAATATTGAACAGCCGAGGAAGAAGGCGTAAGCAGCTGCTGGCTGACCTTAAGGAAAAGAGAAGATACTGGAAATTGAAAGAGGAAGCTCTAGATCGCACCCTGTGAAGAACTCGCTTTGGAAGAGGGTACTGACCTATCGTAAGACAGACTACAGAATGCATGAATGATGGAACAGCAAGTAATTTGGTCCCTCAGACTGTACTCAATTCTCTTATTCTTTCCGAAAATTTAAGATTCTCCAAGTAAAGTGTATGAGCACAATGTTTGGATGGTGCTTTTCAGCTTTGTGTAAATTATCTAGGTCGTCGAAAACTGCTGAAGTCCGGGTTGATTTTTCTTTAGAGAATAAGACATGGCCAGCAGAACAGTTTGATAATCATTCTACAACCACATTACCATGCCGCATTTTCATAACGCTGCAATCGAAAATGCCTAACAAACTTCCCCCCCCCCCCCCCCCCCCCCCCCCTCCAGGCTGTGTGTGAATGTGAAGGTCTGGCGCTGGTCTTCCCTTTTGAATAACTCTTACTTATTCGTCAAATAGCAGACTCGCGAAAGATCTTCCGTGGAGAGATTCGACTGATCACAGCCACCTGCTTTAATAGTTTCAACGTGGACCGTCCACAGCAGCACCAGTTGGGGGGCAAAAAAAAAGTGTCGGTTGCGGCGTATCGAGCAGACGGCGCTCGAGTCTGCTTCTGTCCCAAATGCCCCATCCCTTCCGTGTTTTATTAAAATACGTCTTTAAATACGGTACAAGTAGTAGCCACATAATTAAAATAATTTCACTAAAATGACTAAACAATTCAACTGTACAAGAACGTTTATGACCTACTTGAAAACGCAGCCAACAACTTTGAATAAATGCGAACAAAAATTTGCAATAATCACAGGCAATGCAAGCTTGTATCCTTTGTTTTAAAAAACTCCCTAAGGATGGCACCCCGGTGCCGAAACATGTAGGAGTTTAATACGTGTCATGAATTGTATTTTATTAAGTGCGTATGTTGATTTATGTATTAATCTGACGAGATTAACCGGTACTTTACATGAAGACCTAAGTACAGGTAGGTCCCGTTTTACGACCGTCCATTTTACGACTTTTCATTTTATGACTCTGTTTTGTGTTGTGTAGAGTTGTAAAGTTGTGTTTTTGCCCTGGTTAACTTGGTGGGCAATATTGTCAATGCAAGGTAGAACTGAATAATTTGCTTGTAACTAAATTTGGCTGGAAATGAGCAGAATAATTTTGGCATTTAAAATGAAAAAGATAACCCGAAATCTTTCCACAAGTGTACTGGCACGGTAATAGGTTAGGTATGAGTTTGAATAACGAAATTCATATAATTGAATGTTAGGTTAGAATCAGGGTAGAATGGTGGATAAAACAAATAGTAAACCATGCGGGAAGGGCCGTGTCCATTAACTGAACAGTGATGTAAAAATTTCTTATTTGGAAAGTTAAAAATCTTGTTTTTGTCTGATTTCTTCTTCTATTTGTAGCAGTTTGTAGAGTGGTTAAATAAATCTATTTTATAGAAAACTACTATTTGGGCTGGTCTTGATGTTTTGCAGTGTTTATTTAATTTTGGGTTTTATTAGGTAGTACAATTAAACTCGACATTCTGTTTATTAATTGGTTAAGAACATGATCATGGTTTTAATACTTTGTCTTTCCTATGCACAGAATGTGTGTTTAAAATTTCACTTAAGATAGGAAAAATTAAGAATGGTAGTGCCAGGAGTGAACCCTTTCATTGTCATACAACCCAGAGCTCTTCCTCAGACACTCCCGGGTTGCTAGATTCCTCCTTCATAAAAATCCTGCATTTGGTTGAGTGCACATTGTGGTTGGTGTTTTTTTAATTTTATTCTTTGTTTATTTAATAACACGTTTTAGGGACTCAAACTCTGTAGCATCATGTGATAGGATGATCAATGAATAATGAATTATGGAGTTGGAAAAAGTGTCAATACCTAATTTGTGCAACTAATCCTGAATATGCATAGAGGGACTGAGAAAAACCATGAGAAATCCTTCACATTAGCCAATCCCTGTAAACACATTTGAATTGGTGACCTCCTAAATATGAAACAGGTGTCCTTGACCATGATGTTTGGTAGCGCACAGTCATAGACAACCTTTGCAGCCTTTAATGGCCTGCCTCACAGAAATGAAAATGTTGGTTAATAATTTGACAGTATGTTTATTACTTATGATGAACAATGTCCATATAAATTATGAAAATAATCAACAAACCTTAGTATTGCTGCACTGAGATGATTGTTGCCTGGTTTTGGAACCATAATAATGGTTTATAACCATGTTTGTTAACCCAATGTGATATTCATTAAGCAATGTTTATCAGGTTAAACCACTCTGATAGTCATTAAGCAGTATTCATCAGTTTCTGCAAACTAAAGTAAGTCAGAAGCCAGAAAGATGCGATTTTGTTACTATTCCAGTATCAGAGGTCATGGAATTAGCTTCACTGAAATATGCTTCATTCCAGAATCTGATGACACAAGCAATAGATTCTTGACAGTTAGTTAAGTGACTACTAACTTTTTAGATAACACTGTTCACCATGTATTCAGTGGAAAGGTTAAATTTAGATAGAAAAGAAGAACAAGTCAGATTCATAGTGTGAGATTTTAGATTCTCACAGTAAAGGTAAAGTTCACCCTAGAACAGGCCATGAAGGCCCTGAGGGGGAGTAGAGGTATAGCTCTACTCTTTCTTTAACCTCGGTGCTAGATGAGGGAGAGGTGGTCAATGCCACGCCCCGGCCCCAGGGAATGACGCGGTACCCATTGTACAGGAGGCTGGGTAGGCCACAGGGCTGGTCTGGATGGGTGCTGAAAATCTCGCCCCCACCAGGATTCGATCCCCAAACCGTCCAACCCATAGCGAGTCGCTATACCGACTGAGCTATCCCGACCCACCGCGATTCTCACAGTGGTGTTGATAAAGATTCAAGTCTTCTGAGATGGTTTACAGACATTTTACAGCAACATCTGCCTCCATCATCAGGGTCTAGCACTCAAAGAAGAGAACAGACCCTGAAATTGGAAGCAGCATGTTCCTTCAAATTCTCTGTAACTGTTTACCAGTTGACATGATGTCACATCCCAGAAACTTAGATCATTTCAATCTAGCCACAAAATCATATTCACTATTAGTATGCAGTGATAAAAAATAATTCCTGTTGAATTTCATGGCGATCATAAAATCTGTTCTGAAGTGATTTTATGCACATGTGAACACAGAAATAAACAGCACTGCCCTAAAACAACAGTGTTTTCTCTTTCACAAACCAGCCTACAAATGGGATGATTCATGAGGATTGAAGGCTTCCCGGATGTAACTCTGGTTGTTGGGCAAGTATTTCTCAACATTTCAAAGATTTGCAGTGCCTTCACTCTGAAGTTGAAGGCAGTGTGATCCTCTGTAATGCCAGGAACTTGCACAATCATACCATATCACATCCCAGAAGACATGTATCTTCAGCAACACCACTGTGAGAACCACAAATCTTGCCAGATTATTCATATTCCTATTCATGAAGAATGGTCTTCACTTAAAAATAAAGCTGTAAATCCATGATAACATCTTACATAATTTCTCCACGGAACATGCTCATTTAAGTCGTGTTTTCTCTCCAAGTTTTACAATTTCAGTTCTACTGAAAATTGAGAGTCATGTGTAAACACAAAAATCAAGTAAAGGCAGATTGTCAGTGCAGCTGAAAATTGAAATGTAGTTGAAGAAGCAGTTTACTTGGAAAAGAATAATGAAAGAGAGATAACATATTTCATGAATCTGAGCAGGCAAAGACACATAATTATCACTTAGTATGACAGGTGCTAGAAGCTTCCATTTTGCTCACTGAATTAAAATATTTGGCATTCCTTCTTAACTTGATGAGAAGATAACATGAGGTGACACATGCAAGAAAGTACATGTTTCGAAGAATACAGTAAATGTTAAGTGAGAGTGAGAAACTGAATTGGAAATCTGTGTACTATTTTTATATTCTCTGACATAACACTGTCTTCAGTAAATGATTCTACTCACCATATAATGCATCATTGTGTTTGTTACAGCTTTTGGCACCCGTGCCGTACATCTTTCAAACCTTTTGGTTCATCGCCAGGGGATTTGTTGGGTTTGTTGACACATTTTCACACATCACATGATGTCACTTATTGGTGCCCTATTGTTGGCTAGCAATATGGGTGCATATTGCTGTCATGATGTCGCATACCAACAGCAAGGAAGCTCCGGACAAGGAACCAAAAGGTTTGAATCATGTAGAGCATAGTGCATAAAACTATAACAAACACAGTATTGTATTGGATGGTGAATAGTGCCATCACCTGTGTACTAGGTATGGGACAAAGTATAAACTGCTCCCTAAAGGAAAGGAATGTAGGGCCTTTAAACAGCATTGTATTTGTTTCATCGTTAGTAAAGATGAATTTTTCAAGAACACCAGTCCAACAGTCGCTTAATAAAAATAATGTATGGTATAGTTTTATTGCCTAGTTTCCATTGAAAACTTTTTTCAAGGTTATTTCATTACACAATGGCAGCCGGACAATAAATGAGGGTACTGGGCCCCAAGGACCTCACACGATATAGACTTATAATTTGACTCTCTTTGTACAACAATGGTGGGTCCAGGGGGTTCTGTTCCCTCTCTCACACTCGCGCACATGCACACCCACACATGCATGCACACATCAAACTTGTGCTTGCATCATCCTCATTAATTTAACATGTCATCATGAAATCAACAGGCATACATATTATCTTCCTCCCTTGACCACATATGTACAAAAAGAAAGTCATTATGCATGTAGCCAGTACTGGAATATTCCACTGTACAAGCTTACATTAACCCCATAGAAAAGAACAGGTTTTAGCTTCTGCTAACATTCAGGCCATAGCTTGTGTTACAGGTTACATGATATGGATGTATAAATGTTCACATGCCTGTTCAAAAACAGAACACACATCACTGATTAAATATAACAAGAAAGTAAACACAGTGGGGTCATATAATAATGCCATGGAAAATAAAAGGGAAGCTACCTCCTGTAGGTTCCAGTATAATGAAACATACATTAACAAAATTATATTTCAGGAAATAGTACTTCTTTGCTCACAAAGCAAGTTCTTTCTGCAGCAAAATGTATTAACTGAAACCCACATGAACACTGTATACAATAATGGAAATTACAGTAAATTATAGTGAAATTAACAGCCTATTAACAAAAAGCTCCTATAATGTGTAGAAATGTCACATTAGAATATGTACACAGTTTTACAACAGAGAAACAACTTCTTTCAACCACCTGTATGATTCCAAAAGTCACTTCTAAAATGCACTGCATATGTCTGATGAATGTTACAAACAACAGATAAGTAATTCATAAGTAATTAATGTTGACATATGCCTCACTTTTACTCTAGTCTATGCAGGAAAGTATCAGATGGAATACACAACTGTATGTAGTTTGTGTTTGTGCAGACAGATGGAGCAACACTTGTAGACTAGACAATGTGGTAATAATACTTGTTTGGTCTTTCTCAGAAGTTAGCAACCTTCCAGGTAAAAACTATCAACACTATTATAAATTAACAAACACACAAACACACACTCTCTCATACATACTTTAAATAATGATGCACAAGAAGGGTCTAACTTTTGTGTTACATGGAACTGACAGTTCCTCATCTCATTTGTTCTGTGAGCTCGAAGCTGAGACTAGATATGTGATATACATACAATAATACCAACAGCAAAACATCAGACAACTTTCTACCCAATTTAATACTTGCTGTTGGCAAAATCTGACACATTCCTGCAAATGCAGAACACCAGTGAAACAGAATGTCTGTTTGAAATGAATAGTGGAAAAAGGAATACAGTAAAATAATGCATGTGAACATTACAGTATAATTTTTCTGGCTGTTTTTGTAATAATGCTGTGGACCGAGTTGTGGAGAGGCAACTTCCATACATCATATTTGTGAAATCTGAAAGCAAAGGGTTATGAAATATAAATTGTCCTTCTGTAATTACAGTTTGTTGAAACAGATGGAAAGCTCTGAGAGTAGCTGAATCTGCTAAAATTAATCTTTGACATCTCTCTTCAGGTGGTTATATTTTCATTCTAATCACACCATGTACAGTTCAAAGTTATTTGCAATGAGCCCAGCAGTTTTAATGGTCATTTCTCTGAATATAATTTAAACTATGTTCTACTAATTACACAATTTAATGGTGCATTTAAAATTAGCAAGTGTAAATTGAAGCAGTAAATTTGGAAAACGTTTTATGACACTATAAGC
Source organism: Reticulitermes speratus (assembly GCA_021186555.1). Classification (NCBI taxonomy): domain Eukaryota; kingdom Metazoa; phylum Arthropoda; class Insecta; order Blattodea; family Rhinotermitidae; genus Reticulitermes; species Reticulitermes speratus. The sequence continues at coordinate 3,849,152 of JAJKFL010000003.1, read as the reverse complement.
ACTGTTACGACAGTTGTGTAAATATGTAATAACATTTTGTTCCTGAACACCAACTGCCAATTTGCATGAAGAATATCTTTTTAAATAATCAAATAATTCTTATTCCATTTTGGCAGTGCCAGAATCTGCTGTAAATATTTTCAGAGCCAAAACTTGTTAAATTTCTAGAATGGGGTTTTAATTTTTGTGAACACGTAGAGCATTATAATTGGCGGGAAAAAAAAGTTGGCCACTATTTAGATCTAGGTGTTTTGGAAGATGATATTGACATGGATCTTGAAGGAATAGGGTGTGAGGGTGATAAATGGATTTATCTGGCTCACAACAAGGTCCAGAGGCAGACACTTCAGATGAAGGTAGTGAATGTTTAGGTTCCACAAAAGGTGGGGAATTTCTTTACTAGATGAGACTATCAGCTGCTGACCAAGGAGTACCTGAAGCTACCTGTCATGACAGAAATTTCAGGATAACGTAAATTTTAAGGACATAAACTATTATTTTCATAAGAAGGAAATATGCCAGGTTGTGGCCAGCTGTCAACTTGTGCCTTATAGGACATATTCCATTACATCCACCAGTCTTTTTAATCACAATACACCATTTCAGTCGAAGTCCCAGGAATCGAATGACATATTTCAACCAACCCACATTCTTCACCCTCACGTTATGTTGCTTTCTACATACATTGGTGCACTTCTGCTTGTGTATTTGTCATGATGGCATAACTGTTACAATATCGATAAAATTAATGAATAAATGAATGATGAATGGAGTAATAATATTAAAAAACTGGTACCAAAATTTGTTATACATTTATGATATTCTGTGGGGTTTTTTACTTTAAAAATGTTTTTCCAAATTCCTTGTAATTTTCTTGGTATTGTATCTTTGTCCGTGTTTTATGCAATGCTGTGGCCGCTTGTTATTTTTATTACTTGTTGTTTGATGTATTGCTATGCTTATGTAACTGAAATATATACTACAACCAGGGAGTGGCACTCACTGCCTTACACAGTCCCTAAAATGCTCTGCCATTTGCAACAATCCCATGGTACTTGTTCAAACTCCACACATTCAACATCAACATGTAAATCATATGTTCATGTGTGTGTAGTATGTCATCGGCTGTCTATGGATGGGAGTGCTACTAGTTGTAGTAAGTTGCTATAATGTTCTAAATACTGTGCTGTTGAAGTCTTTAATCTTCTGGGATGTTTCACAGCATCAGTGGTTGGTATATTACATAAAAACCCATTGACACTTCACAACATCCCAGAAGATCAAAGACACACTACAGCAAAAGCCTAAAATCTTACAATGTTTTGCACTGTTATCAAAATATGTGATATTCATTTAAACAGTGTCATTGCTAATTAATTGTATGTAATACATTTTAAGTTATCAAGATATTTTCCTTTCTTGTTAATTTTATCATATCAACAATATACGCTCTGCTGCTGTGTATGTGTCCTGTGTCTGATACATGATGGAAATACCCAGAAATGCAGTTAATGTTATGAATTGCTGTGAAGTTCTTTTAAGTGTGGTTTTAAAGGTTCAATCATTTTAGCCATTACATTTTAATGAACTACACGAATATTTTATTCAGTGCATGCTACTTTGCTATATTTATCAGTTGTTGGTGATCTACATTTAAAAATAAAATCTGTTGTGTTTGCAACTAGGAACAATTTTGTAAGAGAGTACATAATTAAATGTAAGTTTTTATTTGTGAATATTATAGATGATTATGTCTGTAAACTTTGGCATATATCATTCCAATACTTCTGACTTCCAGAGAAATGGTGTAATGGTGCCATAATTAAAATAATTTTATCTTACTGGCATGGTCCTACTGCTGCTTTCAATGTGCTATACTGTATAACCAATTAATGATGTAAAGACTTAATATCGTCAGCACAAGTCTTTACATTATCATATAACATAATGGGATGCCTAACATAAAACTCAACCATTTGATTCACTAACTCCATGCAGCACAATTCTTCTTGACAAGCTAATGGTTTTCAGTTAGTTGAGAATCTTCCTGCATCTTATGGAATGTGAAGTTTCATTAGTGTGTTCACAGGAACTTCCCTCAGGTCTGTGCCCTAATCCAAGCAAATCCAGTCCATACCATCCCATAATGTTTTTTTAAGATCCATTTTAAAAATATTCTACCACCTAATCCTAGGTCTTACAAAACCAAAGTCCTACACACATTTCTCATCTCTTATGCATTCCACATTCCTCACCCATCTCATCACCCCAATAATACCAAGCTCTATCCACATGTTCCCACACTTGCCACTACAACTGAGAATGGCAAGTAGTATAGCTTCCTGCTACCATGTACCATAGTTTCATTGCCTTCTGACCCGGTCCCATGTGTTTTTCAGCCATACCTGCTGCTCAACAGGTGTTTGTTTTTGTGTGTATTGAGTGCATGTTCCATGTGATCCACAATTTTCTAATGGCTGATTCAGAAGAACAATGAATTTGCATTACGTTTTACTTTAAACTTGGGAAAACTGGAACAAAATAGCAGGAAATGAAACCTGGGTTTATTTTTATTTATCCAGAAACCAAACAGCTGTTCCTCGTAATGGAAAAGTCTATCCTCTTCAAGTCTAAAGAAATTGAGATAAGTCAGCTCAAACATCAAGAGCATGTTGGTGATCTTATTTTTGATTGTGAGAGCATGTTCATCATGAATTTGTTTCTCCAGGACAGATGGTTAACCACTATTACTACTGGGAGGTTTTGAAACATGTGAAGGAACAAGCCTGCCAAAAACATATGGAATGTTGGTAGAACCAGAACTCGTTGATTCAGCATGACAGCGCACCAGTGAACACTTCTTTATCAGTGCAGCAATATTACTTGGAGGTTTCGCAACATTTGAGGAAACAAGCTTCCAAAAATGTATGAAATGATGATAAACCAGGATTGATGACAATGCGCCCATGCACACTTCTTTGTCATAGCAGCAATTTTGGCCCACTAAAAATATGCCTGTGGTCCTACACCCTCGTAACTTGCCTGATTAGTTCCCTTCCAGTTTTTTCTTGTTTCCAAAAATCAAAATGCAGCTACAAGAATAACGTTTCCAGTCTGTCCCTGAAATTCAGAAAAAATTGCTGACTGTCCTACATACCATTCCAAAAAGTCAGTTACAGTGGTGCTTCCAGCAGTGGCAAAAACACTGGATGCACTGAATAAACTGGAAATGGGAGTACTTTGAAGTGGATAACAATCACCAGTAACAAAGCTAAGCCTATATTCTGTTATTGATTCAGCTATGTTCTTGATAGCAGATGGAAAGGCAGCATTAAAAAAATCTGAGTCTTTATGTTAACATTTCATAACATGCTGGCCATAATGTATGGTTCATTTATTTCTACTTAAAAATATTGATAACTCCACAATGGATCATTTGTGATGACATACTTGTTAAAAGATATCTATCTCTGCAAACAAAATTTTGTTAGCTTCATGATGTGACACTGATAGTAATGCATACATGTCTGCTAAGTGTGTGCCCTAAAAGAAGAAACACATCCCATAATCCAGGTATTTAAAGAAAATTTTCAATATAATTTTTATTAAAAATGTTTTTTGTTAAAATTGTAGTGTGGAAATTGTCTCCATTCTCATACCAAGCGTATGAATTCAATGTACAGTCAAACCACAATATAGCGCCACCCTCACTTAGCACTCATGAAAGTCTGTATAGAGAAATTTCTATTATACAGCATTTCTATTTACCGCCATCCTGATATACCGCCACCTTCAATATACTGCCACCTATTGCAGCGAACAAACAGTGGCACTATATCGGGGTTTGACTGTAAATTGTTAGCTGCAACTTATTTCCTCAAACCCACAGCCAGATATAATAGCAGGTATCCCACTTCTTCCTTTTTTATTTATGTGTAAAATCTTAATGTAAGAAACTTACTATATTTTAAAATGTCCTGGCTTTTCAAAACTCACATCCACTATAAAACACCTGACAAAATAAATTTTGAAGATGCCACTGTTGTTGAATCCACCAACCAAATCCATAGATTTAAATAATAGCATTACACTCCTGAGTTCCAAACATTTGATTGGTTGATTCTACTGTTACCAGTTGATTTTCCATATTTTGTGTTTCTTTTTGCTACAGAATAAGCAATCCGCTGACATATTTTATGATACATTTTCAGTAAAATGGTACACGACGAAAACACATGCTGACATCAACTGGAACTATGTTATATTCTACACCACAGCAAGCTGGCTTTAGGCCTATATCCTATTGTTAAGAAAGTGGAAGTGAGAAACAAACAAGGACGACATACAAGACACCGAATAAAAAAGAATGTACTATTGAAGTCTTCTTCTGTGACTTGCTTATCCTCCCTCATTGTTTTATTATTAATAATTATTAGAATAAAGCATATGAGTGATTTGTTTTTTAAATGTCTACATTACAAAGGGGATACATATGATGGGTTTGCCTGTACATGAATATAGCTTTAATTTCCCATGACAATGCAAACTGCGAGTAGAAACATTTGATTATTATTATTTTTTACATTGTGATACACTAAACCATATTTTGTACATTACAAATAACCTTATTCTTTCAATCATAAAGATAGTATGGACATGAGATCAAAACACAGAAATGGCCATTCACGTGTGCTTGTATATCTATATAGAGTTCAATAGCCTAAACTCTAAATGTATTTTTTTACAGTGTTGTTTTTCAGTCACACTGATGTATGATCATAGTAAAGGAACTTTCTACTGCATTTTTTACTTGTGGAGGGTGAGATGATAAATTGTGGCACTAAAACCAAATATTCTTTTCAAGTGACAAAAGAAATAAAAATGTCGCCACAGCAAACAGCTTTCACTGAGCAGACAGAAAAGGGCAACATATTTTTGGTTTAAGTAAATATAAATTATTGAATAAGCGCTACAAACTCTTTTATAAAATGAAATTACTTTACACAGTGCATTTTGTAGGGATTTGGTTTGCCACAAGAAGGAATTAGAGAGACATTTTCTTAACAGATAGAAAAGGTTAAAGCTGAATACAACATAACACAGTGGGCCCTAAACCAGAATTATTTGGACCAAACAAAACTGTCAACGTGTCAATTACTTGGTTTTGCCGAGGCAATAGGAACTTCTCACACTTGGTCCTCTTCACATTAAGCTCACCGGTATGACAGTCAAATTATTTCTGTCCTATTAATAGAAAAATTAAACATAAAAAACTTGAGACTTCCTTTTCCAGCTTCTGTAAACATTAATTAATCTATCTCTGATCAACAAGTAGCTACACAGTGGTGCAGCCATCAGCTGAGTGACATCCACCACAATTGTTGTGTACGAGGAACCCTGCTTTAAAATGAGTGAATGTCACTACAGCCAAGTGGTTGCTTAAGAAAACTTTCTGCATTTGCATACAGAGAACAACCATAATTGCATTATTGTTTTTAAATATACATTAATATAGGCAACAATCCATATGCTATACCTTTACATTATAATAAATCTAGTACAAAATTCTATGCTAGGGAACATGGATGTATGTTGTGGAACTTATTTTCAAGTGTTGTGAAAAACATCGAACTATCTAAGATAAACATTTATCCAAAACTTACACTCATCTGAACTGACCACAAATCCTTAGATTCAATATTTATTTTATTTCTGACTGGTTTCTCACTCAATTCATGTGTGTAAATTCAAACAGGATAGATCAAATTTTAATGTAAATCATCATGTAATTGTTATTAGTGTTTTAACAAGGACAAAGATAGACTAAACTTTCTTCAGATTATCAGTTGCATCAATATTGAGCAGAAAGTGAAGGTTTTGGAGACATGCTATGTCACCATCATCAAGGTGGACCACAAGACATTGACATATGCAGGCTGACCTGTGTAAGGTGTGCCAAACTTCAGGATGTTATTTTATTAGTCATTTTGAATTAAAAAATGCTATATCAACATATGCCTGATATTTTAGCTGTTACAGCACTAAGAGCATTTTAATGTACATACATGACTGTACCCAAAAATTTTTCCATGCACGTGTTTTATCATGCTGTACAAATAAAGAGAAAGCTGTGACAAGCCACAAAAGAAATATAACCAGTAAGTTTAACCTACTGTACACCATGTGTCTGATAGCACTACAAAACAAAGCAGCAGTTAAGTCTTACCCTACAGTATGTACACCATCAAAAGAAAATTGTGTCAGATAATATCACAAATCAAAGCCATCAATTTTTATTTGTTAACTAGCATGTTAGTTTATATGGTTGTGATACAACAAAGAAAAATCAGTTTTGACTAGAGATTAAAGAACATAAATTTTCAGTTGTGTTATACTGATTGCTCTTCAAAATAACCTTCGCTGTTCTGTATGCACAATTCTGCATGTCTCCAAAGAGAATTTGTTGCCTTTCTGATAATTTCATCACTTCCCCTTATGTAGTCAGCAGACTTCATGACTTGCTGCGATAGTTCTCATCTGTGATTTTAGTAAGTAGAACAAGAAGTACTCAGGGGGCATGATATCTGGTGACCTCCTAACTATGTGAACTAACTCTGTAACATAACTAAAAATTGATGTATTTCTTTTGTGTTATCTGACAAAATTTCCTTGTAATGTTGTACATACAGTAGGGCAAGACTTAATTGCTGCTTTGTTTTGTCATGTTATAAGATACATACTTTACAGTAGGTAAAGACTTAATGGATTACTTTATGTTGTGTTGTTATCTAACACATAAGTTTCTTTTTATTTGTAGAGTATTATAAAACATATGTATTGTTAAATTCTCAGTTACATGTGCATACATTAATATGCTCATAATGTAATGGTTGATAACTCAGCATCTATTGATAGCATTTTTTACTCAAACTAACTCATAAAATAACACCTGAAGTTAGACACACCTCATGCAGAAGTACTGTATGTCAGTCAGTCAGTCAGTCAGTCAGTGTAAAGCCTCTTGTCATCTGCAATGTGATCTTCTGAGTTATGACATTGTGGATGCCAGTGTCATGGAGGAATGCATTGCCTGCATGCGAGATTAGAGAATCTCAAAACATTGTTGATGAGGATTCAGGTCCTCTGGGATGTTCCACTTGTCTGCTGGTAACTACTTAACTATTTACAAGTTAACCATTTCACATGTTGTAACATCCCATAAGTCTTGAATCTTTGTATTGCCTGTATCTCTAGTGTTGAAGTCACTACCATGAATGCAAAATGCATTTGGCAGGTCAAGCTCAGCAGGCCATACTTCCACTGTTGATCTGATTCTGTGGTTCCTGTCCATTGTCTCACCCCTGTTTGTTGTTGCTTAATTTGACCATATTGAGACACCATAAGACTTGATTAGCTCCAATAGCAACCCCCTCTCTCCTCAATATTGTCTAACCATTGCACTTACTGAAGCTTAATTTATCTGCATTGGACAGCTGCATATGACAACATTCCAATTGGCTTGGTTTGAAACCCACCTCCTCCCTGATAGGTACAGCTGTAGTCCTGCTTTCATTGTTTCTTTGACAAGCCAGTTCATGTTGGCCCTTCTGTTTTGTGCCATGATCCTATTCACTGCTATTCTCCACCACTGTGGACTTGTCTGCCTGAGAGAGATGTAGGTGCATCTTATCTCTGTGGGTTGCCCTGTCTGCTTTTCAACAAATGAGATGCTGTAGACCGTAACACCTTCAGTCTAAACTCATCCTGCACTGACCTTAACATGCTCACTTCTCCTGATCCAGGCCATGGACTGTCTTGTGTCAAATTTTGCTAGCATGCTACCAATTATTTTGACATAAATTATTGGTAACCCCTGCTCTTGTGTTGTGGACTTACATTTAGAGTGCACAGCTCCCTTGAAGTCTTAACTATGCTATACGAATTTGTGTGTCACCCTTAATGTTAAGCAAACTGAAGTGGGTTCATAGTGGCAGTGCAGGTAATTAAATCTAACCTAATCCTCCTGTATCCATGTGTGACTAATGAGGAAGGGGTTTTTGCCTTGTATGTATGTTTATGTGCATGTATATCCATGCATATATGCATAAGAAATTCACCGTTACTCCCCATACTGACTGACAATGGAGACACAGCCTGCCTCCAACACAATGGTTTGCTGCCCAACATTGATGCAATGCCTACTCACCATCAAAGCTTCAGTCCTGTGACAGAGACTAATGCAAAAGGATCCATATGAACTCATTTTTTAAAGTTGTTCACTTAAAAAAGTACAACTTCAGGAACTATTTTGTTTTGGAAGACAGTCATTGTTCATGGAAAAAAAATTGTTAAAAATATATTTGAAGTATTACTTACTAAACACCATTAAAATCATGGTTCAAAAGAAGTAAATAGTAAGGCATATTTGAGATCTGATATTGTTGCCTTTGTATCTTTGGGGGAAAAAACATATTTTGGTTTCATGTAGTAAATTTAATAATAATTATGGAAACACATCAGCACATCGTTAGCAAAAACACTGAGCTGCAGTGAGAATGAAGATGGTTTTAACTATTATTAAAAGTACAAACACATGACTCAGAAAGCTTCACTTACACACAAGAAAAGTTTTTCAATATAGGAGATCATTCACCCTCGATGGTTCCTGAAATAACTACCATGTACACATTTATATACATAGATTTAAAAACTACATATTTCCATAAAAGTAAAACATGAAATTACTTAAATGAAAACAGTCTTTGCATAAAGCACAATATGCAAATAAAATATCTTAATATAAAATGGCTTCATAATTTACAATAATAATTACCTTCAGTTTTATTTCAATGCTGCAGTTAGTGACACATGGACATGTTTTCCTTTGTTTGTGATATCACTTAAAATAGTTTAACAAACACTTCAAGAAAAATATATTACAAATTGTCATCAATTCCATTTTGGTATTTCAAGTGACATCACTCAATTCAATAACAACAAAATCCAATTTAGGTGCCAATATCTGGTATTTACAACTGTCTCACATTTCCCTTCTGAAACAGTTGAACCACATTTTCTTTTGGGTTCTTAATATCCTAGGTCAGAGGTTTTCATAATGTGACTTGTCAGTTTCATGCACCACTGCTGTATTTTTGGTAATTATAAAATTGGAACAAGATAAAGAATTTTTTTACTGTCACAGCAATGCATTATGGTTTTCTGAATCTCTTTTTCAGATTGAAATTTGAGTAATAAAAAACACTTAGCCCTTGAAATGTCGCTTTCTGTGCCACTGAATTTAACTCTGTTGGCCCTAATGCTCTGCAGAACTCAAATATTTATTTTTCCTTGCTAATCTAGATACTCCGAATGCTCTGTGTGTTAATTTACGAATATATGCTGGCTGCTGATGAAGTTACTTTGAATGAAGTTACATGATTTTGTTAACCCCACCCCACATAATTTGTGAATAGAAATATAGCAGTAATAGAGACAGTAACTCTATGCCATGCTAAACTCAAAATATTTGGCCTCAGCTGCTGTTGTAATATTAAGGTCTGAGATCTGAAATATACAGAGCCCATGAAATCTGTGCAAGTAACACAGCAGTGTTCAGGATTTTAGAAGTTATTTCAGAGCACCACAGAGTGAAAAAGATCATATCACAGACACGTGATGCATAAATGTGTGTGTGGAGAAACCATTCATGGCGCTTGAAACAAATTCTCCACTGCACAGAAGACCAAAAGCCTTAAACTTTTAATACAGGGAATTATTTTCTGGTTTTTAAGGGTGACCTCATAACCTGTCAATCAGATATGTTGGAAAAAACTTAGAATTTTTACAACGCAGTCTTTTGGGTTATAACATCTTATATTCTGACGGGTGAGTAGAAGCCACTTACACGATGAAAATGGAGGCAGTACATTCCTACCAAAATAAATGCTGCCATGCCCCCTTCCTTCCACCAAAAAAAAAAAAAAAATCATCTTCACGGCCATGAAAACCTCACTCATATCTCATGTAGTTTCAAGTTGTGTGCAGATTTGGATAGAAGAAAAACATGAATCGGCTGCTTTATGTAAAAGAAGGAACGGTAACTGACAAATGCTGAAGAAAATTAAGCATGTACTGCTTTATGTATGCTTTATGCATGAAATATTCAAAGTGGTGATGAGACAACCTTACTATTATGAAGTAATTTGTGTATGTCCCATTGCTAGAAGTGCCTTTCAACACCTACTAGCGCCACAGAACAGTCATTCTTGAAAAGCTAGTCACAAAATTACAGTCAAACTCGTTGATAACGGCATTGGTTTATGCAACACCTCGTCTATAGCATCAGGTATTCTGTAGTACCGATTAATTCTTCACTGTTAACCGTTTATACTCCTCGGTTATAACAACACTCGTTTATAACAACACAAAATATTCAGTCCCTTTCATGACATTATAACTGAGATCGACTGTACTTGAATGTCATGGAACTCGAATATTCATTAATGTGTCTACAAGAGTCCACCACTTGTCCCTGCCCTGAGCCAGATGTCACTTCTCCACACCCTCCCATCCTGTTTATTTATGATCACTCTGAGCACTTTAAGATCCCTTTCAGTATTATCCTACAACTACATCTGTCTTTCAAACAGTATCTTTCCTTCAGGTTTCCCCGTTAAAACCTGGTGTATGTTTCTCTTCTCTATACATCTTGTCCTGCAGGGTTTGATCACGCTATTACATACTGAGGAGTACAAATCATGAAGCTCCTTAATACGCAGCTTTTTCCAGCCCTCTGTTACATCATCCCACTTTGTCCCAAATGTTTTCCTCATCACCCTATTCTCGAATATCTTCTGTCTATGTTCTTCCCTTAAGGTGAGAGATCAATTTTCACACCCATACAAAACAACAGGAAAGATTACAGTTCTGTTTATTTTAATCTTTATGTTTCCATTCAGCAAATGGGAAGATGAAATGTTCTGAACCAACTGGAGGCAAATATCCCTTGAATTAAATCTGCCCTTAAATTCTTCATGACTGCAGTTTTGATTGGTTACTGTAATTTTGTAATATTTAAACTTTAAAAGCTCTAGATCACACTCTGTGGAGAACTTTCTTTGGAAGAGGCTGTGGTCCTGCCATAAGACAGGATATGTGTTGGTGATATTAGCTAATTTTTACCTTACAGTACCTCCACAGACCCAATAATAATTATGCTATATGCGTTGAAGCTTTTGCAGCATCAAAATTCAGCTGTGTTGGGATGTTCAAGTCGACAGACATTTCAGAGACTGACTGTGTCCCCTTCGTCAGGGTCCTGATATTACTTGACACCCAGGCTGTCTGGAATATAAAGCAGTCCCATGCTAGTGCTCATGAAAGGACGTGAGCCAGTAGAGTTACTGGGTGGAGTCAATCAATCACTGTGCTGGGCCTTGATTCTTGTCGGACATCTCTCGTTTCCATTTTAGCAGTTTAGTTAATTGCTGCAATGCTTGACATAATGGAAAGCCCTCCTAACTTCAGCAGGGAGGAGGGATTCATGTTTGGTTGAGCGTAGTAGCCCTTAACTAAATTGCTAAAACAGATAAAGGGATGTCCAAGGAGAATAAAGGCCAAACACAGAAACTGACTGACTGCGCCCACTAACCCTATTGGCTGGTGTCCATTCACGAGCACCAGTATGTTACTGCTGTATATTCCAGACAGCCTGGGCATTGAGTCATACCAGAACCATATGATGGAGACAGAAACAATCTCTAAAACATTGGCAGATTTCAGATTTTAATGAATAATTTTGATGTTATTTACAAGCTAAGGTCAAATGTAATTCTTATAAATCATTTTCAAATGCACTGTAACTCTCTCAGGTGATCAGCTGTGTTATCACTGATTTACAAGTCATGAGGGTCAAATTCAAGAACAGATTTTTAGTATATTTATTCTTCATGAAGGCTTCATTTTAGAGAATAAAGGAATTATATTATGGTCTCATTTTCTAGTAATGAATGATGTCATGACTGATTTTGTGTGAAATAGTTTATGCCTAAGAAACCAACAAAGGAGGCGAATGTACCTGAGGTCTAATGGTAATTACCTGCTGAAGTTAACAATCTAGAGAAAAAAGAAATGACAAGAATACACAGAAAAAGGCCCCATATACACTTCGACAATTTTCATAAAAAAACTATAAATTTGGAAAGTTCCATATGGGCTTAAGCATAATGCCATGGATATGTTTGTGTAAGTAGATGTAAATTAATTGTAGGTACAGTCATCCCGTTATATATTTTTGTGATGATGTGCCTGATGGTGGTTGTATCAATAGATGGCAATAGGTATGTAATTTGAAATGACAGAAAATTCGTTACACTAAGCAACGTAAGGGTGAGTTATGCTGGTATTGATTCATTGGCATAAATAACAGAATGAACAAGAAAGAGTGGACTCAATCACTAGTGATACATTGGACTCTTCAGTTTGTATGGACAGAAGTCAGGGACAAGTGTTTACGTGCACTGCCAGACATCAGCTTTCTCTGTTTCATTTGTGTCAGACGTTTTCTTCTTCAGTAATACAAAGAGGTAGAAGTCACTGAGTGCAAGGTCAGGGTGTGTGGTGGATGGGCAAGATATTCCCATCAAAAATGTTCCAGGAGTTAAGCTATCATACAGGCTATAAGGACAGAAGGATTGTCACAAAGATGGGTGTGAGCAAACCAAAACATTTCCTGTGGATGGATTTCCCAAGCACCACAGTGTTAAGATAAAGTGGTCTGCAGTCACTGTTGCCTGTGGTTTGGGAAATTAAAGAGAAGAATGACTTCAGCATCTAAAAATGCTGTTAAAACCGCATTCCTCAGAAATTAGACACTCTGTCAATTGAAACCCACTCTTTACTGCAAGTGACAATGTAACTAAGGCAATTCTAATCTTTTTTCCTTTCTCATGTTAACAGAACTTATTCCAAAAATTTATTTGTAGCACATGAAAGGGTGATGGTAAAATGAGTAAGCATCATAATTAAAAATACAGCCTAAACTAAAGTATGAAAATTGTCTGAGAAAAAGAACCACTAAATGTACTTAAAACTCATTGTCAGTAGACTTCATTCATTTGTGTACAACCTCCATCATGTATGTAATTACTGAAGCCTTGTTTTAAAGTAACAAGATTTTGTGTGTGTGTGTGTGTGTGTGTGTGTGTGTGTGGTAGGGTGAGTGGGGGGATAAATTACTTATGTCAATATGGCAACACTTTTCTCTTGGTAGATTCAGAATTGCATATTTTCTCTATGAAATTGTGGCTCTTTTATCACAAGAACCATTTTTGTTGTTGTATTTTCAAACCTATTATCTACAGAATAGCAGCAGAAACTCACAGTGGACACCTGTGGCACCCTCACACTGAAGCTCTGCCCCGGGATCCAGTGCCTCTTGGGTAGGCTTCAATAGATTGCCAACAATATGAATATATTTTTCCTTTTATAACAATCTATTCTGGATAAATTATGCCATTTCCACTGATTGTGTTTATCTTAGCTTAATCTTCCATGTCACTATATGCAAAAAGTTGACCTTCTTGTCATTTTCATTTATTTCTTTAGCTGTTTATTCATGCAAATATACCATAACAATTCTATATTTGCTATATAACTAATGTGATGTTATTTAAATTATTAACAATAGTGAACATTGCACAAATACTGATGGCATTTTGGGAAGGACTGAACTTCATTTTAAAAATGAAGAGACAAAAGGAAGTGACATATTTCTAAACTTTCCACTAATATTTAAAAATGAAATTCTATAACCACAGAAATATGCTGTAAACACCACAAGTAAAAGAATTATTCTTCTGATATTTACTGTATTCTCATCATTGGTACAACTACTTATTATGTAAAATAATGTCACCCACATTCATGAAATATTCTAATGTTCGTTGAGAATGGATATGGGTGCGAGGTATGTGAGTTTGATGTAATATCGCTTGCCAACATATGCAAGCAGAGTGTTCAACTGTGGGCAGTCCTTGTAGCATCTCTGGTGGGCTTCATCATGGAACTGAAGAGAATAGTCATTCACTCTTGACTTGTGGTACACTGGGTGGTCCCCCAGCTCCAGCAAAGCTGTGAGCTGATGATGTTACTAAAGATATAGGATTCCCTATACCTGGCAATGATCCTCCTGCTAAAGAGTTGGCAATAGAAGCAAACATACTGGAAGGATTGGGACCAGCCACTGAGCAGATGGTTGAACTTCCCAATGCAGCACTTGGAGGGTTGATTCTCTTCTCCTTTTGTCGTCTGCAAATGAGTCAAAGAAAATAATGAACACAGTGTCCAGATTTGTAGATAAAGGGGGCTTCATTTGGTAGGATGTATTAACCGATGTTCCTTTGTGTTAAAATTTAGCTGCACTGACTTATGACACTACATGATAATTACATAAAGTTGGCCTCTACCTCGATGCAAGTGTAATGACTAATACTGGATCCGGGATTCAGGTCTTCCAGAATGTGATACAGTGTCACTCTGTGAGTAGTTACCAACATTTTGAAAGAAACCAGTTTGCTCCCACACCTCCCTGATTCACTCGCTTGCTACCCTTACAATCCATGAAGTGGTACCACTATACCAGCATATCACACTTTCTCCTGTATTGGCTAGTCTCCTTGGACTGCTTGACCCTCTAAGATGGAGGCAGTATATTCCTTCATAACATCTGGAACCAGTCACCCACTGACACAGTGTAACATCACAGAAGACCTGATTTCTCAGAAACATCGCTCTGAGAAACTCAAATCTTGCAAATACTGGATCCCCCACTGTGTGTGGACGTAGAAAAAAATTCAGGTGCAGAAGGTAGATTTCTAAAGTGCAGATTCCACACAAACATTGCTTTGAATACATTCTGGTATATTTATCACAATTTTGGCATGATTTCCAATCTGAAATGCAGGTCATGAAGTTATGTGTGTCTCCTATTTGTATCAGCTGTAATATGTATCTGAACCAAAGCATAAAATCATACCTGTGCTTAAGCACCATTTAGTTCAGAGTTATGGAAAAATGACAAAGCTCCATGCATTCTTCATCTAACACTAGATCAAATGGAGGTACAAGCTGAGTACTCTGGCCTCTTACCCCCTGAAAAATCCCACGTTCAAGAGAAGGTAATGTAGGCCTCATACTTTGTCTGGACTTGGAGGCACAGAGAGAAATCTCTTCCCCTCTCAAAAATCAGCTTCTAGTTATCCAACCTGTGTCCAGGTATATGGTTTCTATTCGTTTCATTTGTGACAGTTCTAAACTGAAAACATTTTCATGGTGTTTTCCTTACTACAAACTTACTATGTAATATACCAACGTTTAGTTACTGATTTTTATATGTTCTAATACATGCATTTTGACCTTCATGCAAATGTACAGGAAGTGCCAATGATGGCTCAAGTGTTGGAAACACTTCTGATAGAAAATAAAAACTGGTGACTAACTATTGGTGGTATTATACTTTTTTCATACTGTCAGCTCCAGTGAAGTTCTACACCTCCAACATGGGTTTCAATGTGTGTTTTGATGAGGACTATGTTTCAGAGCCCAGAGAGCACAAAATCAATTTGCCTGTGTATAAGATTACAGAACAAGAGGTCCAACTAACAATGAAACACAACATCAACACACCTGTTGCAGAACCACACCCGGACCACTTCTTTCTCCATGGCGAGGCTCTCAGCCAGTAGTGCAATCTCTTCAGATGTGGGTTTGGGGTTCTGGAGGAATGCTTTTTCCAGTGCTACTCTTACACTGGTCTCAATGGATGTTCTCTTCTTTCGACGTCTTCCTATTGCTTCAGGTGTGGTTAGAGGATTAGTCAAGGAGTTTGGATTGTTGAGGGAGTTGTCAGCATCTTCAAGCCATTTCTGAAGGAGAGGCTTTAGCTTACACATGTTCTTGAAAGAGAGATTTAGAGCTTCAAACCTTGAGATAGTTGTCTGTGAGAAGTCATTTCCATATAGTTTTCCCATTGCAAGTCCAACGTCACCTTGTGTAAACCCCAGCTTGATCCTACGCTGCTTGAATGTCTTTGCAAACTGTTCCAGCTCTTCTAGATCTGTGGTTTCCTCTGGTGATGGTTCTAAGATCCGTGACTGAGGGGTTTTGATGTGATGATGTGGTGGCCCTGATGGAGGTAACTGTGACTGATGATTATGCTGGTTCACATTGTTATGATGCTGTGTGATAGCCGAGTGGTGATGGGAATGGTGATTTGACGTACTACTGTGGTGATTTTGATGTGTGCTATTCTGCTGTTGAAGCTGCTGTTTTTGAAGCTGTTGCAGCTGTTGGGCTGCTTGTGCAACAGCCTGCTGTACCTGCAACAATTTACATTACTCTTCCTTACCACAAATATATAAACTTCAATGTAAAATAAAGACAGAGCTAAGAAGATATATGCATGTATTCCTAGATCTGAAGCAAGAACTGTCATTTGTGTCAAGTTCATCCAGTGCGTAGTAGGACTGCATGTTGGTTTGACCATGCTATGTGGGTTGAAAGTAGCAGAATTTCAAGAACTGCTTTATACATGTTAGAAAATTAAAGTGTTCTCTTGGTACACAAAGAATAGGATGATGTAAACGGGTGAAAGATTTGTGCTCGAGTTTGTGTGTGTGTGTGTGTATGTGTAAAATGCATAACAAATTGAATGTAGTCATAAGTCAAGGGGTGTTTAATGCCTGTCTCTTTAATTTACATGTATAAACTATACAACAAGACTAGACTCAGCATGCGTGCACACGCACACACGCGAACACACACACAAAACATTGCAAGAAGACATAAAAGACAGAGTTCAAATGTCCATGCAAACTACTACTAGTAAAAGTAGAAACATCCAAAGGTTGTTGTTGTTGTTGTTGTTGTTGCCGTCGTCATTGTTGTCATCCTAGGTTGTTAAAGTTTATCAAGACTGAATCACTCTTTTGAAGAAAATGGCTGAAGAAAGGGTAAAAAAACGATTCTTTATTTGCTTTAAATAAAACTAGGTGATGCAAAACATTCTACTTGTATATATACTAGGAACATTATATATGCTGACTGTAGTTTCGTTTATACAGAGTGGTCAAAAAGTCACACAATTTGTTCCAGTGATACTGTTTTTATGATACTTAATCTGTCTTGTTGTAGGTTTTTATGGGCCTTCATCTAATGTGTAACTTCAGTTTTAATGGTTTATCTGTACTGTAAGCCGAAGCTGTTCCAGTGTTTTGGCATTATGGTTCTTACTACTGCATTTAATTTTTTCCTGTCATTGGAGCATTTATCCCTCACAGTAGATTCCAAAAAGGAACTAATCAAATGATCCCAGGTCCTGCTAGCTTGCCTGTACATTGTAATGTATTCTACCTGCACTTTTGCAGTAGATGCCACTGCAAAAATGACACTCTTTCATAAAGAGACATTTATCTTTTGCACTAATCCCTTCTAGATGTTAGCTGTTCTGTCATCACCCACATAATTTGCCAGGGACAGGAATGGCCTACTTGGAGAAGTTAGGGTGATTGTTTCAGAAAAACAGGACTTGCCCTTTCTAAACACAGGTTTTAATATCAGTTACAGTAACTGATTTTAAAACCTCCCCCTTAAAGTGTTCACTAAACCTACAAGTCTGCATAAAATACAGGATATTTGACTCTTTAATTGCCCTTAATATGCATTTCATGAAAGATTTGATTTTGATGGGACAGTAAAGTTTCTTATTTCTTACTTCTTATGACATAAATTGCATTCCTTGTGCATTAAAGTTCAAAGTATACAGTTATGTGCACACAAGAAACTCCTTTATAGAAATTCTGAAGTCAAAAAGTGTTTGACTGAATTGGCTAGAAACCTTTCACAGCATTTTACCCATAAAATGTAATCCCAAAGTCACCTAGTTTGTGATGTTTAATGAAGTGCATGTAAACGCCTATTTTACTGCAATTCATCTCAAGTTATATCAGATATCCTATACTTGTTAAGAGTAAAAGTACGTTTTCATTAATACACATAAGCTATATATACTTACTGTCATTTAACTTACACTACTTATTCTGTACATAAAACATTCTGTTCTAATCTATGTTATTGTATACAAAATGTACTTTTAATTACAATTCTTTGTCTCCCTTCTCCTCTAAACTGTTCACAATTTCTCCCACTCATTTACCCAGTTCCTTTTTCCCATTTGCATTTCGTCTTATACAAAACTCTTCCTAGGTTTTCCAGTTCTACACTCTTAGCACATCTAGTTATTTTCTCATCACTATTTTTTGATCTGGCCATTCAATGTTCAAAAAATTTTCCCTCCATTTTTGTGTCTCCTTACATTTGAGCAGTATATGGACCTAACTCTCTTCCTCTTTACATAGGAGGCATCTTCCTTCCTTTGCACCCCTCCCCATACCTCTCAATGTCCAGATTCCCAGTCTAAACCATACTATTCCACGCCTCTCGTTCATATTATGATCTGCATTCCACACTATGAATTGCAAGCTAGCAATTCCGACATTTTCAACATAGCCGACTTCAGGGTTATCAACAGAGTTCTTAAACATAAGAGACACATAGCTCACTCCCTTCAAAGGGTGTACAGGTCGGCAGTGCAGCTGGAAGAGTGGTTTTTAAAACTGCTGGCTATCTTCCCTTGATAACATGGTGGATAATATAGTCTACACAGTATCAGAAAATATAAACAATTTTAGAATACATATTTAAGTACATTTTTATAGAATGTGCTGGGATGTTTTTGCAGATTATGTCATTATGTTTTTCACAGTTGGAATCCAAGACATGTTAACAGAATTAGGAAAGGAAATTTAGCCATTTCTTGGCTATGTTAAATGATTGGCTAGGAAGGACATTACAGTTAAATTTTGCAGAACAGAAACTCATGGGATGACCCAAAACAAAATCATACATCTAGGTATTGAAATAAATTATGAAGAGAGAAAAAAGCTGAAAATGAACTGAAAACAAAAAAAAAAAAAGCACGCTGGATAGAAGAGAATGGAGATTTTCTGTCCTCCATTAGCCTGCACAAACAGAGAGAATGCAAAGAGGAGGACGAGGAGAACTAGGAGAAGGATAAGGCAAGGAAGAGGAATGACCAGCAAATGAGGAGAACAAAGGAGGACAGGGGGAGAAATGAAAGCAAATGATGAACACAAATAAGAACAAGAATAAGGAAGAGAAGGAGGAGGATGGTTCAGGGCATGCACATAATGGACTTGTGCATCACAATTGACAGAAATCACAGTTAAGTTCTAGTGCCTAAGATTATTTGGGGTTATCTTTCTTTTAGAGGTCTTAAGTTTATGAAATGGTAAGAACCAATGGGCCAGATGTTTCACATATTCTAATATAACTGTGGGAAGAAGATACAATAAAAGTGTGACACTGCTGCATTTTCTACAAAGAAAGTTACATTATGTAACATTACCCACATTTTGCAGGATATATAAATAGATTCCTCTAATAAAAAAAATTAAATCAATATCTGTAAAGACACAACTACATGTTTTGACCTCTTTCAGGTCATCCTCAGGTTCACAATTGGTCTTTAAAACATACTGAGGAAGAAACATGTAGTTCTATATAATAAATAGAATTTAGTTGTTTTTGGACAAATATTGATTTAATTTTTGTACTATTAACAACACAATGGGGTGACATTAGTTAAGATTCTTCTAAATTCTTTTCATGTCTTAAACTGAATGAGATCACAGCATTACTTAGTACTATATTTATAATGACTCAATATTTAATTGTTCATTTTAGAACTGCACCTTCATGTTTCATTTCTCAAAGAATCAGCATTTTAAGGGTGTGGTTTACCTGCCAGAGTGTGCAGTACAGTCACATATAAAAGAAGAAGATGAAGCCCAGCTTTTAATAACATAAGATTAGCCACATGTTATGATGTTGGACACCCCTGTGACTTATTATTTTGCATTCCTAGCCTCCCCTTGCCACTTGTGCATATGACTTTTGCAGTCTTTGTATAGGTGGCCTGCAGAGAGCTCTGAAAGCTGCAGGAGGAAAGTATTATCACTTAATTTCTGCACATTTTTCCTTGTGCCACACTTCAAGCATTGCATTCACCAGCAACAGAGCAGAAGGTCACTCACCATCAACATAATATCACATTTGAGGTCACTGTCACTATAATTCCACATTTGAACTGACAGCCAGCTCTTATCTTTATCAAGGTGTAATAATTGTGTAAGTAATGAATTCTAAATTCATATTCAGCAAAATTATACATTGTTTAGCCAGTGCCTTTCAGCCAAGGAGTAATGGTCACACGCAAGGTGTAATTCCTTCTGCAATCTATGTAGCGCACAATACTACATCACTTCAGCTGCTGTAGCCAGTCCACAAACACTTGATGATGTACCAACACTGGTGGATGTTGTATGGTGATAATAGTGTAAATTTGTATTTTGAGAAAAAATACTAATTAATTTTTAAAAAGAAAAAGAAGAATGAGATGGGCAGGGCATGTGGCATGTATGGAAGAGAGGAGAAGTGCATAAAGAGTGTTGGTGGGGAAACCTGAGGGAAAGAGACCACTTGGAAGACTTAGATGTAGATGGGAGGATAATCTTAAAATGGATTATCAAGACGTAAGATGGTGGGGCATGGACTGGATTGATCCATCTCAGGTTAGGGCCAGGTCTAGCGGAGTCAGATTCAGAAGCACTTCCAATGCTGCAGTAGGGGTCAATTTCATAGCCCCAGCAATGGCAAGACAGGCCATTCTTTGAATCCTGCCTAATTGTGTTTTAGTGCTTTTTGCTTAACCTTGGGCCACCAAACCAAGGCAGCATGGAAAATAGAAGGTCTGATTACCTTAGTATAGAGCCAATGCACCATACTAGGTCTGAGACCCCATCTCTTGCCATACATGTGTCTGGCCACCGCAAAGATGGTCACTGCTTTTCTGATTATTTTCTGCAAATGATGGTCTACATTATACCAGCTTACCATCACACTAAAAACGTCCTGGTAATAGTTGACCAGGAGTTTTGGAAAAACAAAGATCCAGTATTTCCTGGCGATGCCCTAATCTGGTTTACTGACAGATCAAGGGCTGACTCAAGGACAGGGTCTGGTATTTATGGCATAAGACCAGAGAGAAGCTTCAGTTTCTCTGGGTAAATATGCCACGGTTTTTCAAACCGAAATATATGCCATTTTACAATGTGCATGTGAAAATATAAGAAGGGCTTATAGACATAAGCGGATCCTTATTTTTTTCTGATAGCCAGGCTGCACTTAAGGCGCTTAGCAGCCCAAAAGTGACTTCGGGACTGGTTGCAGAATGCCTTGATGTGCTCTCTGCGCTGGAAAGCCGCAATGAGGTAAGCCTCATGTGGGTGCCTGGGCATTGTGGCATCCTGGTAATGCAGGAGCTGATAAACTTGCCAGGCAAGGAGCAGCTACGCCATTGCTTGGCCCAGAGCCGGCTCTTGGAATATCTAGGTGTTCAGCAAGAGAAGCTATTAAGAACTGGATTGAGTACCAACATCGTACCACCTGGAATAATTTACCAGGTCACAGACATGGTAAACTTTTTATTAGTGAACCATGTAAGAAAGAGCTGAAGGCCTACTTAAACTGAGCAGGCATCAACTAAGATTGGTAGCTGCATTCCTCAAAGGCCATGCTCCTGTGAGAAAGCACCTGAATATTATGGGCCTCTTTGATGGAGATCCGACCTGCAGATTTTGCAGGTCGGAGACTGAAACTGTGTACCATAGCTAATGTGTACTATAAGTACTTTGGGAAGCTATTTGCTGAACCAAAAGATATAAGCATGGCTTCATTAAAAGACCTGTGTCTCTTTGTTAGAGGCACAGGGCTAATGAACCAGTGCTGAATGGAATACTTAGGGCTGCACAATAAGCCTAAGGCTGCATGTGTCCGGAGCTAATGCCGACGGGCCCTTTGAAGAAGAAGAAGAAGAAGAAGAAGAAGAAGAAGAAGAAGAACAACAACAACAACAAGGGCCAGGTGGCAGGCTCTTGTGAACATGGTAATCAACCTTTGGGCTCCATACTATTTGGTGAATTTCTTGAATAAGTTGTTTGTTAGTTAGTTAGTTGGTTGATTGGTTGGTTGGTTGGTTAGTTAGTTAGCTTGCCTGAAGGGAAGGACCACTGGCTATACCTAGCTGTAGATGGGAATATAATGTTACAATTGATGTCATAGAAATATAAGTGACAGTACTGAGTGGCTCTTTTAAACAAGGTAATGAACCTTTGGGTTAACCCTTAATTTCAACTCCTGCACAGGATGGAGGGATTTAATTTTATATTACCTTTAATGCATTCATGTCTGTACAGTGTACTGAGGTGAGCAGAATGTGAAGCATTAAGGTCTGTAAAATGCACCGAGGCCAAGATTGAAGAGTTAAACAGTGATGAGCATTTTCTTGTCTAACCAAGTAATTTTCATAGTCTACTGGACTCCTCCACACAACCCATTAACTTCATGTAGTTGGTCAGTTAGTCATTTATGTTTTTAAAATAGTACTACTAATTATTCCATAAAATAACCAACATACTGATAAGCATAGAAAGGTACAGTTGCCAAGTACTGTAACCAGAACAGATTTTATCATAGCATTGAAGGCTGCACTGTATGGGACTTGATGGATTTTACATTTGCAGAATCAATTTAAGTGTCTTTGCAATTCATACAAATATGTGGACCTGATAATTATTCTGTAAGAAATAAAACATATTTAAACAATTCCAATACAGAACAATTCAGTGTTCATCATTCAACCGTGTCAGTATAAATAGTGTCTTTGTGTTATTTAGTCTACATTTCCCCTTGCACAGTTTGCATGAAGTGAACTTAACCACAAACATGCAGGACTGCAGGGTTCAAGCATTTGTTTGCACCAACAAATGTAGCACTATAGTGCTGGACAGTAAGTTAAACATGCATGCCATCAAACAAATATTCATTCAGTACGCAATATGGACTCAGATAAGTGATCATCTCCATGCTAGTTACCTGTGCTGCTTGGGACACTATGGGGACACCTCCTCGTTGTGGGAGGTTTGGATGAGCAAAGCTCTGCTGGAGCAGTCCCTGCAACCAGCCACCAAGTCCAAATATTTCTAGATATAAGATGTGCTTCTAGAGAACTTGGGAAACAGAGCTACCAGTTAAGGCTCTAAAGTTTCAAGTAATCAACAAATATGTAAAATACTGGTACTTACAGTCACGTGGTTAATTTCACAGATTAACTGGTCTCCAAGTACTGAGTCAGTAAGTATTTTCTTGTTTGAGAAATTCCCAGCCATTGTGCATCAGAATCACTCCAAATATACAATTTTCATAACTAAGCCATAACATGAGCTTGTTCACTTGATTTCACATCATCACTTACTGTGCATACCTTCATCCTTGATTTAAATGTTTTATGCTTAGTATGCATCTTGAGCCAAAATGTATCAGATTTACCTCAGTTATTTGCATTTACAACATTACCTCAGTTACTCAGTGAATTCCCAATGTCTCTTTAAATGAAGCCACATTTGCGTTACTTGGACTTTACAGCAAAGAGCATATGTTTCATATTGAATGATATTCTCTTTCGTAATATTAGAATAAAGAAATGTATGGTCCTATTATGTATGGCTTAAATGATTCTTACATTATTTTACAATGCTGCTTCACCTTTTCATAACACACAGCACATGCCAAGCAAATAAAGCTCACTGGTGTCATATGTGTTGAAGGTAAGTGTTAGTTTATTTTTTAAGACAAAACTATATTGGGTATGAAATGTTTTTCTTATTTTTTAATAATTTGAGACAGGGCAGAACAATGTTCAACAAATCTCGGAGGTCAGATCATCATTGTACCTAACTTTCATTGTGGATACTAGTACTTTAGAGCTGAAGTTTATCTATAGTCATTTACCAAAGATTTCAAAATTTATGGTTTTTAGTTGATACAGATCACAGATTCATCAGAAGCTGAAGAGGAAGTGGCTCTGTTCAGTGTGTCATCAGTTGCTCTAGCCAGCATTAATAAAAATAAAAAATTGACTGTAGCCAATTAGTATCAGTATTGTAAATGTGATATTTACATGGTTACTTTCGGCAGCTTGGTGAGTATCCTGAATGACACTGTATTTCACCCCTTATGACAATCTAATTCTTATCACATATCAAACTCATGAAGAGTGCAGGACTAGCAGAGGTAATAATTCAAAGGTACAGTTTGCCATTCCAAAATTTCTGTTACTAATAAACAAAAATAATATAGAGTATTTCAAATCATTGCATAGTTTCCAACCTGGGTTCTAATTTCTGGAGTTGCTGTCCACTCACAGATTACAGAGAAAAATATTTATGCCTGGTGCAACATAAGAATCCAAAAAGGATGTCAAGCCTATACACTAACTCTCCAGAGTAATAAAGAATATTGTTAAATGCAGGTAGGAGGACTGAAACTGATTGGCACACATTGATGCCTCAGCTACTCATCTATGGTGATGACCCAATTTATTGGGTAAAAACATACATTAAAAAGAAAAAAAGAAAAGCAAAGAAGCTTCAGTAGTCACTGGTAAGGAGAATGATATGGAAGTAAATGTGGAGAAAGATAATTATGTTCATGTCTCATGAACAGAATGAAGAATGGAATCACAATATAACAGCTAAAAAATTCTCTCAATATGTGCAAAGTTCAAATGCTTGGGAATGACTATAACAAATCAAAATAGCATGCAGGAAGAAATTTATAGCAGATTAAATTTGGGGCATGCCTGCTATCCTTCAGTTCATAATCTTCTGTCTTCTAATTTACTGTCTAAAATCACAAAAATTATACAACTATATAAAATATATACAACTATAATTTTGCCTCTTGTTTTATGTGTGTGTGAAACTTGGTCTCTCACATAAAGTGGGGAACATAGCCTGACGACATTCAAAAACAGGGTGCCTAGGATGCAGGTTCAGGGAGGATATGACAGGTGGGACATGTGGCACACATGAGGAGAAGAGAAATGCATATACAGTTTTGGTGGGGAAACCTGAAGGAAAACGTAGGCATATATGGGAGGATAACATTAAAATGGATCTTACAGAAATAGGATGGGATCGCATGGACTGGATTTTCATGGCTTAGGGACAGGGACAAGTGACAGGCCCTTGTGAACATCGTACCAAAGCCTTCGGTTCCATGAAATGAAGGGAATTTCTTGACTAGCTGAAAATCTGTAGCTTCTCAAGAATTACTTTGCTCCATTAAGTTTGTTATTTCATTAGTCTGTTGTTCAGTCAGTCAGTCAGTCTGTCTGTCTGTCTGACAGTTAGTCAGTTGAATACATGTTTCTCTGAACTTACAAGTTTTTGACAGTAATGAATTTTACTTTAATGCAATTTTAATATTAATTTTCTTAATAGACTGTGTCGTGAACTCAAAAAAAGTAACTTATTTGTCTAAAACAAAAAGAAAGTTGGAATTCATAAAAAGCTAAAATACATGATATTAACGTTAAAGTTATGTACTTTCGAATTGAAATTAAAAACTTGAAACCAGTGGAAGGACAAAACTTTAATTTATGTGACTGCTCATGGGAACACAACAGTAGTGTATGTTAAGTGATACTTGTAGACACAAGTAAACTTAACTTCTATATGACATGTCTCAATCAATAGCAATGTTGCAGTTAAATCTGACAGAATGCTCAAACACCCACGTAAAAATAATATATGAATAAGCCAATAATAAACTACCATAATTTCATGATTTGTGGTTCTCACAGAAGTGTTGCCGAGGATTCAGGTCTTCTGGGATGTGACATTATGGTGCTTGCTGAGTGGTTGTAGGCATTTCAAATGAATGTCAAGAACTATTCAACCACAGACACATCAGCACATCCCAAAAGACCTGAATACCACCACCTTTCTTTTTAATGGCATTACTCGTAGCTATATAATATTCAGAGGAATGCAGCATCTTATGCAGGCTAACCAGAACAGGATATTTCAAACTGCAACACCACTTTAAAATTACATGAACAGCAGACTCTGTGTCATTCACTAGAATTTATCGTAACGCATAACTGTCGGACTTATATATGTGCGATAATGTCAATCAAACATTATGCCAGTGTCTGGGCATTTTATTTGAATATTTTTTATGTTCTGTAACTTAAAATAATTTCTGTGTTTCAGTGACTGTGTTTTGCCTGAAGTTGGAGACACAACACATCTGTGAACCTAGCTACACTTAGAAATTTATATTTTAAGACATAACAGCTGTGACTGTACTTCATGAAGCAACATGATATGACAGTGTGTGGGAGCGTGGAGGTATAGCACCACAAAACTTTTAACCTTGGCACTACATGAATGTAAGTAGCAATCAGCTTGAAACCTCCGACACGTAAGTGCTTGGGAAGGACTGCCCATTACCCATTGGATAGGAGGCTAGTAGACCCTAGATCTGGTTTCTAAATGAATATCTTTATATTGCATGGGATTTAAAGTATTTAAAGTACTTAAATAAAATTTTTTCTGTTATAATTCCATGTTTTCGTATCCCATAGTCTTATCTTTGCTACAGTTGTCTCCATAGGCCTATTGCCAATCTATCATGTTTCCAAAAGGGTGTTTCATATGCTGCTGTAAAGATTTTTAATAGTTTGCTTTCAAGTATTTCAAATTTAAGAAATGATAAAAAACAATTTAAGTCTGCTCTGCGGAAATATCTAATGACTCTGTTTTTATTCCATTAATGAATTTCAAAATATAAGCAGCGTTGCTATTAATGATAATTCTTAATCCTACTTATAACATACAATTTATATCTATTATAGTTTATAAAATTTGAGAGTTATAAAATGTTTTTAAAATTATCTAAAATTTTTATATGATGTTGTGACTATGTGGAAGTATTCTTCTACTGCTGTAGTTGACTTGTATGTATTTTGTGATTGTGATGTTTTTGTGTATAGTGTATTTGTGTTTTACTTTAAGATGACATGTTTCATATCCAACTGTACTGTGACAGATTTAGGATCTAAGAAATGTATATGTATATATGTATATATGTATGTATGTATGAAGTTCTGCTTTAGTGCAGAAATTTCATTAAATATTCGGCTATTTAAATGGTAAAAACATATTCCACTTTAAAGCTCTTAATTATTCAGTATGGCTGCAAAGTAGGACAAGCAATAAACATTCTTTGATGAATGTTAACTACTGAAATTCATGGGCTCACCTGGTTCTGAAGGAAGAACTGTGCCTGGGCTGGGAGCTGAGCTCCAGTTCCAGGCTGGAACAAAACATACTGCTGGAGCTGTTGCTGGAGAGACTGGTGATGCTGCTGCAGTGTCTGCTGGAGTGCCTGGAGTTCTTGCGGCCCAAGAGCAGCCAGATTAGGGAGAGCGGATGTTACTGAAGGTATCTGCCCAACTGCAGCTGCAGCAAACTGGTTCTGCAGAAACAACTGCTGCCCCTGAGCTCCTAGGCTCATCAGCTGTAGACAAACACAAAAAACACACACACGACTTGTAGTAGGCATTTGTAAGAGAATGTACAAATACTGTCAGACAAGCAGTCATTATTAGCTCAGTGTTCTCCGACATTCTGAATTCAAATTAACAACAGTTCACATTTAGTTCTATCTTGTTTATTACTTAGGTTACCTCATCAGAATGTGTTGCTGTGTCTTTATTTAATTGTCTTCTATGTCAATACTGAAATTTTTGCCAGTAAACATCTCTTGTTTTGTGTTACTTATGCATTTTGGGACTTACAACTGTCTTCTGTTTATAGTTGCTTCCTCTGTACTCAATTTGTCTGCAACCTTTCACATATTTCACATTTTAAGGACACTGATGTGATGGAAAAAAAAAGCGTAATCAAAAGAAAAAACAAAGCAATTGTAATTACTGCATTTATATGTGTAGTCTGGGGCCACATCACATGACGGGAACACTATCTTGGGCTTCTTCTGTTACATTGTTAGTCAACTTCGATTGCCGTGAACACAAATGGATCTGACCACCCAGTAGCCCAAAACTTAATTACTGTAAAATCCATCTTCCTTCCACAAAAGTATGGTGGGACCTTTATGGTCCAACTACTTCTGTGTTAGAAAAACACTGAGGACATTAGCTTTCAAGTGGTTACAAATGCACAAATTTATCTTTTGGAAGGTACCCGTATGCAGCAGAACAGCAACCATATTCAACATGTTTGCTCTGACACGCATTAAAAATGAAAAGGCAGAATGTCAGCCATGAGTAAGGTGACCAGACTTCGTCACTGAATAAAAGAGGGCACACGCTGTGCAAAACACTGTCATGTACTTACTGCTTTTGACAGGCTGCTTTGGATATATGTAACCTCTAACATGTGGCTAACAGAATGCAGATACGATAAAGAACAATACCTAAGTTTTTCTACTCCTAAAGGACCCTTCTTTTGTTGCAGAATATATTAATTGAGAAGACTGTATTGTATATAATATCAGAACTCAGGAAAGAAATTAGGAACAAAGCAATAACAAATATTGTCTCGCCTATCACTGAATACTTCTATGCTGATGACACTAGTACCTGCACACACTGCATAGTGATTTCTTGGCTTTTTTCTCTCTGTTAAGATGCACATTGACTGAGCATGCATATTGTTACAAAATGCTAGCAAATGTCTGTGGATCCAAAATAAAATTAGTCCACGTGACTAAATGACTGAGATAAGGCAGAGCCGCGCACAGGAGTCTGTAGTTCAAGACGAATTCCTTCTTATGTCAGTGGAGATGTGACTGTTATATTCTAAACAAATCAAAACGAGTTATGTTCGTGACAGAAGTTTTAAATTTATAACCGATACTTCCTTTCCGTGTTGTTCTTTTTTACTACAGCACTGAATACACAATTAAACGCGGCACTAACACGTCGCAACATTGTTGCAGGTGTAGGAGTTACAGAAGCGGCGTTATTTCAGCAGTCCTTCCCCTCAACGTTCTTTTTCTGTACAGTCCTAACGAACAGCGATATTGTTGCAACATGCATGATAAGTCTGTTACACATATGCTAATATTATTGAAATTATGGACACAACATTTTCACGTTCTTATAACGATTCAATTGCGACGTCACTCACCGGCAATCCAAGAGGAAATAATCACAAAGTCACACTTGTTTCATAATGTTTGACAGCACGCATTTTGGAGGTGTCGGGTATGCCAGAATGAAATGAGGAGCAGCTGATAAGTTTATTGATTTAAAAAAAAACAGACAGGCAATGTACTTATCACGTAACATAGAGATGCGTTCGCGTAACCATTGTTGCTGTGGAAAACCAACAAGTATTACATATTGTGAGTGTGTGTCTGTAGCCTTGGTTATCCAGCATGCAAAGCGCATGCGCCGTATTATATTGTCACCTGTGGCCCGTCTGGCTGTACCATATTTTTCCACATTATCTCATAAACGTCACGTTTTTCGGAAAAAAGTTATTGAACATAAAATGCGTGTTTTGAGTTTCTCTACAACTCTTGTCTGAAGCATTTCTCATTCTAAGAAGAATCCAGCGAGATATTATCATAAATGTACTTACGTCTTCATGTAAAGTACCCGTTATTCCTGTCAGGTTTTAATGAAACTTGAATTTTCTCGACAGAACTTAAAAAACGACTCAAATATCAAATTTTATGAAAATCCGTTCAGTGGGAGCCAAGTTGTTCCATGCGGACAGACACAGAGCGACAGGCATGACGAAGCTGTCTTTTTTTTTTTTCAGTTTTGCAAACGCGCCTAAAAAAACAGCATTGACTTCAAGAGTTACACGTAAAAGAAAATGTCCGTGAACAAGAGAACATCTGGTCGCCTATCCGTGAGAGCAAGCAGCAGGTGGGCTAGTACAGGAACTCTGGGATGGGGCTAAGTAGTGGCTAAAGTAGTGGGCCAGGACAGGGTAATCAGTACTGCGACTCCCTACGGGCTGGACGGTCCGGGGATTGAATCCCAATGGAAGTGAGATTTCCCGCGCCTGTCCAGAACGGGCCTGGGGCCCATCCAGCCTCCTGTACAATGGGTACTGGGTAAAGCGGTCGGGGCGTGGCGTTGATCACCCACCCCCATCTAGTGCCCAGGTTAAAGAGTAGAGCTATAACTCTACTCCCCCTCTGGGCCTTCATGGCCTTTTCTAGTAACTTTTTACTTTATCTTGGCTAATGTAACCAGGAATGTCAGAGTTATGAAACACACTTCTCTTGTAGATTGTGCCTTTTCTCATGAATTATGAAGTAGAAAGCTGTCAGTTGAGCTGTTTCACTGTTCGTAGTTATTTTCTTTGGCTTAGGGTGAATAATGCTCACTGTGGCCCATTTCTAGGAGCGTTCGCATACTCGCGAAAAAAAAAAGGCCTATTAACCACTTCTGGTATAAGTTTAAACTTCATGTATTTTACTTTTTCCTGATGCACAATCCATTAATAAAAGCATAAAATATACAATATATTGTTTCCCACTCTGGTTATCTTCCTAAGATACCGTTCTTAATTCTGTAATACAAGACAAAATACTGCGTTTGGAAATTTATACAATATTTTAGATGAAAGGTATTTTCGTATGAAGACGGCAAGTCCCATTTGCCGAAGCTAGTAGTGAATGAACAGTAAGTACTGCGTGCACGTTACAATAACAGACAGCAATTAATTCGATCCTAAAACATAATGCAAACGTGTAATAATTATGACTTCCGGATGAATGGTCTAACAATAATTTCTTTAGAACAACGTTTGTCCACCATCCGCTACAGCGTTATCGTGTCTTCACTGGGATCACAAGCGACAGCAGTGGAGCACTTCATTAGTTTAAGCTACAATTGTAATACATTTCTGTGTCACGTTCTGACTGTTTGTGCTTTGTTTGATGATGCTGTCAGAACCTCAGAATATC
This sequence comes from Reticulitermes speratus, assembly GCA_021186555.1. Taxonomy (NCBI): domain Eukaryota; kingdom Metazoa; phylum Arthropoda; class Insecta; order Blattodea; family Rhinotermitidae; genus Reticulitermes; species Reticulitermes speratus. Next base: position 3,818,159 of record JAJKFL010000003.1, on the reverse strand, counting down.
CTATAACACCAAATGGTAAGATAATTGGGAATAATTTAGAAAGAGTGAATGTGGCCTCGGCGAGGTACAGCCGCAGCCCTTGCTTGGTGCGACCCAGGAAAACGACGACAAACATCAGTCAGGATAGCTGGTGTCTGTCCGAGATCTCTCGAATAGAAGTCTAGGGCGTTATCGTTTACTGTGTGGATAGTCTACTGAAACAGAAAGGTGTTCCGAGTCTAATCACTCCAACGTGAAGACGTATAACGGAGTGGAAATAACACTCCATGAATGATTGGCATGGTTTTAAACAGAGCTTCAAGTTCAGGCTGCATTACTAACACAGGAAGAGCTCTAGGTGCCTACTGCACAGCATAGTGGCTTTGCCGGATAAGGATGCACTGCAAATGAATCCTAATTCTACCGCTATCGAATCCCGGTCGCTCAGAGTGACGTCAAAGTGACGCAGCTACCTGGTTCAGAGACAGCTGTCCAGCCTGGATGGCTGCGAGTGCAGTCTTGACGCTGACGGCCGCAGCAGTGGAGCCATTACTGGATGTCACCTGACTACTGACCCCGGAGCTGGGAGAGCTCGACGTCCCGTTCGCTTGACCACTTCCGCCGGAGTTACGCTGAGACACCTCCGTCACCTGTAGGCAACACAATAAACGTGCAAATCAGTTGGGTTGCCTATGTGAACGGCGCAAACAAATATTATAAGGACAGCCACTGATACCGTCAGGTTGTAAATGTTCGTACGAAGCTGGAATATCTTATTATGCTCCAGTCAAGTTACAATACATATAAATTAGCACTGTGTCTGATTAAAGTGGGGTTTCTTAACCGGTTTTAAAAAGTGTATATTTTCGTTTCTGCTGACATGTCGGTAAGAAAATCTAATTTCAAAACAACAATTTGAACCGAAAAATGCCGTTGGTTAGTATGTACTCTTGCTTCGTATTTGAGGTTCCCAATTCAATTTTCGGCCCAGAGCTCTATTATCCTGAGGTATCTCGTATTTTCGTCACTCCCCCCAGACAAATACCGGGATAGTGCCTGACAGCAGTGTATGATCACTACGTTCCGATTTCAGCCAGCCATTCTATGTTGCATACGTTACGTCACGTACGGAATTGGCACATCATCGTTAAATAAAGCAACATATAATGTATTTTAGTAGCCTTGCGTACATGTAAAATTTTGCTCCTTGCCCTACGGATGCAGAGTGCATGACAGCCACGCGCTGAGGACAGACAATCATGGGAGGAGGAAGTTGGCCTACATTACTTAATGAAAAGGACTTATAATTTTCATTTTTCTGTAGTTATAAAAACAGCAATAAGAAAATTGGTGGAACCTGCAGCGCGCATGGAGGAGATTAGAAATGCACACAGAACTTTAACTGGAAAGCGAGGTGGTGATGGTACTACGTGTTTTGCAACTCAATGACAACTATCGAAAATATATCTTCCTTAATTTCGGATCAGGATGCAAAATGACTATAAACGATTAAGCAAGGAGACTATGAGCAAACTTACTGTGTTTGCAACATCCTACTTGTGCGAGTATGCGTTTGCTGCATTTGACGTCTTAAAGAGCAAATATTCATCAAAGAGAGAAAGAGAGTGGCTGTCTCCAAAATGAAAACCAGATTTCAGGAATCGTGCATGCGTAAGCAATTTCGCCCTCAGAATTTAAAATGAGGTCTTACATTTCATTCTTTTGTTTACTTAGATTGAAAATGTTTCATTTCATAAAATTGTAAGGTTCTGTATTGCTTTATTTGGTACAGAGATTACAATTTCATTATTAAAAGTAAGCTTTATATTTCTTTCAGGTCAAACAAAATCATTAGATTTTCCCATTGGGGTGGGGGGAGGTCGCAGCATCGCAAAGTTTTAGAACCCCTGGATTTTGGATTTGACTAAGGAGGCTGCAACGATATGCCAGGGGCCTCAAAATTCTCAAGCGCAGTGCCATGTTTCTTAGTGTCGCAAGGCTGTGTTGTGAAGTGACATTCATTCATTCAGCAGTCTGTCTTACGACAGGTCCGTAGCCTCTTCCAAAGCGAGTTCTCCATTGAGTGCGATCTAGTGCTTCCTCTTTCAATTTCCAGTATCTTCTCTTTTCCTTAAGGCCATCCAGTAGCTGCTTACGTCTTTTCCCTCGTCTTTCCGTCATTTCTATCCTTCCCTCTAACTTTCCTTCAATCACATGTTTCAGAATGCAGTTTCTACGCAAGATGTGACCAATGCAGTTAGCCTTTCTTCTTTTTACTGTATGTACGATATTCCTCTCCTCCTTAACTCTGTGTAATACTTCTTCATTTCTCACACGATCGGTCCAACTGATCTTCTCCATTCTTCTCCAGCACCACATTTCAAAACTTTCCAGATACTTCTGATTTTTTCCGAAGTGTCCACGTTTCAGCACCATACAAAGCTATGCTCCAAATGTAGCACTTTACTAGTTGAACTGACACTAACAAACAAAATTTTTACGAAGGTCTGTAAATATTTAGTCAATATTGCGAAGCTGTCGTACCAAAATTCTATTAGATCTATCCAAAAAATTCTCTGCAAATTTCTTTCAGAAAGTGGCGAATGCACAGCCGTAAGAGGTCGGAGAGACAGCACCACAACTATATACAGGCAGTAGCACAACTACATACAGGCAGCAGCACAACTATATACAGGCAGCAGCACAACTATATACAGGCAGTAGCACAACTATATACAGGCAGTAGCACAACTATATACAGACAGCAGCACTACAACTATATACAGGCAGTAGCACAACTATATACAGACAGCAGCACAACTATATACATACAGCAGCACAACTATATACATACAGCAGCACAACTATATACAGACAGCAGCACAACTATATACATACAGCAGCACAACTATATACAGACAGCAGCACAACTATATACAGACAGCAGCACAACTATATACAGACAGCAGCACAACTATATACAGACAGCAGCACAACTATATACAGGCAGTAGCACAACTATATACAGACAGCAGCACAACTATATACATACAGCAGCACAACTATATACATACAGCAGCACAACTATATACAGACAGCAGCACAACTATATACAGACAGCAGCACAACTATATACAGACAGCAGCACAACTATATACAGGCAGTAGCACAACTATATACAGACAGCAGCACAACTATATACATACAGCAGCACAACTATATACATACAGCAGCACAACTATATACAGACAGCAGCACAACTATATACAGACAGCAGCACAACTATATACAGGCAGTAGCCATGGCAACACAGGGAACATCTTACGACTAGAAATCGTGGTAACAGTGGCAATTACACTAATTAGAAGAACGAAAGTAACAATGACGAGTTGTTTAACTTCACGGAATAAGATTTTGTTTGCTCGGAAGTGAACGTATATATGCGCTGAGAAAAGCAACTTGCCCCTCTATTTCACATATTTAAGCCACATTAAATCGACATCTGCATTATGTAAGTAGCTTGATTTGAGGAGTGATTAGTTGATAACATCTGCGCGATAGACGGAACTGTACTTACTGAATAGCAAATCTGTGTTATCGTAGTTAATCGTAGTGTTACCATTGATTGTTGAATATCGTAACTGTCTGAAGTGTCAGATGATCGAACATTACGAAGAATGTAGTGAAAGAGTTATTGAACAACTTAAGTTAAACATGATTGTATCCTTCATGAGGAGTTATTATTATTATTATTATTACTATTATTATCGATGTATAAGTATCGATATATATATCACCCGTCCTGGATTTCTCTTATAAAAATTTCAAAATTAATTTATCGTTTTATTCAACAAACGGCTAATTAACAAAACACTTCATACCAGTGTTTCCGAATACTCGCACTTTTATACAGTTGTATGCGAGTCATTACATTCAGCTTACACGATGAAGGAGTCATTAAAGTGTTAAGGGTTACTTTGGCAATCTGGATTGTCAAGCAAAATTACGTCGGATGATGTAGGCCAGACATTTACCAACAATGTTGTAATATGAAAGTTATTGAACAACCAAAGTTAAGCTCTTTCTTTGTTTCATGTTTCACTTCTTCCCCTTTCGAAAATACCGGTGTTGGCTGGTTTCAAAGAAAATTCATAATTCAATAACCATTACTCTTAAGAGTTCATCAAGCATTACGAATGAAGAAACGCTGATGAAATGCAGGGTGGTTCAGCGCGTGAAGTTTAGAGTTTCACTACAAATTAACACTCATTTACTTCCCGTAAATATGCTACAGCGCTCACGTGACAGCGTGTATGTGTGTAGCGGGGGGCGTTATACGCGTTACCAAACATTTGTCGAATATCCGCTTTACACGATGCGATATATTCATGGCATTCGGCACGTAAGACAGCCGCTCAGTCAATACGGACTTATACCTCTATAGGGACACGAGACGGGAAATTTGACTGCTCTGGGAAAATGGTGTCTGGAGAGTGGAGGAAATTTCTCAAAGTTTGCACAATTCAAGACTTTAACTCTTGGCTAAGGAAAAAAGTTAAGGCGCTTGGATGTAGTGTCTGAAACCGGTGAGACCAGGTGTAGGCCCTTAAAGTGAGTTATACAGACGTATAGGACGCCGGGATAGCTGACCCCGTATATTATAGTATCTAGGTTACGAGGTGGACTAATAAGGAATCAGATTACGATTTCAGGCAGGGGCAAGAAATTTTTATTTTTTACTGGCATCCAGACCGCCTCTAGGATCCAACCAACCTCTTTTTCACCCAGTGGGTAAAGGGTAAAATTCGCCATATAACCTGTCATGAAGGCACAGAGGGGGATAAGAGTTATAGCTCTACTCTTTTTTTAACCTCGGTGCTAACACCAGTCCCCGGTCACTATAACCGATACCTATTGTGCAGGAGGCTGGGTAAGCCCTAGGGCCGGTCTGGACGGTTGCTAAAAATCTTGCCCCCACCGGGATTCGAGCCCCGGACCGTCCAGCCCGTAGCGAGTCGCTGTACCAAATACGCTATCCCGGCCCACTCTCATCTAATGGGTACCGGAAGTAAAGCAACGGAGACGTGAAGCTAATCATTCACCTCCGCTTAATGGCGAGATTAAGCATGCGTGGAAATATATTTCCTCTTTCCCACATATCTTCAACATATAGTGATTAAGATCTCAAAATTTAAACTTTTGTCTGTATACAGACGTTATATTTAGTACTTCCTACAATCCGTATACAATCATTATAACTGAACGCATAATGGAGATGTCGTGCATGCCCGTTCATTATGTTTGATCACACAAACTATTAAGTTAAACAAATGTTGACAGGTTGAGATCTGCGCTCTTCTGGGATATTACGAGGCCTCGTGCGGTATTTGTTTGCCGACGTTTCGGGATAACGTATCGGTCCCATCTTCATCTTTTCTCCTCGGACTCTTGGCCCTTGAAGATGGGACCGATACGTTGTCCCGAATCGTCGGTAAACAATTACCGCACGACGCCGCGTAATATCCCAGAGAAGCACAGAGCTCATCAACATCTCGGCGGAAGCCTAAAATCAAAATGTTGACAGAATTTACTTGTGGTTGATATCCGTCCAATATAACAATTACTTCAGATGTTGCTCACGAAGACATTCAGGTAGTGTTTTTTATGCTATTTTGTTAATTTTCACTACTCTTAATAATCATCAGTTGTCATTGTTATATTAAATGCCAGGGGAAACTCCGGCCCCCAGTAGAGGCTCCAGAAGCTGGTAAATGGCACGGCTTGAACACTGTAGATCTTTTGTTTATACTTGTTGGAAAATTGAAAATAAAGCTTCTATAATTTAAAAAAAACGAAGACATGCATTGCTGTTCTTCTAAAGGGGCTCTTAGTAAAAAAAAGTAAAACTTTTTAAAACTATGCAAACAAATGATGTGCATGGTACATTTAACGAAAAACGACCAAAATTAAACATCTCTAGTTTCCTAAATAGTTTTTAAAGATATGGGCTTATGTTGCTCTTATCTACAAATTTTTAGGAATTTTTTAATAGAATTTCGCACAAGATGGATAAGTCGAAACAAATATATTATTTTGTGTGTTCAATAATGCGTACACAAGAGTACGGTGTTAAGGAAGATTGTACTTGTAGTGATTTACAGAGTTAAACACGCCTGCAAATTGATATTAACACTTTAAAGACGAGGCGTAAAGTGTTCTATTTAAAGACCCAGTTCGTACCGCGCAGTAAATACTTTTCATTGCGGTTATAGAAACCAATCAGTTAATGTTATAGGCTATGGGACAGAATTATTTGTTGGTTCTGAGATAAATATAAAACACACAAATACAGTTTGGGCAAAATGTACAAATCAGAATGTTAAAGCTATTGGTACATCAAGTAACCAGTAGGCTTTTAAAAGGTTACCACTATATTATAACAAGAGGTACTGGATTATTAATTTGTCATGTTCCTGCAGACCAACGCTGAGAATATCTTGACTAACGGAGGTACTACAAGCTTCTCAAAGATTCCTCCCAATGGAATTAGATGCTTCACTGAACACTGTTGAAACAGATGGGCGGTTACACGTGTCTAGTTACTGTGAGGACCGAATAATAAACTATGTTTTCTCTTCCTAGAGAGCGCCACTTGCCTTTGTGATTTCCATATGTCCACTGCAGGCACTCCCCCAACCCCTACTCTCCGAATGTCAATAGCCTACCATTGCGTAGTTCTCCATTGCTTTTATTTCAGATGACATGGTAAGGGAGAGAAAAATACATGATGAGCTAGACAATTCTGCCTTATCAGCAAACCTAAAAATTTTTATTATTCCCTTCGATGTGTCCATATTTCCATCTCTTTCACATGCTTCTGTATTTGACATTTCATTGGACGTATAGTTCATTGGTCTGCATGGAGATTGGGAGTTTTCAATAGATCTACGTAGGAGTGAGACTAACAGACAGAAACACAGAGCGGGAGACTTTGGATTTTCTCATGACCTGAATTTACAATGATCTTCCCCGATTTACAATGATCTTCCCCGATACTTCATGTCTCCTACTTCGCAGCTGATAATTCTTACGATTCCTTTCACTTATTCCTTCCGATTTCGTAGTTAATTACCTTCATCGTGTTTCGAAAATACTAGTTAAATTCCACTGAGCCTTTGGAAGTTATTTATTTATCATACCAACTCAAGCACAATTTTACAATATTATTACTTCTCCCCTATACGTATTTCGGCATTCAGAATGCCATCCTCAGGGGGTCACAGTGAATGTCGAAATACGTATAGGGGAGAAGTAATAATATTGTAAAATTGTGCATGAGTTGGTATGAGAAATAAATAACTTCCAATTGCTACGGAATGCACGGTCAATATAACGTAAAGTCCACTGAGCGTGTTCATGCTTTTGTGTTTTAACCTAACCGACCCTTTAAAGCGTGGTGGTACTATGTACCACGTGCCATAACATTAAAAACCTTTGTACTAGTATATACCTCATACAGCGGCTATACGCGTGTTTAGGGGTTTCTTATCATTTTCAAAGTAAGAAGTACTAAGCACTTGGTCTTTGTAATGGAGACGGAGTTTTTCTGTGGATTGGGAGCTGATTATTTAAATAATTGTTTTAAATAAATAATCTCAAGTTTGAGAAGAAGCTATGCAGAACAGGCTTAAAATATGTAAAAAAAAAGAGACATCAATTAGAATTTTATAAAACTATGTAACAAATTTTCATTTATTTTTTGTTCCTGAGTAGTAACTGTTAATTCCTAATTCCTTATGCCTCAGAAGTATACAAAATGGCCATTATTCCCCACAAACTTTGCTTTTGTGACCAGGACAGTGATATTTTGAAATTGAAAGACCTCAACGACTTATCAGCGATGTTGATCTCGCCAAGTCCAATGCCGAGCTTTTGATGTCTAGGCTCAAGCTGTGGAACTTGTTGGATGAAAGTGTGTAAGTCACAGATCAGAGGAAGCGTCACCAAGCTTTTTCCATCTTCTTCACCCGTCAAGATGGGCTCTGCTTCTGCCACAATGTGACCGGTCTGTTCGAGGCAATTGGAATTGCCTGTAACCCGAACGAGTGGTGCCTCTTCATTGACAGCTCATCCAGGAGCCACAAAGCCATGCTACGCCATAACGGGAACAAGTACCCGTCTCTTCTGCTGGCTCACTCGGTGCACTTCAAAGAGGATTACAACAGCATCAAGAGCTTGCTAGACGCCTTGAAGTATGATGAGTAAGGTTGGGAGATCATCGGAACCTTCAAAATGTTGGCATTCCTGATGGGTCTCCAAGGCGGTTTTACCAAGTTTCCTTGCTACCATTGCCTTTGGGATAGCAGGGACACTAAGGCGCACTACCATAGGCGGTACTGGCGGTGTCTTCGTCGGACCACAGATAAAGAACATACTGGAGTGCAAGGAATTCCCAAAGAAGTTCACTACGAAGGAGAAAGCGGCTTGGAACAGCTTTATCTCAGTGGTTAGGGGCTTCCTAGGCAATTACAAAGGCCGAAAACTATGTGGAGCTGGTTTAGACTCTGGTGAAGAACTACGGCAAAATGGGCTGCAGAATGTCCCTCAAGGTCCATATTCTTGACGCTCATCTTGATAAATTCAAGAAGAACACGGGAGGGTATTCGGAGGACAAGGCGGGCGCTTCCACCAGGATATACTGCACTTTGGATGTCGCTACAAGGACAGTATAAAGAGAACATGATGGGAGACTACATTTGGGGGCTGATTCGTGAAAGTGATTTACAGTATAGTCGTAAATCTCGAAACCCTACTCACTTCTAAATGTTTTGTGGTCATTTTGTATAACTGTAGATTATATACATGTTAATTTTGATTCATATGTTGTCTTATTTCTAACTTTATGTGAAGGAAAATTTTTACCGACCAGGCCACAACCTATAACATTCAGTTTAGAAAGCGTCGTTAAATAACTAAATAAAAAAGACCGGAATGATATAAGCCCTTATCCGCAGTCTTATCCGCATAACGCACTTTTATACAGTTATCTGCCGTGAAAATATTGTTGCGGTTATCCGCGCAGGGATCTGTGCGTAGCCTCCTTCGCCAGAAGCATTATTTCACATCTTGTGAGCAATGTATCGAGGAATAAACCAGTGGCTGTCGCAGTATGTGTGGGTAAGTACGTCTCGTGAACACGGTCAGCTCACGGTCAGATGACGGTCAGCTCACGGTCAGGTCACGGTCAGGTCACGGTCAGGTCACGGTCAGCTCACGGTCAGCTCACGGTCAGGTCACGGTCAGGTAACGGTCAGCTCACAGACAGGTCACGGTCAGGCGACGGTCAACTATAATCTGTCAGCTCATGGTTACGTAAAACATTCTTTATCTTCTTTATCGGGGGGGGGGGGGGCGAATGGTGTGCCCGCCCCGGGCTGCAGAATCCAGGGGGCGGCAAATATGAATATTTTAAATTAGAAAATTGTATATCCTGCGCTCAACAAATATTAAACTATTGAGCCAAATAAGACCAAATTCAATAAACGATAGCTACTGTTGTAAAGTTCATATTTTCTGTTGTGATGACTTGTCCGCGACGCCCAAAAAATTTAGGAACTCTTCTAAATAGGTTGGTCACAGGATTGACGACCGGGGTTATATTTCCCGGCAGGAGCACACGATATTTTCTGCCCCACAACACGTCCAGACCGACTATGATGCCAAATCAGGCTCGTATCGAATAACGGTGACATTTTCTTCAAGGACAAGTGGCCGAAACGTCACGCTGACGAAGTTGATCTACTGCCGAGTTTAAGAATGCGTCAACCCCCAACGCTACCGGTACTCTTTATATATTGAATACTATACAGTACCTATAGGCAAAGATAAATTTACACTTTGTTTCAGTTACGAAAGAGCCTTGTCTGTGTTAATATAGCTGCTTATGATGAAATTTCACGCTGATTAAGAGATTAATAGAAGCAAGGTCCGCAGTCGGTGAACACGTGTCTTGTTTGGATCCAACATTGCCTACGACTTTAAAATATATTCTGTGTGCGTTCAACCCTTGTACTGCAATAAACTATTTTCTCTTTTAACAGAAATTTTTACCGACCAGGCCACAACCTATAACATTCAGTTAGAACGCGTCGTTAAATAACTAAATAAAAAAGACCGGAATGATATAAGCCCTTATCCGCAGTCTTATCCGCATAACGCACTTTTATACAGTTATCTGCCGTGAAAATATTGTTGCGGTTATCCGCGCAGGGGTCTGTGCGTAGTCTCCTTCGCCAGAAGCATTATTTCACATCTTGTGAGCAATGTATCGAGGAATAAACCAGTGGCTGTCGCAGTATGTGTGGGTAAGTACGTCTCGTGAACACGGTCAGCTCACGGTCAGCTCACGGTCAGGTGACGGTCAGCTCACGGTCAGGTCACGGTCAGGTGACGGTCAGCTCACGGTCAGGTAACGGTCAGCTCACAGACAGGTCACGGTCAGGCGACTGTCAAATACACTATGTAACAAATTTTTATTTATTTTTTGTTCCTGAGTAGTAACTGTTAATTCCTAATTCCTTATGCCTCAAAAGTATACAAAATGGCCATTATTCCCCACAAACTTTGCTTTTGTGACCAGGACAGTGACATTTTGAAATTTAAAGACCTCAACGACTTGATCAGAGATGTTGATCTTGCCAAGTCCAATGCCGAGCTTTTCATGTCTAGGCTCAAGCTGTGGAACTTGTTGGATGAGGTGTGCAAGTCACAGATCAGAGGAAGCGTCACCAAGCTTTTTCCACCTTCTTCACCGTCAAGATAGGCTCTGCTTCTGCCAGAATGTGACCGGTCTGTTCGAGGCAATTGGAATCGCCTGTAACCCGAACGAGTGGTGCCTCTTCATTGACAGCTCATCCAGGAGCCACAAAGCCGTGTAACGCCATAACGGGAACAAGTACCCGTCTCTTCCTCTGGCTCACTCGGTGCACTTCAAAGAGGATTACAACAGCATCAAGAGCTTGCTAGACGCCTTGAAGTATGATGAGTACGGTTGGGAGGTCATCGGAGACTTCAAAATGTTGGCATTCCTGATGGGTCTCCAAGGCGGTTTTACCAAGTTTCCCTGCTATCTTTGCCTTTGGGATAGCAGCGACACTAAGGCGCACTACCATTGGCGGTACTGGCCACAGCGGACCGAATTCTCTGTGGGGAAGAACATCGTAAAGTAGGAACCACTGGTGGACCCTCGGAAGGTGCTGATGCCACCACTACACATCAAATTGGGACTTATGATACAATATGGCACAGCTTTAGATAAGGAGTAGGCAGCCTTCGAGTAACTGCGAGACTTCTTCCCGAAGCTGTCTGAGGCAAAGGTCAAAGCCGGTGTCTTCGTCGGACCACAGATAAAGAAGATCCTGGAGTGCAAGGAATTCCCCAAGAAGCTCACTACGAAGGAGAAAGCGGCTTGGAACAGCTTTATCGCAGTGGTTATGGGCTTCCTAGGCAATCACAAAGGCCGAAAACTATGTGGAGCTGGTTTAGACTCTGGTGAAGAACGGCAAAATGGGCTGCAGAATGTCCCTCAACGTCCATATTCTTGACGCTCATCTTGATAAATTCAAGAAGAACACGGGAGCGTATTCGGAGGAGCAAGGCGGGCGCTTCCACTAGGATATACTGGACTTTGGATGTCGCTACCAAGGACAGTATAACGAGAACATGATGGGAGTTTACATTTGGGGGCTGATTCGTGAAAGTGATTTACAGTATAGTCGTAAATCTCGAAACCCTACTCACTTCTAAATGTTTTGTGGACATTTTGTATAACTGTAGTATAAATACATGTTAATTTTGATTCATGTGTTGTTTTATTTCTAACTTTATGGGAAGGAAAAGACGCAAATTCGCCCGTTTTCTCATTGGAAATAGGTGAATTTCAAAATATCACTGTCCTGGTCACAAAAGCAAAGTTTGAGAGGAATAATAGCCATTTTCTATACTTTTTAGATATAAGCGATCAGAAAATAACACTTACTACCCAGGAACAAAAATCGTGTTACATAGTGCTATCTGTCAGCTCAGGGTTACGTAAAACATTCTTTATCTTCTTTATCGAGGGGGGGGGGGGCGAATGGTGTGCCCGCCCCGGGCTGCAGAATCCAGGGGGCGGCAAATATGAATATTTTAAATTAGAAAATTGTATATCCTGCGCTCAACAAATATTAAACTATTGAGCCAAATAAGACCAAATTCAATAAACGATAGCTACTGTTGTAAAGTTCATATTTTCTGTTGTGATGACTTGTCCGCGACGCCCCAAAAAAATTAGGAACGCTACTAAGTAGGTTGGTCACAGTATTGACGACCGGGGTTATATTTCCCGGCAGGAGCACACGATATTTTCTGCCCCACAACATGTCCAGACAGATTATGAAGCCAAATCAGGCTCGTATCGAATATCGGTGACATTTTCTTCAAGGACAAGTGGCCGAAACGTCACGCTGACGAAGTTGATCTACTGACGAGGTTAAGAATGCGTCAACCCCCAACGCTACCGGTACGCTTTATATACTGAATACTGTACAGTACCTATAGGCAAAGATAAATTTACACTTTGTTTCAGTTACGAACGAGCTTTGTCTGTGTTAATATAGCTGCTTATGCTGAAATTTCACGCTGATTAAGAGATTAATGGAAGCAAGGTCCGCAGTCGGTGAACACGTGTCTTGTTTGGATCCAACATTGCCTACGACTTTAAAATGTATTCTGTGTGCGTTCAACCCTTGTACTGCAATAAACTATTTTCTCTTTTAACAGAAATTTTTACCGACCAGGCCACAACTTATAACATTCAGTTAGAAAGCGTCGTTAAATAACTAAATAAAATGGACCGGAATGATATAAGCCCTTATCCGCAGTCTTATCCGCATAACGCACTTTTATACAGTTATCTGCCGTGAAAATATTGTTGCGGTTATCCGCGCAGGGGTCTGTGCGTAGTCTCCTTCGCCAGAAGCATTATTTCACATCTTGTGAGCAATGTATCGAGGAATAAACCAGTGGCTGTCGCAGTATGTGTGGGTAAGTACGTCTCGTGAACACGGTCAGCTCACGGTCAGATGACGGCCAGCTCACGGTCAGGTGACGGTCAGCTCACGGTCAGCTCACGGTCAGCTCACGGTCAGCTCACGGTCAGGTCACGGTCAGGTCACGGTCAGCTCGCGGTCAGCTCACGGTCAGCTCACGGTCAGCTCACGGTCAGGTGACGGTCATGTAACGGTCAGCTCACAGGCAGGTCACGGTCAGGCGACGGTGAACTATAGTTGACCGTCGCGATCATCGTGTCATTATAATGACACGATGATCGCGTTATAGAACTATCAATGTGTGAAAGGCAAGTCAAATATTGGTGTTAAGAATGTCCTTGTCAAATGCATGAGTCTGCTTTTCATTCCGCCAAGGTAACAGTGTGGTGTGGTGTGGTCTAACGAACAACACGAAACAGTAATAATAAACGCCGCAAACTATCGCGAAGTGCTTGAGAAATTTTGGGCCCCTTAATTGCGCCGTTTGTGCACGTGACATGTGTGGTTCCAGCAAGAAGACTGTCAAGTCAAACCCCATACCGCTAGGATTTCCGTCGATATGCTACGCAACATCTAGATTCGGAAACACTTTTGGCCTCTAAGGTCTCCGGACGTAACGGCCTCCACCTTTTTCCTGTGGGGTACCCTAAAGGCTCGTGTTTTCCACACACGTCCAGCAACGACCAAGGAAAAGAATTCGGGAAGATATTGCCAGTATTTCATAGAAGAGCTAGAGAAGGCAAGGTTTAACTTAATTTCTAGGTTAAAAAGAATGTATTGCTTTTGAAGGAAGCTACATGACATTGTTTACAGGGCACAGGCGCACCCAGAATTTTTCTTTGGGGGGGGGGGGGGGACCATGATGCTACATATACTTCATGTTTGATTTTAAACACTGTTATGAAAATCATGTCAAAATTTCCGTGCCGACATCTAGTTACGTTACAGAGAAAATTAGACCTAACTGGAAAAAAAATCTACATATTCGTATGTTTTTATTATATTTTTTAATATTCCATTGTACTAGTGATCAGCTGAATTCAGTGGCTGATTTAAGCTGAAGCGTAAATCACGTAAAACTTTGATGTCATTGTGTCTGCAAAATCTGTTTTTTTTTTAATTTCCCCCTGCAGTGCCCCTTCTCCTGGGTGCGCCAATAATATAGCATATTTGTGTATCTGTCATTAATTTACGAAGTATTGTGAGTACTTTGATAAGAGTATCATTAGTGTAATTATTTTTAAAATGTAAATGTGTCAGCACTTTCTGCTGCACCCCGTATTAATATAATTTTATTGGCGCGATTGACATTAGTGGATTCAGGTTTTGGATCAAGTCCGCAGCAAAGATACATGAGGTTGGTGTGGCCGAGTCTTGTTTATATCGCTGATGAATAAAATAAAAAAAACAACGAGCTCCTTCGATTTTTGGAAACTTCGTAAAACTTTTCACTCTCCAAGCACTTTATGTATCTAATATAAAAGGGGATGTTTCACTTTCATTATCAGAGTATGTGACACCAGATGTAGTTAAAGTGTCTCATAGACGACGTCAATAGTCAAACGGCCTAGACACACGCGTAGCCTCATCTGCAAAAGACTTCCACTAGTAATGCAAAAAAATAATAATAAAAGTTTGGTGCAGGTTGCTACAAACTATAAGCAATTACAGTCAAAATATCTGCACATACAGTGTAGTTACAGTCAAAATATCTGCACATACAGTGTAGTTACAGTCAAACTATCTGCACATACAGTGTAGTTACAGTCAAAATATCTGCACATACAGTGTAGTTACAGTCAAACTATCTGCACATACAGTGTAGTTACAGTCCAACTATCTGCACATACAGTGTAGTTACAGTCAAAATATCTGCACATACAGTGTAGTTACAGTCAAAATATCTGCACATACAGTGTAGTTACAGTCAAACTATCTGCACATACAGTGTAGTTACAGTCAAACTATCTGCACATACAGTGTAGTTACAGTCAAAATATCTGCACATACAGTGTAGTTACAGTCAAACTATCTGCACATACAGTGTAGTTACAGTCAAAATATCTGCACATACAGTGTAGTTACAGTCAAAATATCTGCACATACAGTGTAGTTACAGTCAAAATATCTGCACATACAGTGTAGTTACAGTCAAACTATCTGCACATACAGTGTAGTTACAGTCAAAATATCTGCACATACAGTGTAGTTACAGTCAAAATATCTGCACATACAGTGTAGTTACAGTCAAAATATCTGCACATACAGTGTAGTTACAGTCAAAATATCTGCACATACAGTGTAGTTACAGTCAAAATATCTGCACATACAGTGTAGTTACAGTCAAAATATCTGCACATACAGTGTAGTTACAGTCAAAATATCTGCACATACAGTGTAGTTACAGTCAAAATATCTGCACATACAGTGTAGTTACAGTCAAAATATCTGCACATACAGTGTAGTTACAGTCAAACTATCTGCACATACAGTGTAGTTACAGTCAAAATATCTGCACATACAGTGTAGTTTCCCTATCCTTGGTGTCGTCCGCTCCCGATCGCAAAGGTGTCGATATAACGCAAGCCAAACGGTTCGCTACGTATTTCTTCGACGTGGTCTCTTGAGCAAGGCGCTGCTTGGTACGGCCAAGCAACACTCATCAGAAATGGAGATGACGGAAAAAAGATTTATTTAAGGATTTAGTACAGTAGATCAAAAAATGAGTAGCAATAAGGTGCGAGATACCCCGTAGCAGTTGATGTGTTAGGTTGAAGGCGAGGCTATCCGGCAGCGAAACGGCCAGCTACACGTGAAGTCAAGTAGTGTCTCAACCTTCCGAGTTTCAAGGGGATTTTATATGACTCGAAACTGAATGCGTGGAGTTGAGCAGCGAGGGGCTTTTTACTTGAAGCGCCTTACGGAATGTTATCACTCTTACATTTTCACTCTTCTTAGAGCCCGAGTAAAAACGTAACACATTTTGATATTTTCTGGCCTGTAGAGAGTTCTGTTTCTAAAAGGGATACTTCCTGCCAGCTAGTCAGCTTGCACATTTAGCTAGTTAAGATAATACCAGCGGTCCTTTCTTCTCAGTAAGTTTATTGAAAGATAAAACGCCATCCCATTACAGACCTGACAGACCCTTGGGGCTCCAGGAGGTTGAGGCTCCCAGAATTTCTAGACAATAGGCACATGAAGACGGTAAGGTTGTCAGCCCTACGCACCGGCCGCCTTTACCCTCCAGGAGATATCCCTGGTACTCATTTCTATTAGAGGCTGAACCGACCCCAGGGCCATAGTGCGGCCGGAATCGAACCCGCGACCTTCCGGCTTGTAGCGCAGTGCCTCAACCAACTGCGCTACCGTATATCCCTTCTTGAAAGATAACTTTTGAAATATTTCGTGAATAAGGACCTTGGTTGCAAAATACAGAATGCTTCTTGGTTACATTGTACAGACCATATATTCTGGAACATGCTACAATATTGCGCTTGTATTATACAGCTAATTCTGAGATTCCTAAGGGCAACAACAATGGCCGATCAGTCGATAAAACGCTCATCGGTGAAATTTGAACCGTTAATTTGACACTATCTCACAGTACTCAGGTCCTGCAAACAAATACTATAAGCCTATAGCTGTAAAGTAGAAGATTAAGGAGTTGAAACACCTTAGTGAAGCGTCTGAAATCCTTTATTTGCCAAGGACTTTCAAACACTTTAGTAAAGTGTTTGAAAGTCCTTAATTTCCTACCGTTGATACGGACGTTGTGGCGAAGAGTGGCAGCTGACTGCTGGGGACCTAAGCGACAGAGAATGTCACAAGTATGCGTGTCTAAGCTTCACAATACATAGTACTCGTATTGGTCCGACTTTGCCCACTGTCCACCAAGTTACGCCCACTTGTGAACGAATAACAATCAACACACTGGAGGAAAATTCTCAGGCACTCACCAGGTTGAGGGCTTCCCTTTCGGAATCCATGGAGTCGCCATCCTGCGTCAGATCTGCCGCAGCGCCGCTGCTGATACTGTGCTCGTCGTTGCTGACGTCACCGTTCAGCGCGGCGTCTGAAACAGAACCGTTATCAGTATCAATATGGCGCCTGTCTTCAGATTAAGATCCGGTGCTTAGTGTTTCGAGACACGTGACTGAAAAGAAGTCCCGGACTGTGCAGATCCGCATTAAGCAAGTTGCTCAATTTCTGTTACGTCATAACAGCATTCTACTCAGCACCATTCTCACACACTCTCAAACCATGTTCCTTTTTCAGGGTAAGAAACCAAGTTTCACACTCACATAAAATGACAAGTTCTGGTTATAGTTTTCACATAGCTTTCTTTGCGCTTATACAGATGCGACGGTAGCGCAACGTATTATACAGATGCGACGGTAGCGCAACGTATTATACAGATGCGACGGTAGCGCAACGTATTATGCAGATGCGACGGTAGCGCAACGTATTATACAGATGCGACGGTAGCGCAACGTATTATACAGATGCGACGGTAGCTCAACGTATTATACAGATGCGACGGTAGCGCAACGTATTATGCAGATGCGACGGTAGCGCAACGTATTATACAGATGCGACGGTAGCGCAACGTATTATACAGATGCGACGGTAGCGCAACGTATTATACAGATGCGACGGTAGCGCAACGTATTATGCAGATGCGACGGTAGCGCAAGTTATTATGCAGATGCGACGGTAGCGCAACGTATTATACAGATGCGACGGTAGCGCAACGTATTATACAGATGCGACAACAGCGCAACGTATTATACAGATGCGACGGTAGCGCAACGTATTATACAGATGCGACGGTAGCGCAACGTATTATGCAGATGCGACGGTAGCGCAACGTATTATAGAGATGCGACGGTAGCGCAACGTATTATACAGATGCGACGGTAGCTCAACGTATTATACAGATGCGACGGTAGCGCAACGTATTATACAGATGCGACGGTAGCGCAACGTATTATAGAGATGCGACGGTAGCGCAACGTATTATGCAGATGCGACGGTAGAGCAACGTATTATGCAGATGCGACGGTAGCGCAACGTATTATACAGATGCAACGGTAGCGCAAGTTATTATACAGATGCGACGGTAGCGCAACGTATTATACAGATGCGACGACAGCGCAACGTATTATACAGATGCGACGGTAGCGCAACGTATTATACAGATGCGACGGTAGCGCAACGTATTATACAGATGCGACGGTAGCGCAACATATTATACAGATGCGACGGTAGCGCAACGGATGTCGAAATGAATGGTAGCAAACATTTCATGGATTTAATGATGGATGTAATTTTGGTGTGTGAATGACGTTCACAAATAAAAGAACTACCTCGTCTGTAAACATTTCTGAGCTCACATCGCCGCAGTTTTTCCATTCTAGGTGCGATCTGAAGTACTAAAACCTATACACGCAGCTACTAATTTTGTTATACTTTCCTGTCCGCTATTACTGGCGCCCAAAGTACGTGACCAATTTCGCTGAACGCTGCGTTGTGTCATGTTAATCTAATTTTAGTTTACTTCGGTTTCTTTCAAGAGTAAGGATCTAAAATAAGCACAAGTAGCCTAGTCTTCGAATCTCGAGTCACAGTTACATAAAAACTGACGGACAGGGAATTTATGCGGGCGTTGTCAGGTGAGTTTCATTCACAAGATGCATATTCATTGCAAGTCCGGCTGTCTAAATCGATGTCCGCTCGGTCTGCAAAGCTTACGTCGACACAACGAAGACCGTTAGGCATAAACACACCGGTCATTTCTGACCCAATTTTACTGATCTTGCGACTTGTTTCGGCATATCTGGTACTCTGTGCTTAATTAAGCAGCACAAAATGAAGACATAAGGGGAGGTGGAGTTATAATTCCACGGATTCTTAAACTCAACACTAGAATGAGGTGACTTCGCAGCCGCACGCCGTACCAACTTCAATCCCGGGGAGAGATCCCCCGATATTCACTGGATAGGAAGCTAGGTAGGCCCCAGCCAAAAATCGAACCCAAAATTTCCGGTTTAACAGCCCGTAGCCTAGTCACTAACGAATGGACCACGCCGACTCTGATCTGTCTATTAATCATTTAAAAAATGCTGTCTTTCTATTTACACCAATTCAACTATTCAGTATTCTCAACTTCCGATTTCGTTCCTTGGAGGGAAAATAAGGGTAAGGGAGTAAGCAATTCAGAGAAGATATTTGGAGAGAGAAAAAAGTGAGTGGGAAGGGTGTTCTGAAAAGCTGACAGATGATCATGAACTCCATTCTGGGGGGTAAAGAAGAATCCAATACAACTGTGGGTAGCCTCTTCTTTGTAATAACTGTGAAGTCAGTTCTTGTTACAGTTTAGTAAATTACTGCCAAGGGCGACGGGACAATAAATCATTGGTAAGGTATTTTTTTACATAAACCGCAATGCGGGTCCGGTTTAGAGGGCGCTGCAATTGTTTGATGGGAGGGAGGACACAATGAGGTAAGTCAGTTTCG
The DNA here is from genome assembly GCA_021186555.1 of Reticulitermes speratus. Lineage (NCBI taxonomy): Eukaryota > Metazoa > Arthropoda > Insecta > Blattodea > Rhinotermitidae > Reticulitermes > Reticulitermes speratus. The sequence goes on along the minus strand of JAJKFL010000003.1, from coordinate 3,798,576 downwards.
AGAAGGGGACGCCCCGGTCTTTCCTGTTAATCACCAAAATGATTATAAGCTAGAGTGGTCAGTGATCTTGGAAGATTATTGAATTACGGGTGCGAATACTTCTATTTGTAAGCACGCTTATTCATAAATGTGGATTCATTTATTTCCTTACAATTTATTTATTTATTTACTGTTTATTTAACGAGACAGTCAATAAGTCACACTAACTAGTGTCGAGTCCGTGTGAATAATGAGCTGGACAGGACGTGGAAGGAAATAGTCACGAACTAATTTGAGATTCTACAGTGGCATTTGCCTGAAAGGAAAAGGAAATCATAGTATCCCGGGCAAATTGGAAATGGGCATCTCATAAATTGCAAATCAGAAGCGTTAATAAGTAGCATGCTGAGGCTTTTGCTCTTCTGGTATGCTTCACAGCGTAGGTTGGTAGCTGGTTGCCTGCATTTCGGGACAGCCTAGCGGTCCGGTTTTGAAGGGTCAAGCAGTCCAGAAGAGCGAAGGCCTCAAATAGACCCCGGCGGAAGCCTGAGACCTCGCCAAGAACTCTGCTGACTGTAAAAGTGCTTTCTTTATCAGACCGTGATGCCGTACATTGCAGATTGACAGTGGCAGACACAGATCAGTAGTTCCACACTGCACACAATGTGACACGGGATTCTTATTGTATTTCGATAAGTGATCACATCGAAACGTGCTAGTCAGTAATTAAAGCCTAAGACTTTTTGCGGCATGCCTTGGTTGTTGGTACCAAACTTAATTATACATGAAGGATTTATCCGCCAAGAACCGTTACTCAGAACACTTGGAGGCCCACCTAGTTTCGCATCCAAAATCTCTACCTAGTGGCTGATCACGCGTTGGCTGCCGTTGTCAGTCATTGTCGGCAAGGATACACATAAACATTGACAACATTATAAGTGTTCGAATTTAGGTCTGCAACAGGAAAGGGCAGGGATATTACGTTTTTATGTATGAGGTCTGTATGTATTGGAGGAGGTCAATACAGCAACTGTGCATACTTGAACAAATGTTTGTGTAATTCAACAGGAATTTACAAGAAGGGGCGCTACGTCAACCAGTTGAATTCCTTCAAATAGAATTTCTGTAGAGATTTCCGTCACTGATTCACAAGTACTGCATCTATTTGGGTAGTTACTAGAAGTATGCAGCAAGGGGAAAGGTAGGGGGTGAATGTGGTATAAAAAATGTTACGTGGTAGAAATTGGAATATAAGTGCAAATGGAAAGAATGGACCAGTGTCAAGAATGACGAATGGCTTGAGGGTTGTGGGCAGAGGGTCAGAGACAAGGAATTCAGTAGCCTCTTGCAACAAAGCACATATGAAATCTGGCCATCTCACACAGTTTACAACACAGGTTCCTGCTGCTGAAAAGCGAGCCCTTCCAACACAGTGACTGGCTGTTACCGCAGTGAATGTTTCCACACAGTTGTTGGTCTACCTATGTCTCGTTTTATGTCATTTGCCTTCCGCATGTCGTTTCCAATTTAACGGATCGTTTTCAACGCCGTCAAGTACGCTTGTAATGCGCAGTCTACGGCCTCATTCTCCACTAAGTAATCAAGCTCTTAATATAGAATTACAGGTTGTCATGTCTTGGAGTGTTTATACCATGTTGTGGGGTCGTGTAAGACTTGGGAGATGGAAACAAGCATTTTGAAAGAACCTTGTAATGGAAGCAGTAAGGTCCTCCAAAGGATCAGTAACCACTACAAAGACTATACAGGACAGTTTAAAGTCTCTCTCTCTCGCACTAATTCTCTCCGACGATGCTGCGAATGGCTCAGATTGTACAGCGTTGAAAGACAGCAAGATGGGTGAATAGTACTTTGGAAAACCATGGTTTTTGCCCAGTTAAAGTACGGTAAATCCAGGCTTATCATCTGGAGGGACTGCGAAAGAAACATGAAACACGTATGTTAGGATCGGTTGGGATTTTCCGCACCCAGTTGCCCACAACTTTCGGTAAGAAACACCGTGCACGGAGTCTTACTAACTAGATAGCTAACTCCAGGGACTAGAGTTTTTCTTCAAATGCTAACAGTTCCTCAGCTAGTCAAGATATTTCCAGCATTTTATTGAACCCGAAGGCTCAATATCGCATTCACAAGAACCTGTCACGTTTCCCTAACCTGAGAGAGACCAGTTCGGTCAACGTCCTCCTAACAGATTTATTTTAGATATAGTTTAATTTTATACTCAAATCTACGCCTACGTTTTCGAGGTGGCCTCTTTCCCTCAGGATTCCCACCAAAACCATGTACGTATAAATGTGTCCTCTTCCCCATAGGCTCCAAATGCCCCGCCCACCTCATTCTTCTTGATTTCATCACCGGCTAATATTCGATGAGGAGTAGGCCTACAAAGCATGAAGCTCCTGATCTTCTAGTTACCTCCAGTCCCCTGTTACCTCGACCTCTTAGTCCCAAATATCATCCTCAGCACTGTATTCTCGAACATCCTCAGCCTACATTCTTCTTTCAGTGTGAGAGACAAAGTTGTGTATTTTTATCTTCTGAATGACCATTTCAACCTCAAATGCACCAGCAATGGGCACTAGGTTATGTATTTCGGGTCTGCCTAAATTTTAATCCCATATACATGTAATAACTGACAGAAACGATTCTTCCGCCTATTTAAAATGCTGTGGGAATCTGCAAGCGTATCAACATAATTATCCCGTCATAAGTTAGCTCCAGGCTGGTAAATGTGTTCTAGTAGGGGACATTCTGTATTTCCGAAACACTTGTGAAGCACCACCAGCATATGGCAGCAATAAACTGCTTTAAGTGGTTCCTACACTTCAGTTAGTATTGTAGTCACAACCTTTGCAGAAGAAGGTACATAGTGTGCATCTTCAGTGAAATTGAGGTTTCAGAGTGACCTTCAAGGGCTATGATGTATGAAAGTGGGCCAATGGAAGATTTATGTGGAAACCGTCGTTGGATATGGAAACTGTCAACTTTTCTATTTGATTTTTCAATGGATGTCACTAGTTACCTTCAATCACAAGCAACGCTTCTACTTAAACGGCACACACCCTTCAAACATGCGACTTACCAAAGCCAAATGGGGTTGGTTTAAGGACTGAAAGGTGTATTTTTATGGTGTACCAGTTGAAGTTGAGTGCAGAGACGATGATTGACACGTGGGCAGAACGTGCGGTATGAACCGTGTTATTACGTATTAACAATGAGTGATGAGCTACCATTGTATTTTCGTCACGTGATAGTATCATACGAGTAACAGACTATGCCCTTTAGTTCACGGCACTTTATGGTGGGTGGGGGTAAAATGATCGTTAGCTTAATTAGTCAAGTAAGAGGTTATTTAATTAGTCAAGTAAGTGGTTATTTAATTAGTGAAGTAAGAGGTTAGGGGAGCAGTGACGTGTCGGTAATCGGAACGCAGTTCATTCGACAGTCCTACATGTATATCCTAACGCAGTTCATTCGACAGTCCTACATGTATATCCTAACGCAGTTCATTCGACAGTCCTACATGTATATCCTAACGCAGTTCATTCGACAGTCCTACATGTATATCCTAACGCAGTTCATTCGACAGTCCTACATGTATATCCTAACGCAGTTCATTCGACAGTCCTACATGTATATCCTAACGCAGTTCATTCGACAGTCCTACATGTATATCCTAACGCAGTTCATTCGACAGTCCTACATGTATATCCTAACGCAGTTCATTCGACAGTCCTACATGTATATCCTAACGCAGTTCATTCGACAGTCCTACATGTATATCCTAACGCAGTTCATTCGACAGTCCTACATGTATATCCTAACGCAGTTCATTCGACAGTCCCACATGTATATCCTAACGCAGTTCATTCGACAGTCCTACATGTATATCCTAACGCAGTTCATTCGACAGTCCCACATGTATATCCTAACGCAGTTCATTCGACAGTCCTACATGTATATCCTAACGCAGTTCATTCGACAGTCCCACATGTATATCCTAACGCAGTTCATTCGACAGTCCTACATGTATATCCTAACGCAGTTCATTCGACAGTCCTACATGTATATCCTAACGCAGTTCATTCGACAGTCCTACATGTATATCCTAACCAAGCCGTCGACACGTGTATTTATAGCTTGTTAAAACGTCCGCTAAAACTTAACTGTCACGTATGTGCAAATAGGCCTATAAAATATAAAGGTAAAATATGCCAAGAAGGCACAGAGGGGGAGTATAGGAATTGCTCTACTCTTTCTTTAACCTCAGCGCTATGTTGGGGGTGGGTGGTTAACGCCACGCCCTGACCGTTCTATTTCCGGGTGACCCGGTACCCATTGTATAGGAGGCTGGGTGGGCCACAGGGCCGGTCTGAACGGCTGGGGAAAATTTCGCCCCCACAGCGATTCGACCCCCGGACCGTCCAGACCAAAGCGAGTCGCTATGCCGACTGAGCTATCGCGGCCCATCCGTATATAGGCCTAGATTCGTTTATCTCCGTCATCCTTCTTGCCATCCCGATCTTTCCTTTATCGCTTATGCACGTTTTCACCTTCCTTCCTTTTTGCCTATCTATTTTCCTTCCTTCCCACCTAACTTCCTTCCACCTACCTACTTTCCTTCCTTCCTAACCCTGACCTGCCTTATATCGAAACAGGTGACGTAAGTACATGTTAATTGCTCAGGGGGTTTGTTTCGGCCAAACAGCTGCCACGTGTGTAAGCACGTGAGGGGCGCATGTCTGCATGTAAACGGCTTGAATGAAACTTACATTCAGTCAAGCACCGTAGTTTATTTTACAACGCTGTCAGTATCAAAACCTAATTACACTACGTAAAGAGAAATTGCGTACGCTATTTGCTATATGTTTATTGAATAAGTGACGGGTACTGAATGCATAACACGAATGGTTTCCCTCAACGGATTTCAGCCGTTATAAATTTTCAGGTCCCTGCTTATTGGTGTTTGATGGGGCTGCATAACACCCATTAAAACTGTTAATGCATCCAGTAACCATTAGGCTTTTTTTTATGGCTCGACAGCCCTATATGAGCCTGGGCCTCCTCGTTACGTCGAGGTTTCACGATCACACACATTTGAGACACACCACAGTCGGCAGGACTCCTCTGGACGAGGGACCAGCTCGTCGCAGAGACCTCTACCTGACAACATACAACACTCACAACAGACAGACATCCATGCCCCCGGTGGGATTCGAACCCACGATCCTAGTAAGCGAGCGGCCGAAGATCCACGCCTTAGACCGTACGGCCACTGGGACCGGCAACCATTAGGCTTTAGAAGGTTAAATTATTTCTCTAGACAAAAATCCGTGTTTTATAAAAGGCTGGCATGAACAACTTTAAACTTGAGTTACATATTTCCAATAAAGATCAAAGGCAGTGAAAAAATTAAGTATAAAAAATGTCAAATTACAGGATATCTAGTGTTGCGACCACAAACAATATCGCGTAATTTGGGGAGACCTGCAACAAATAACTGAAGATAAGCCTAAGGTACGTTCAGTATTATTCTCTGGGATCTGACGACGTGCAGATTGGTATAAATTACGATATGTTAATTTGTCCGACTTCTGCTTCGTCGTAATTACAGTCACCTCTGTTATCGCATAGTCACCGTGTTTTGACACCAACGAACTGTCTATCCAATGTACAAGTAGTTCACTTCAACGGCCGCATCTTAACTAATTAAGTGAAGGCTGCCTGCAGGTAAGATGCTGCTTGTGTGCGGCCCCTCTCAGCAGCGACCCTAGAGGCAAGTCACTCTCCCGATGATTATTGATAAATTATTGATCAAGTGGTGCTGGCGCCCCTTCTCCATCGCGCACTGACCACTTCGCCACATTCGAGGGGTTTAGCCAACTTATACACGTGGACTTTGGAAGGGAGCAGACTTGGGGCCTAAAATGTACACTCCAAGCAACAAGTCTCTTATCGGTGCGTCAACGGGAATGAGTCTTCTGGTTGTTGCTGTCGATTTGCAAACGAGCAATTGAATAATTCGAACTCCAGGGTATGGATTATAGAAAGAATTCAGACATCTAATTCCCTACACTTCTTCATGATCCCGGAACTAAAAATACTGCAACGTCGCCAACTAAACCACACAATGGTTGCACTCAATGGGCTGCCAAAAGAAGGTTTACTATTTGCCTCTAATACTTGCAAAACAGTATTACATTGTACTCTGATAAAAATTAATATTTTAAAAACCAGTATATCTATTATGAAAGCAAAATTTTTTCAATCAAGACTACATTCATGAAACCTTCTTTCTCTTACTTCAAATAATTATTTCACAACTCTGTACTCAGAGGCCCTCAGTCAGCTTTCTTCTTTGGAGACCAAGAAACAAATGGGCATATAATATAAAATGGGTCTTTAAAGAATACTGTATAATGTGAATTGGATAGAACTAGCTGAAAAATTAAATCTACCGGGGACTTTTGCCATTACTGCGATTAACATTTGGATTCAATAATCACTAGAAAATTTTGTGATGGTCACCTTTAAAAAATTTTACCATGCGATTAGCTACATTAAACCATGAATATCAGAGGATAGAAGGCAGAGAAATTTCTACACTTATGCAGAATGAAGTGAAATATACTGTCTCAACTGAAGGTAAGAAATACAGATATCTTGTACAAACAAGAATTTCAGAGATATTTATGGTTTTGGGTTAAAAAGAAAGTATCAGTCTCTTTATTATTCCGGTTTTAGGTGTGAGAAACCATCTGAATATTATGCCGCTGTGTGTTCGATATTCAATTCCTGTCTCGTAAGCCCCTCCATCATCACAGGAGTAGAGGGATGCAAAGGCAGGGGGGTTACTGATTGTCCAATATTTGCTTAGTATTCAGATCACGATTTCGGCCCCTTGACTGACTGGTTAGAGGATGGCCGGCAGCAGAATGTATTCGACCTGCACTTGCAAAAAACATGTTTTGCAACCATTCCTTTTGGAAGCAATGTTTTCGGTATGCACGTACAATAAAAATTTGTTTTAAATTATTTATATAAAAATAATTTCATTCACTGCGAGATTTAGAGGTTCGCACAGCCTTCTGGAATGTGACGCCTTTCGAATTACAAATAGTTACAGACGATTCGGTGCATCCTCAGGTCTGTGCAGTCTTCGATTTGGACTGCATAAACCCTGAAGAAGGACGCAGCAAGCTCCTCCGAAACGTTCATAGCTATTTACAAACCGACAATGCGTCACATTCCAGAAGAAGACTTAACAATTAAATTTCCTTTTGATCACAGGTTACAGCGCATGCCAACAGCTGTAGTCTATAAGAGCCAAACAACTTTAAGAATAATTACTATTAAGTTAATTTTTTTTATTATTTAAGTGCTGACTCAACAGCTTAGTGGTGAATTACAAAGACAGCGTAAGTACAAGAAGACAAGAAGAACAAACGAAGAAAAGAGGAAAGACAGAACAAAAAGGCAAATAAGAAACAAAGTGTCACAATTAATTTACTTCAAACACAAAGTTAAGTCGAAAGAGAAAAGAATAAACATTATAAAAAGTATATCGTAACACATAATAATAATAATAATAATAATTCAGTTTATTTACGAGCTGACTGAACAGCCTAATGACCAATTATAAAGACATCATAAGTTCAAAGTGAAGATTAAAGCTATCCCATTACAGGCCTGAGCAGGCCCTTAGTGCTCCAGGAGGTTGAGGCAGAGTCGACCCTTGGGGCCATAGTGCGGCCGGAAGGATTAGGTCAATGAAAAATCCCAATGACCCCATCGGGAATCGAACCCGCTACCTTCCGGCTTGTAGCACATTGTCTCAACCAACTGAATAAAGTCGAAGACAAAACAAAAGCAAATCACAAAGATTAAATTCAATTTAAAATAAAAGAAATAAAACCCATGATATGGATTTCGGTTTTAGCCAACTGTACTACCTTTATTCTTGCTTTCTTTTAGTTTTTCATTGATCTATATACTTTTCTAGCCTATTTTAATTCTCCCTGTTTAAGGTTTCTAGAAGTTCCTTGTGTCAACGTTTATTGATATAAAATAAAAATAAACCATTGAAAGCTATTCTTGATTTATCCTTTTAAATACATAAATTGTGTAAGAAATTTTCCTTAACAATAATTTATTGTTCTAAAATTTTTACTTGCCTGCGTAAAATCACGACAAGTTATTTCTCTTAAACAAGGAAAATATTTTATTTGGTTTGTGTCAAGAAATTGTGCTTTCTCATCTACATTAATATTGTAGAATTAAAATATTACTTGTGCCTTTAGTCATTTACAGGTGGCATCTCTCGCTTGGGATGCAGCAAGTAGCCCCAACCCCTTGGGGAAAGACGACACAAACTTTTTTTTTTAAATTAACATTTCGGATATTTTTTCTTTATTTTCTCAGATTTCTTCTATACTTAAACACTAGATACAGTAAAGTTCTACCTAACGACAATCCCATTTCTTTCAACTCTAATACAACAAATACACAGGCATTTTCCGAAAAGTGTGGCATCTCTCCCGGAATTACTATAATTATTACCCTACAATAGTGCTGTCATATAAAGAGTCTTGTTCAGCTGCCTGGCTGGCTGAGTTGTTTATCAATATATGAGCAAAAAGTAGTATCATCTTGTATTTTTCCAGCATAACTCCCTCTTCTCTCTCTCTCACTGTCTCTCTCTTTCTCTTCACACTTGATCTACTACTGGAGTGGGGATTTAGACCACATTTCCATATGGAATATTCGGTATAGCCCCACACCAAATCGACTCTTTCTCCCCATAAATCTAACGCACTTTCCTTCCTGGGGCACGATCACGGCTAAGAATGGACGATTGCCACGCCGCTCGGCGGAGGCAAGAAAAGGCAGCAGTAGCCATCGATGAATACTCAATCAGCTTCCGGCTATTCTACATAGACGAGAATACATCACGTCTTACGGGCAACACTGATCTATGAGCAGAAAAGTCACGATACTTTTACTACCATGTTGCAGCACTGACGCAGTGGCAAATCAATCTGGTGTTTCGCCTTAGTGTAACAATACAACTGAGCTCTGTATAAACAGTGGTACTGAAACGTATAATATTCTTTCACTTAAGGAAAGACTAGAACACGTAAGTGGCAAAATTTTAGAGTATCTGCGAAAAAACTGTTGAGGAAGATAAGGGTGTCTGTTGCAAAGAGCATCTGAGAACAATATACTGAGGGAAATATCTGGAACAGAGAGTATATGATGATAATATTCTGAAGCAAAGAGTGTTTGATAACCATCTTCTGAGGAAGATATTGTGAGCGAACAGTATTTGAGGCCAGTGAACTGAAGAAGATATTTGCAGCAGTGTCTGAGAACAGTGTGCTGAGAAAGATACGTGGATAGAAGAAAAATTACGTAACAAATGACTGGCTACATTTAAATATTAAGGCACTTCATATCTTGTAGGTCCACTCTTGCTGACCGAGTGTTTAAATCAAGAAGTCTGTGACAAGGTTACGAACGAAGCACGCATCGAATAATACTGAATTCTACAGAACATAGTTCTCCGGAAACGTCAATGGAAGGCAGCACTCGAAAATATCACCGACACGTAATTGCAGGCTAATATTTAAATGACTGCTGGAAAAGTAGGTTGAGAAGTTGTTGATTGGAATAAACCGGCCCAGAATAGCAGCCACTGGGGCTTTTGTGAACAAGACGATGGACCAATGGTTTCCACACAAAGTGTTTTTTCACACCTCTGTGACTAAAGCTTTTTACTGAACACTACTACAGACTCATTGCATTACATTGCCTGCTTCATTTTAGTAGCATTTGTGACTGGTGACATGAAGAATGTGAGATCTGAGCTTATTACGGCTGGGGTGCAATGTCATGTAGTTTGGTAGGCACGTACCAGTGTCATGTAGTTGGTAGGCACGTACCAGTGTCATGTAGTTGGTAGGCACGTACCAGTGTCATGTAGTTGGTAGGCACGTACCAGTGTCATGTAGTTGGTAGGCACATACCAGTGTCATGTAGTTGGTAGGCACGTACCAGTGTCATGTAGTTTGGTAGGCACGTACCAGTGTCATGTAGTTGGTAGGCACGTACCAGTGTCATGTAGTTGGTAGGCACGTACCAGTGTCATGTAGTTTGGTAGGCACGTACCAGTGTCATGTATTTGGTAGGCACGTACCAGTGTCATGTAGTTGGTAGGCACGTACCAGTGTCATGTAGTTTGGTAGGCACGTACCAGTGTCATGTAGTTGGTAGGCACGTACCAGTGTCATGTAGTTGGTAGGCACGTACCAGTGTCATGTAGTTGGTAGGCACGTACCAGTGTCATGTAGTTGGTAGGCACGTACCAGTGTCATGTAGTTGGTAGGCACGTACCAGTGTCATGTAGTTGGTAGGCACGTACCAGTGTCATGTAGTTGGTAGGCACGTACCAGTGTTCCGAACGAACCTGCTGCTAGTATGTTGGAAAAAATAGAGAGAACGCGAAAGAAATTAACAGTGCTGCATTTTAAGGTATTAAACCGGAAATTGCATGAAGTATAGAGGACATCGTCGGGATAACTTGCGTCTGGACTGAGCTTTATCAGCTCTGTGGAAGGTGTAAATGTGATCCATCCGACAGTAAAATTGTGTAACGAATCTGAAACAGGTGTAGTTCTACTTGTGTGGAGAGCGTGACCACATCAGCCACTTATAGATTCATGTTTGGGCGCTTACGTTATTCTTGGAGCCGGGATAGCGTAGTCGTTATAGTGATTAAGTTACGGACTGGACTGTCTGGGGTTCGAATCCCGACAGGAGCAAGAGACTTTTCTCTTCTCCAAAACATCCAGACCGGCTCTGGGGTCCACCCAGCCTCCTATTCAATGAGTTCCGGGTTCTTTCCCCGGGGCAAGGCGGTCGGAACGTGAAGTTGCCCACTTAGCTCCATCTAGAGCCAAGGTTAAGAAAGACAGCATGCATACTTCTGCTCCTCCTTCATGACGTGGACAGGGACAACTTTACCTTCTTCTTTTAGGTCATTCTTCATTTTGATCGATATATGACAGCGAAATGGATATGGTGTCTTACTTCTTTTGAGGAAAGTGACAAACCGCCCTGTATAATGAGAGAAAGAAATATCACCGTCTGCTTGATTACTGCTGACGACCCATCGCATGCAGGCAGAACAAAGAATGTGACATCCACAATGTTCTCATTTTAATCTTATCAAGTTTCTAAAAAGCGTTAACGTTCTCCGCAGTGTTTACACTTAGGTTTTGCAACGGTGTAGTTGAGGTGTCGCCATTTCTTCACATCCCACAAGAACAGAAACCTCAGTAATGATATACCATAAACAAACGATTTCGGCGGCCTGATGGAAATGATAATTTTAAAATGGATTTATATTAACACGGGTTATGTGTATGGATTCTTATTTAACACGGGTTATGTGTGTGGATTCTTATTTAACAAGGGTTATGAGTGTGGATCCATGTTCACATGGATTTAATGCGTCTGACTCAAGATAAGCTGAGTGGCGGGATCTTCAACATGGTCGTGAGTGAGATCTGGAGTTCTCACAGCAATGAGTGTTGATAGTGCAGTCTATTGTGAGGTGGAGCCCTGCATTTTGCTCGTACGTACCAAACGCCAAGGCATCCCAAGTCACTGACCGATAATGAATAATCCAGCTGTACAAAATAAGCGGATTTTGTTGTTTGTATGGGCAAATGTAAGCTTCTAAAATGGTCTATAGACTTAAGCTTATAGCGTCACTTGAACACTGTAGTTATACATCCAATTAGTGGACTTCGAGAATGAAGTTGTGATAATCGTGATGTCCTGTGCTGGATTAAGCCTGACTGTCTGATCCCGTAGATTTAGTCGGTCTCGTCGGGATTCGGGATCTATTCGTCCCGCTAGTGGTTTGTATTCCATTGTCGGCTTTGGTAATCTAATTATTATTGTGTGTTGCAACCAATGTTTCGGAAGAATCTGCCGCATCTTTTTCAAGGTAGAAAAATATGGGGCAGCAAGTTATCGCGATATATTACTACTTACCTAACTACAAGATGTCACACCCCATCAGTCGTAATCTTAGTATTCACCTCCAAGAGAATCTTAAATATCGTAACCGCAGTGTTTACAACGTATCTGCGTCTGAGAGATCAGCTGATGTGTGCTGCTGTTGTCGTTTTCTCATATTTCACAAAATTACACCAATTCCGTGGCCTGACACCAGTTTTGCTGAAAATTGTTCACTGCTGCTTCCACTGCAGTTAAGTTCTTTCTTAAATACCCAAGCTTCACATTTGACTCTGTCGCAGCATTGATTATGCCTTTGTCTAATACCATTTGTTCACTGAGACTTACAAAAAAAATGCCTTTCGTTTTGTTGTAATATTCTAATTTCAGGAACAAAATTAATCCTCAAATAAGCACTAACTAACTAACTAACTCCATGGAGCAGAGTCCTTCTTGAGAAGCTAACAGGTCGTCAGCTAGTCAAGAAATTCCCCGCGTTTTATGGAACCCGAAGGTTCATTACCGCACTCACAACAGCCCGCCACCTGTCCCTATCCTGAGCCATATCAATCCAGTCCATGTCCCCCCATCCCACTTCTTGAAGATCCATTTTAATATTATTCTCCCACCTACGCCTGGGTCTTCCAAGTGGTCTCCTTCCTTCAGGTCTCCCCACCAAAACCCTGTATGCATCTCTCCCCTCACCCATACGTGCTACATGCCCCGCCCACCTCATTCTTTTCGATTTGATCACCCGAATAATATTCGGTGATGAGTACAGATCATTAAGTTCCTCGTTATGTAGTCTTCTCCACTCCCCTGTTACCCCGTCCCTCTTAGACCCAAATATCCCCCTCAGCACCCTATTCTCGAACACCCTCAGCCTATGTTCCTCCCTCAGTGTAAGAGACCAAGTCTCACACCCATACCAAACAACAGGCAAAACTCAAATAAGCACTTGTAAAGAAAATGTCTTCTACATGGTCTGTTTTCTTTGACTGTACCGTACTTGAGTGGTGGCGAAGGAAGAAGAAAAGCCCCCTTATAATGACCGCTGTAAAGAAAGACCCAAAGCTCCCTAGAGACGCCCAAACAGCGGTTTATATGCTACTGTATGTATAAACTATGGTGTTAAGAAACTGCCCCATACCGACGTGTCTACGGCAAGCCATAGGTAAATCAGCGAATAATGGAGCGGGGATCAGAGCTGCTGATATCCCATTGGCGAGTTCGTGATGCGCCTGAATCTCCATCTCTGCTTACAGATCTCTTAGCTACAAGACATTCCGAAATATTGACAACACGTGGCTTTACTGACATAAGTTACACAAAGGAAGCCTGGACATATAAACAGTTTTGTTTATTGGCAGAGAAAAAATTCTACCATTGTATGCGCTAAAACGTATTTATATTTTGTCACCTGTAAATTGAAGAGACAGAGAGGTGTGACTGCCATATACGAGATTGTGAAGCTTTTTGTTACAAGTTCTTGTTGTCTCGACAAGACACCTTCTTTGTTTTTCTCCCAAAGTTCACTGATCATAAGAAAAATAATAAAAAAGACTTAGTGAAGGTTTGCAATAATACACGGATCATTATTTATCTGAAGTGGATTGATATTCACAGAGATAAAGGTAAAGAAATCCAGGTGGCCGTGCTGTCCAAGATGTACGCCTGCACCAGCTTGATTGCTGATATTACGGGTTCGAATCTCGCTGAGGGCATGGATGTTTGTCTCTTGTTAATAAATTTATAGCCAACTGATACACAATTGAACCACTTTTATTGTAGCGTCTATATTATTATTATTATATTATTATACGTCTATATTATTATACGTCTATATTATTATACGTCTATATTATTATTATATTATTATACGCCCCTATACGCTACAATAAAAGTGGTTCAATTGTGTATCAGTAGGTTATAAATATATTAATTCATAAAGATGCACGGTGATACTAATATGAAAGTTTGTCTCTTGTGTTTGCTGCGTGTTATGTAGGCAGCGGCCTCTGCGACGAGCTGATCGCTCATTCAGAGGAGTCCTACCCGGTGTGTGTGTCTAGTGTGTGTGATCTAGGAACCTCAACAATGAGGCGGCCTAGGCCCCAGTTGGGCTTTTGCGCCACAGGAAGAAAAGGGGGAGGGGAATCCCTGAGCCTAAACAGCACGCTATAACACAGTAGTTCTATATATTCTCATGTAAGCAACTGGTTTGGTTACGGAAGGTTTTCTTAGGAAGTTCAGAAGCAGTTTGTTACAGTAATGTGCATTCCCATCATAATGTTAGTTTATAGTGGTCTAACGTCTCATATCTGTGAGGAGCATACGTGTATATATATATATATATATATATACATGGTATATAAAGAAATTGAGTTACCTTCAATGTATTTTATAATCAATGCAAATATTCCACTGCAGTATAAGACACACTACTTCAACGAAAGTCGGTGTCCATTTTAGACGACACTACTGCCAGTCCGACTGCAGAACTCTGCATAGCGAAGTGCCATGGCTGAATTCAAACTTAAAGTACTAGCAGACAGTATATCGTTTTAGAATATTTGTCCTTATAATAAATGAATATGAAAGGAATACTGTAAATATATGTTATACGAATTACTGCAATATATGTGTGTGTGTACGTTAGGTAGGGACATTTGCATTTGGCCTCGTTACTAATAGAAGCAGATGGAATAATTGTGGGTGCCAGCTTAGTTGAAAACAAGAGAGGCAATTACGTATAAACGTAACATTGAGACGCGTTCGCGTAAACATTGTTGCCGTGGGAAAGCAATAATTACTACATATTCTGAGTGTCTGCAGCCTTAGTTATCCAGCAAGCAAAGCGCATGCGCCGTATTGTCAGCTGTGGTCTGTCTGACTGTACCATATTTATCCACATTATTTCATAAACGGCACGATTTTCGGAAACAGTTATTGAGTATAAAATGTGTGTTTTGAGTTTCTGTACGACTTTTGCTTGAAATATTTCTCATTCTAAGAATAATTAAACGAGATGTTATCATGAATATGCATAGGTCTTCATGTATCGTGTCAACTTGAATTTTCTGGAGATTTTTGAAAAATAAACAACTATCAAATTTTCTTAAAATTCGTTCAGTGGGATCCGAGTTGTTCCATGCGGGCGGACGGACAAACAGACAGACAGACAGACAGGAGGCAGGCACACATGACGAAGCTAATAGTCGCTTTTCGCAATTTTGCGAACGCGCCTACAAAATGGTACAGACAGCAGCACCGCTCAAGTATAAGTTATTCTGCTACAGGGTGTAGTACCTTGAGTGTACATTTATTTTCAAAACTCCTCATGTTTTTTTTTTTTTCAAAATGGGTACTTTTGCGTAGTTCAATTTTTAAGAATTTATTCCTTCTAGATCCTTTGTAATGCATTATCTAGCACCCCTGCTACGACTGGACACCGTACACTTTTTTCAGCAGCTTATAATAATGAGTGTTCGCTTATTCTAATCCGGAAGTTTCTGCAGGGTCCAGAGGTACTGAAGAAAACGATAAAGAATTCAGCCAGGGAAGTTGGATGCGGACAGAATTAACATCCTTGTGAGACAAAGTGACACCGATGGCATTAGCAACGAACTACGCGATGGCTGGTTACCATGGTGACAGACAATACTGACGGCACAGTTGGTACAACGTCACTAATTACATGACGAGCTAAGTCATGGGCGTCCAAACTCTTATGGCAAAGTACCACACCCGTTATTGTGGACCGGTTCGCGGGCCGCACGTGGACAATAAACAATAAGTGGTATATCTAACCGCCTAAATTATTGCGTAATTTTTATAGTACGATATACATCGTATATACATCAGTTACAAATGTGGCTGCAGACCGCACAACACAAACTGGTGGGCGGCGGGTTGCAGACCCAAGAGCTAAGTGAATCAGTAATTGTAACACTGCCAATAGGCTACTACCGCCAAACGTGCGTGGATGGCTCAGAAAGATCTGACCAGGCAGTTGAGCACGACACTTTTCTGTTTTCCTGTAAAGGACGAGACCTTGTAATGGGTCTATCCCCTCAGTATCTTCAATAGACTAAATAGAGTAGAACACCGGCACACCTTCAGAAAGTCTTCGTAAACAATGGCTTTATCATCTAAGCAGTGAAATACTTTTTTTAACTCCAAAGGATTCTAACTGTGGATTGGATTATATTCGCTACTAAGATTTTGGATATTGTCCGTCGTTCAAGAATATGGTCTGTCCCTTTCTAGCAAGCCCACCACAATATGCCCTCTCCTTTCCTCGTTTTATCTGAACACGAAGGTAGATCCAACATCCGAAACGTTGTGTGATTTTTAACCTGAGAAGAAGAATAATACCCATTTCACTCACGACTAAAATTTATGTACTGTAACCCATCAAAGCTTTAGTATTAAAGCACAAGTACGGAATACGGGAAAAACCGGTTACGAAATATATGTGTTTGACAAGTTATTGAAAGACTTGACGGTAGACGAGTGGTAAAGAAATGTTAAATTTGATGACTGAAACAGCCGAAAATTAGAAGGTACTAATCAACATTTCAGGAGTTAAAACTTTTATAATTTTCGAATATACATTACTGTTTAAAGTTTCAGGGCCGTCCAATAACAGTGTTAGTGCTATCCCCGCCTTGTAAGTTCAAGATTTCTCACATTTTGGCAACATTTATACTAAGAAATTAAACACTACGTAGACAGTATGTCCTGTAGCTGTATTATATCTCGTCACTGACTTCGAAAGTTACCAAGAATGACAAGACACGCGCAGTGAACACTGTAGTTGCAGAGTGTGAAATAATATTCATTCTAGCACACGCAGAAGTACACGTCTTCGCCCGGGATAAGATTACATTCCTTACTAATATAACAACATAAAAAAGCTAAAAAATTTAGAGAAGAAATTTTTTTTCCCCCAGTGGCTCGACAGCCCCTTGGGGACCTAGGCCGCCTCATTTTTTGAGGCTTCACGATCACACACTTTTTAGACACACCACACTCGGTAGGACTCCTCTGGACGAGTGATCAGATCGTCGCAGAGACCAGAGAAGAAATAGCACTCAATATAATACACTAGTGTCCTCATGCAATTAAGAGGCTGGGTTTAAGAATTCGAATCAAATATAAAAGACGTCACCATACTAGGGCCCACTTGCATGTCGCCTCACAGGTACGGTGTGCTGAGAGCCTCTGGGTGTTCTATTATACCTCCAGGCCCGGTAAGAGTAAAAATAACAGGAAAGCTGTATGGTTATAGAAACAGAAAATAATAACCCATGCTTAACACGTTCGTTCAGTGTTATGTGTACCCAAATAAAATTTCCAGCTCACGACTCATGAAGAGAGGGCTGCAGACACAACTAAATGCCGTGTCATTAGGTTTACGCATGCGCTACCTTGGAGCATGGCCACGTGTGAAGTAAGAATCGCTAGGTTGCTGGTCTCTTATCAAATGCATATAAACTTTTATCAGCATCCTTCTGTCAAGTTTCACTGCACACACAGAAGAAATTATTGGGAATCATTATTGTTGATTTAGACGTAACAGGTCGACTACTGATCAAACATTCTACATTTGTCAAATACTTGAGGAAAAATGGGAATACAATGAGGCAGTGCATCAGCCGTTATTGACGTCAAGAAATCGTATTCTCATTGAGTTTGGTATCCCTATGAAACTAGTAAGGTTAATAAAATGTGTCTAAATGAAATGTATAGCAGAGTCCGGGTAGGCAAACAACAGAAATCTCATTGTCAGCACTTTATCTGCAGCAATTTTGTCAGTACCTGCTCACTGTCACCTTATTTACCCTCCAAAACATTGTCTTTCCACGATTAAAATCGAAGGTGTGCTGCAGTGCGCATGCGCTGTAGTAACGACGCGCATCCTAATGAGATCCTGTCATTACTGAGCTTAAGGTAATGTGGCTTTTTAGAACTTAGACGATCATGGAGGCTTAATTGTTAATTAAAGCAAATAATAACGTGTTTCGTAGTTAAAATTAGAGGGCTGTTAGAAACATCGCTAATGTAAATAATGCTCTTTTCATGGATAAACTTCTTCATATTAATTCGAAACGAAACAAACTATATAAACAGGTGGCAATAAATTTCATGTGACGTCACGCGTTAGAAGAAAAGGAATAAATTAACGACGTAATTTCCACAGTGTACTGAGCAAGCTATCAACACAACTTGGAGATTATGAAGACAAAACAGCGAAGACTTACCGCGCACTGCTGGAGACAGGGGATCTATGTCCGTTCTGTCTATGGGATCAGGCGCTGAAACAGCAAAAAAGAAAACAACTCGTATCACTTGGCTTAATACAAAATGAACATTCGTTCTTGTTAGTCCACATTAAGTGGCTCTTGGCATACTTAAGTTATAACAAAATTAGGAGCACTGTGTAGCATTGTACAATAAACAGCCGTCGCAGTGACAACCAATATATATAACGGAATATCGTGACACTCTTATTACTGGCTTCGAATTCCAGGCAATGATCATCTGTGATGACGCCGTCTTTCGTAACTTTTGCGAATTGTTTGAAGACAATACTCAAGCTTCCTCTGACCTTCTGGCTACAAATAATACATTCCACACAAAATTTTGCTTAAACTAAATTTTCTTAAAGAAGACTAACATTAAGCATGTAAATACTCTTTACTGAATTGCGTGTGAAAGCTAAGTGTCACAGTGTGGAGTAAGCCTACACAGTTTTGCGGAAAGGTGGAAAATTATAACATTAAAGCAATATAATCTACAATATTAACATCTGTAATGGAGCTGGAGAATTCGCTGTATGATGGCATGGATGGCATGATGGTATGTGTGGATGTTTTTGTAAGGTGTGGATGTTTTTGTAAGGTGTGGATGTTTTTGTAAGGTGTGGATGTTTTTGTAATGTGTGTAAGGTGTTCTAATGTGTGTACTTGTATTTACTGTATGGATTTTGTTTTGTATGCGTATGGGTGTTTTTGTAAGGTGTGGATGTTCTTGTAAGGTGTGGATGTTTTTTGTAAGGTGTGGATGTTTTTGTAAGGTGTGGATGTTTTTGTAAGGTGTGGAGGCTTTTATAAGGTGTGGATGCTTTTATAAGGTGTGGATGCTATTGTAAGGTGTGGATGTTTTTGTAATGTGTGTATGGTGTTCTAATGTGTGTACTTGTATTTACTGTATGTATTTTGTTTTGTAATTGTGTATAGTTTGTTTTGTATTGTTACTTTTATGTATATTATATGTCCATGTGTATTGTGTGTACTAGTGTAAGGACTACTGCCACCGGGTGAAAACATTTGTATTGTGTGTACTAGTGTAATGACTACTGCCACCGGGTGAAAACATTTGTATTGTGTGTACTAGTGTAAGGACTACTGCCACCGGGTGAAAACATTTGTATTGTGTGTACTAGTGTAAGGACTACTGCCACCGGGTGAAAACATTTGTATTGTGTGTACTAGTGTAATGACTACTGCCACCGGGTGAAAACATTTGTATTGTGTGTACTAGTGTAATGACTACTGCCACCGGGTGAAAACATTTGTATTGTGTGTACTAGTGTAAGGACTACTGCCACCGGGTGAAAACATTTGTATTGTGTGTACTAGTGTAAGGACTACTGCCACCGGGTGAAAACATTTGTATTGTGTGTACTAGTGTAAGGACTACTGCCACCGGGTGAAAACATTTGTATTGTGTGTACTAGTGTAAGGACTACTGCCACCGGGTGAAAACATTTGTATTGTGTGTACTAGTGTAAGGACTACTGCCACCGGGTGAAAACATTTGTATTGTGTGTACTAGTGTAAGGACTACTGCCACCGGGTGAAAACATTTGTATTGTGTGTACTAGTGTAAGGACTACTGTCACCGGGTGAAAACATTTGTATTGTGTGTACTAGTGTAAGGACTACTGCCACCGGGTGAAAACATTTGTATTGTGTGTACTAGTGTAAGGACTACTGCCACCGGGTGAAAACATTTGTATTGTGTGTACTAGTGTAAGGACTACTGCCACCGGGTGAAAACATTTGTATTGTGTGTACTAGTGTAAGGACTACTGCCACCGGGTGAAAACATTTGTATTGTGTGTACTAGTGTAAGGACTACTGCCACCGGGTGAAAACATTTGTATTGTGTGTACTAGTGTAAGGACTACTGCCACCGGGTGAAAACATTTGTATTGTGTGTACTAGTGTAAGGACTACTGCCACCGGGTGAAAACATTTGTATTGTGTGTACTAGTGTAAGGACTACTGCCACCGGGTGAAAACATTTGTATTGTGTGTACTAGTGTAAGGACTACTGCCACCGGGTGAAAACATTTGTATTGTGTGTACTAGTGTAAGGACTACTGCCACCGGGTGAAAACATTTGTATTGTGTGTACTAGTGTAAGGACTACTGCCACCGGGTGAAAACATTTGTACTGTGTGTACTAGTGTAAGGTCTACTGCCACCGGGTGAAATCCCAATTGCAGTAAATAATAATAATAATTATTATAATAAAAACATTAATTTGTAAGTACATTCAATGATGGCAACATTGTGTAAGCTATATATGAAGATCATAAGAAAACTGCCCGAGCATTGGAGACACACAACCTGTGTGTCACGTTCCTCGCTCGAAAAGCAGATCAAACTACATAATCAAATCATCACTAATAGTGAATAACTTAATCACACCGTAAATCAGTGACTTTGAGAACTTCACAGCTGCCCAGCTGGTCGACCACATCTTACCGGTATCGTAATGTCAATTACGACGTGCACAACAGTCCGTCGTTAACTTTGTTCTGAAGCAGTCCACACCCTCACACCCTATTTCTCAAAAAACAGTTTAATATTACCTTCCAATTTACCTGCAGATCTCCGGAATCCCTTTCAATCATGTATTCCAATGGAATTTTGCATACGTTTCTTATCTGCCCCATGCGTAATGCTTGGCTGTTTGAAACCATCGTGCTGGATTTCAACATCGTGAAAAGATTTGGCGAAGAGTGCAGTTAATTATAATGTTCCTCATTGTGTAATTTTCTCTAATATCGATTGATGAAAAACTGTTTGTATATATTTTATACTCTGAGTTCATGAGGCATATTCATTTATAATCACTAATTGAGACATAATGTATTAGTGTTCTTAATTTTTTATTTTATAATTTTATGCATCCATACATTTTAAAATTGTGAGCTGCGTGAGTACTTCTATTGTAAAACCAACTATTGTGTATTTGGATGCAGTACGTGCTTGTAATTCTGATAGATACCCCTTGAGGATGGCAATTTATTTGCCGAAATAAATATAGGGGTTGTAAGTACATTTTATGCTTGTTAATTATCTTGTGCATTTGTTGGTTTTGACTTAAAAAGTCTCCACAGTGTTACCACCACAATGCAACAAGGAGGCGATAACAGTGTCCGCAGTGTTACCATCACAATGTAACTAGCAGGTAATCAGTCTCCACAGCGTTACCAACACAATGCAAATATCGTGTGAAAAGACTCCGCAGTGTTGCCACCAAAATTCCACTAGCAAGTAACAAGTCTCCACAGTATTGACACCACAATTCAACTACCAGAAGATAACATTCTCCGCAGTGTTACCACCACAATGCAACAACCAGACGATAACAGTCTCCGCAGTGTTACCACCACAATGCAACAACCAGATGATAACAGTCTCCGCAGTGTTACCACCACAATGCAACAACCAGACGATAAGTCTCCTCATTGTTACCACCACAATGCAAGTAGCAGGCGATAAGTCGCAGCAGTGTTGCCACCATATCTCAACTAGCACGCGATAGGCTACATAATGGACGTACCCAACTACGCCGTCCAACCATACCACTTTTCAACTTTAACGCAGCCGTAAACATATCTGCTGAAGCCGACACAAGCCTCTTGAATCGTTAGTACAGTAAATAGGCCATTGTCGTGTGTGCAGTCACTTTCTATAACATGCGATTGATTGTTACCACAGAAGATTGGTCACGAACGGTATAACATTCGTGCGATATTTGATTATAATTCCTCACTTCCTTCAAACAACTTTTAGGCTGGTCTAACACAGGGACTAAAGTAAGCTCTAATCGTATCATTCCTCCTGAAACGGAAACTACTTACTGAAATACATAAGGCGTACATAGGATGCATTCGCTCCATTACATATCTGGTGTTCCAGATAGTTGTGTTTGCCCTGTATCCTATCCACGCACTACAATCAAGGTAGGTGTGAACTCGGCATGCGCACACAGCATGGAAGCAAAGCAGGAATGCAAAGCATCACACGCATACAAACGTTACGCAAAGTGGGCGATGAAACTGTTCGAACTACACAAAAATTAAAATGACTCCAAAATCTGTCATAGAATTCTCCAATATAAAATCGCGTACGAATCCGTTGATGGGCTGTTAGGCTGTTGTAGCCTATATAGACAGACAACTGGATAGGCGGCAGAAATAGTGGACAGAAGAATGGAGAAATTTATTGAGCTTTCGGTAGGGATGCGAATGCGCCTAAAGCAGTGGACAGGTGTAGGCCTATGCGTGTCATTTCATCGTACGCCACAATCCCATATGGGTCTAACTCTGCAGTTGTGGAGTTGTAATTAGAAGTATATGGTAGATAAATTATGGAATTTTACATTCCTGCAATTTCTAATTTTTTTTTTTTCAGAAACAGCAAACGACAGTAGGGAAAATGTCAGCTGAATAAATATTTGAAAGCATTGCTGTTGGAATTATTGAAAATGCGGGAATGATGACGTCAAAATATGTATATCGAGAAGGGCTTTAAAGTTTCAAAAATATAAATAGATTTTTGTTGATTAAATACTTTATTTTTTCTACGTGCGAATTATTCGCATTGGTACAACTAGCACACAATAATGCAACCTTTGCAGCTTTGTTACTTTTACACGTCACACTACACCCAAGTAGTTCAGTCATTTTACTTGTTTAATTACTTCTTTGACAGTAACTATTTTTGCGGCATTCCAGGCTTTCGAAGTTTTGTAGTTGTGGTCTTCGTTCTAATTGGATTTACACCGTGTATTTTGGTAGTTGGTCACCGACGTTTCGGGACAACCCATATGTATTAAAAATTGTGGGTAACATTGAGTAACCTTTTGTGATTTCCTACTTTTTTATCAGTTTTCCTATTTCAGTCCGTTATTTAGCTACTGCAATTTGTCCGTCCGGATACGAGTACAAGCTTTATATCTCTCTTCTTAAATGTTATGTAAAACCCTCGTCAGTCATTACTTTCCACAGTTTATTTCTAATAAGTTTATCAAAGGCTTTCTCGTAATCAAGGAAAGCAACTGGAGTAGATTAAATTCCCTGTGTTTCTGAGTTGCTTGATTAAAAATGAAGGTACCTTTCGTGCACGACAGCCATTTCCTAAACCTTTACTGGGCCTCACATAGACACAGCCGAAACATAGCAACACTTTTTTCACTATATATATTTATATATATATAATTAAATCAATTAGGAAATGAACGCATTGCTTAACAGTTACGTCCACTAAATATTCAATGACCAACAAAATTGTGCATTTTGTTGGTTATTGAATATTGAATGAAAATGCACGATGAGTGTAAGATAAAGAAAGCCGTTCACTAGTCGCGTTGTTATATGCGTACAGAGACAGACGGTTAGACAAGCAAAGCAAAGCTAATAGTAGAATATTCCTTTGTGAATACGTGAGAAGCAAGAAGTCTATCGCTACTCGCACTTGTAACGAAAGCACAAGTTTGTGCTTGTGTTAATAAGGGAGTATATCTCAGGTACATTTCCACGCCATGACACACAAGACACTTTCAACATTACAACATAATCTGTCGAATCTGTTACACAATAATGATCGTGATCACGTGGATCGGCAACCAAAAATTTGGAACAAAACTATCTTTGGAACATCAATAATAAGACCGACGAATGCACTATATTGACCAATTTTATTCTGGCCTATTTCCCCTCACCCTACACGTGTTTCGGAACTTTAAAGTTCCATCTTCAGGGGCTTGTCTTATGCTACCTATTATTCACACATTAAAAAAACAGATTCACAATATGTACCAATAGTCTGCTGACAGTCATAAAGATGGAACTTTAAAGTTCCGAAACACGTGTAGGGTGAGGGGAAATAGGCCAGAATAAAATTGGTCAATATAGTGCATTCGTCGGTCTTATTATTGATTTAACAAAATGCACGGTGATAATAACGTGATATCTTTGGAACCTTTCTTGAATGTGGTTTTCTATTCATACCGCAATAATCCCGACCTTTAAGATAGGGTACCGCAGCGTTAAATATTAACTGCATATCATAACAAACATTTCATAGTCATCGTGTGACCTTTTCGAGGTCTTCAACATATAAAACCACACAAATGCAGCTAGGGGATTGAAAACAGCTACGTTAACAGAATCACGCAATGGTACAGGCAAAATACAATTATTAACCACTAACAACAGCAATATGGGGGAAAAAAGCAGACAAAATCTTAAATAATTCAGAAGCCAAACTACGGATTATATAATAGAACATGACACAATATCATATATTTCACAAGTACGGCTATGAATGATATCGAAGAAAGTTTCGATTCATACAACTTGCAGCCTTTAATCTCATCTCTGTTGTTATACTTTTCTAATTTACTTAAAATTACAAACTGCGTGCTACATAAGGCTTTATAAAATATTAACTCATCCATCAACATCGTATTTGTGCTGACAGCTAAAATTATTGTATACCAGGCCGTAACGTTAGAATACAATCTGAAATTAATGGGATTTTGATTTAGTGGAATCTGGAGCAGTATACTGACACAGTGCGCAGAAATGTGGTGACAGCACGCGTTGTCACGTAACTGCCAACACTGTACGGATGACAGTGTATAAATTACTGTTGTCCAAAAGTGCTTCTAATTGAGGAGTGTACAAAATATGATCCACTTCCCGAAATCAGCAGTGTTCCAGTAAAAACGCGAACTTCTTGGAAGAATTTATGACGCCCGTATCCATTGAAACGCTTCGCTCTATAAGGAGAGGCTAAGCATAATCATAATTGACATTTACACAATTTTGCGTGTAATTTTCACCGCTATGAATACACCATAAACATTATAAACATCATAAACATCATAAACATCATGAACATCATAAACATCATGAACATCATAAACATCATAAACATCATCATAAACATCATAAACATTATACACATTATAAACATTATAAACATAATAAACATCATAAACATTATAAACATTATAAACATCATAAACATCATAAACATTATAAACATCATAAACACCATAAACACCATAAACATCATAAACATCATAAACATTATAAACATCATAAACATCATAAACATCATAAATATCATAAACATCATAAATATCATAAACATCATCATAAACACCATAAACATCATAAACATCATAAACATCCTCAAATTTCCGGCCGACACAGTTCTGATCATTTTAGGTAGGCTGAAAATGTTTACAGCAGGTCTCTCCGAAACGTTGGTGTCCATCTACCAAACTGTCTTGCGTCCTATCCCAGAACACCGTCTTCTTAAAAGAATTTCGATTCATCTTGACGCCTGTTGGCCATCACAGGTTCAGCCTCACAGGAGTGATGGACTTGTGAGCCACATCAGTTCCATACATCCTAATTTGTTGGATTTGAGGTTCTCACAGCCTTTTATCTCAGGATTCCGATCTTCCATAATATAACGCTGTGACGTATGGTGAGTGGTTCGCGATATTTCGAAGACACTAGTTTCGTTCGAAACGTCGGAAACCACTCACCCAACGACAAAGAATCATATTCCAGAATACCTTAATTATTATTCTAATCTTCTTCAATTATTTTAATTTAACTTTTAACTCCGCTTTCCTCTCAATCACGTGACTTGCAAGACAGCCAAAAGTAATGACGCCACAAACAATGATCAAACGTAACGGTATGAACACAACAAGCAATATGAGCTTTGAAATCTGTGGTCTTCTGGGTTATTACACGGCGTCGTGTGGTAATTGTTTACCGACGTTTCGGGACAACGTATCGGTCCCATCCCCACGGGTCAAGATTCCGAGTAGGAAAAAAAGCCTATAACATAGATACGTTATAGGCTTTCTTTCCTACTCGGAATATTGACCCGTGAGGATGGGACCGATACGTTGTCCCGAAACGTCGGTAAACAATTACCACACGACGCCGTGTAATAACCCAGAAGACCACAGATTTCATCAACTTCGCGGCGGAAACCTGAAATCACGGGTAATATGAGCTTTTTTTTTTAGCAAGTGCCGGAAGTGACATCTTTAAACAACGCAACAACACAATTTGGCAAGCTAAACCATCACAAGCTTTGAACTTACCGGCGATGGACTCTCTTCAGCTGTAGTTATGGTGGTAACAATATGCAGAATTCGCTGTTAACTAAACGTTACTGTCATTCCTAAATGCTACTGACAGCAGACGCAGTCATTTTAAATAAAAATCATTATCTGATACAGGCTTACGTGCAAGGTAAAGTGTCTTGTATGACGTCACCACAGGACAGTCATACACAGCATAGAAATGGCTGACAACATTAAAATGTAAACGGACCAATAATATGTGACCCAGCACACTACACACTCGGGATTAGGTATGAAAAATAAATCAGTGTAATCAAATGGGAGTTGGATCATGCATACGAGATAGGAGCCAGCTGACAGGAAGAGCCAGCAGCTTAAATATTCATAATACCGCATGGAGCGCAAAGGCAGAAGGACGTAAGTGCAATGGCATGAATTCGTAGAGGAGAAAGAATGAATGCTTTTGTGCATGTAAGCACAAAGATGAATCATTTCAAACCTGAGAAATCAGGACTAACTTGACTTGCACGCTACAGTGTAGACGAGATACAACATTAATTAATTATTTATTCAAACAAATGCACTACACTATTTTTAGTGTTTTCTTATCCCTACATATGTTTCGGAACCTTTAGTGCCATCTTCAGGGTTGTCGACGAGAGTTCATAGTCTTCAATGCATTCAATTCACTTACATAACATATAATTATTGTAAGTCACTATCAATGAATCACTCGTCGACACCCCTGAAGATGGCACTAAAGGTGCCGAAACATATGTAGGGAGAAGAAAACACTAAAAATAGTGTAGTGCATTTATTGGAATAAATAATTAATTAATTACTGAAATGCACGGTAATTATATATAATATAAAGTGAGATGTAACATATTCATACTGTCTTCTATTTTTCTTCTTCTATTTTCTTCTTCCTTCCTGCTTTTTCTTTCCCAATTTTCCGTCTCCACCAAGGTTGTGTTATGCTTCTGTACAAGAAATGAACACTGCAACGCTACTTACACGCACAGTACTGCTTTCATATTTGGAACCTTCATAACTCGGGATATTCCTTAAGAAGTTCACAGAAAATGTCAGTCGTCCTAGCATTTTTTATACAAATACGATCACGTTACGGATATGGCTTTTATTTGCGTCTTTAGATGAAGAGGGCGTTGGGCCCTAAGTACAGAATTTCACGGTACTGCAGCTACGAAATTTCAAATATGTTTTTTTATATGTAACAAGATGTACGTGCATACAAGTCTGCTCAATAAATTGTATGCTCCAAAACAAGTAATGGTGTTGGTAACGACAAGAATTTCTCGTTGAAATTTCAACGAGCTTCATGCCAGTGCGCCTGCGTCTGTATACACTCACACAAACGCACACACACACGCACGCACGCACACACACACACACACACACACACACTATGCATGTACCTGCAACCATACTACGGCCACAAATAAGCGAAATTCAAGCTGCTGTTCATGAGGTGAAGGATCTAAATTACTATAACACATGCAAAGTTACTGGATCAGAAACCAGTACAAAGTATACAAAGTATACAAACCAATACAAAGTATACAAAGTATACAAACCAATACAAAGTATATAAAATATACAAACCAATACAAAGTATACAAAGTATACAAACCAATACAAAGTACACAAAGTATATAAACCAATACAAAGTATACAAACCAATACAAAGTGTACAAAGTATACAAACCAATACAAAGTATACAAAGTATACAAACCAATACAAAGTATACAAACCAATACAAAGTATACAAAGTATATAAACCAATACAAAGTATACAAAGTATACAAACCAATACAAAGTATACAAAGTATACAAACCAATAGAAAGTATACAAAGTATACAAACCAATACAAAGTATACAAACCAATACAAAGTATACAAACCAATACAAAGTATACAGCCTAAGTCGGAAAATCTCGGAGGAAGTAAGAATCGGGGAAACATAAGCGTCGATGTAGAAACAACAGGTTTTGATCGGTTATGATGGGGTTAGACTGGATTAAGTTGGAATAAGACAGGACCAAATGGCAGGTTCTTTTAAGTAAGTTAATAAATATTTTCTTTTCTTACTTCAGCTGAGAGACTGTCAAATTTTAAGGGAAGACTCAGCGACATAAGGGTTTGTGAGTTATTTTCTGAGAGTTGTGGCTCTCATGGTGCTATGTTCTAGAATATATCGCCACGTACTTTGGTCCTTCAAATAAAGTACGCCCCTCCTATTTCCGGGAGGCCAGATATTTAGTATGATGCTTTGTTCGTCTGTGAGTGGGTTAATTATAAGTGTTGGTGTGATGCGGCACTTAATGACGTGTGAGGATACATAGGATTAAGGTTAGGATCGTTGAGATACGGAAAAATTTGGTTCAAGCTAAATATGGCTTTCTGTTATCATGTCAGATTTTCTTCGGTCTCTCGCCCCAAGTAGAAAACATAGAATCAAGTTCACTTTATATTCACCTTGCATCTTCTTATAATAGAATTATTTGTACCAACAAATGCATAAGACAGTTTTTTCACTGTTTTCTTTATTATAAGGATGCCCCAATACGCATTTCGGCAGTTATTCTGCCATCATCAGGGGTATTTTAAGTGAGTTTTTTACATAGACCAATTCTTTGGTTACGTCATAACAGTGAGTCAGTATTTGTTACCACATCGTATACAATTTTGTAAAATTAGTGGTATTGTTAAGCTGCTAAAAGTTATTAAAATTTTTTTTAAAAATTAAAATAAAATCAAGCAGTATATTATACTACCCTCTATAGTATAATTATTAATTAATGGCAGCGTGGTTAGACCATGAACCACGCAGACAGGAGGCAAGGAGGTCCTACCAACAACACAACACACAGATAACTGGAATACACGCTGAAAATAGGACCACGCTGCAATTAATTAATAATCAGAAATGTGTATATGAAAAGTTTTACGGCTTCATATAAAACTTTTCGAAAGCTCTGGGATCCAATAGATATATTTGGCAAGGCATCTTACACACTCGTTTTATATTTATGAATAAACTGCCCGAATATGGACTCAAAAATTGGCCTAAACAGGTAGCAGTGAAACGTCGATATTAAATCGTTGTTGTGCCAAATTAATAATTAGGTGATTGTGATTAAAAAGAAAGTTAAAGATATATGAATATAATCTTCGCTAAATAGTTTTTTTTTCCCTATGGCTCGACAGCCCTATATGGGCCTGGGCCTCCTCGTTTCATCGAGGTTTCATGGTCACACACATTACAAACACCAAAGTCGGTAGGACTCCTCTGGACGAGGGACCAGCTCGTCGCAGAGACCTCTACCTGACATCACACAACACTCACAAGAGACAGACATCCATGCCCCCGGTGGGTTTTTTTTTTGCCTGTCCGGGGTTTTTCCCCTTTGATCCATTTTTGTACTGTTTAAATCCTTTCGTCCTTCATGTCACTTTACGTTCCATGCTACCGTCCTTACGACAAACACAACACAAACATCCATGCCCCCGATGGGATTCGAACCCACAATCCCAGTAAGCGAGCGGCCGTAGACCCACGCCTTAGACGGCGCGGCCACTGGGATCGGCATTCGAACCCACGATCCTAGTAAGCGAGCGGCCGAAGACCCACGCCTTAGACGGCGCGGCCACTGGGATCGGCATTCGAACCCACAATCCCAGTAAGCGAGCGGCCGAAGACCCACGCCTTAGGCGGCGCGGCCACTGGGATCGGCATTCGAACCCACAATCCCAGTAAGCGAGCGGCCGTAGACCCACGCCTTAGACGGCGCGGCCACTGGGATCGGCATTCGAACCCACGATCCTAGTAAGCGAGCGGCCGAAGACCCACGCCTTAGACGGCGCGGCCACTGGGATCGGCATTCGAACCCACAATCCCAGTAAGCGAGCGGCCGAAGACCCACGCCTTAGACCGCGCGGCCACTGGGATCGGCATTCGAACCCACAATCCCAGTAAGCGAGCGGCCGAAGACCCACGCCTTAGACCGCGCGGCCACTGGGATCGGCATTCGAACCCACGATCCTAGTAAGCGAGCGGCCGAAGACCCACGCCTTAGACGACGCGGCCACTGGGATCGGCATTCGAACCCACAATCCCAGTAAGCGAGCGGCCGAAGACCCACGCCTTAGGCGGCGCGGCCACTGGGATCGGCATTCGAACCCACAATC
Organism: Reticulitermes speratus; assembly: GCA_021186555.1. Lineage (NCBI taxonomy): Eukaryota > Metazoa > Arthropoda > Insecta > Blattodea > Rhinotermitidae > Reticulitermes > Reticulitermes speratus. The sequence goes on along the minus strand of JAJKFL010000003.1, from coordinate 3,767,918 downwards.
CCAGTAAGCGAGCGGCCGTAGACCCACGCCTTAGATGGCGCGGCCACTGGGATCGGCATTCGAACCCACGATCCTAGTAAGCGAGCGGCCGAAGACCCACGCCTTAGACGGCGCGGCCACTGGGATCGGCATTCGAACCCACAATCCCAGTAAGCGAGCGGCCGAAGACCCACGCCTTAGACCGCGCGGCCACTGGGATCGGCTTCGCTAAATAGTATGAGGGTGAATTAAATGACGCAAGATGAGATGGACAGAACATTATAATATATATATATATATATTATATATATTATCCCACCGCCTACGCCGAGATCTTCCAAGCGGTATGTCCGCACATTAACATTCTCAAGAAGCATTAGTAACAGACCTGGCTACACCTTATAACATCAGTCCACATGAAACCAAAATACATATTCTTACTTTCATACTTTGTATTTCGAATAAACTCAAGATGGCAGCCAAGATAGAAATGAAACCACTCCTTCAAACACCCCTTCATCCGAGGCAATAATAAAGAAAACGCCAGGCAAAGGGTAAGAGGGGGGGTGTGGAAGAAAATTCTGTCGTAACCATGGTAACGCAACATGATTTCTTCATAATGCTCTCTCTTCTTCAGTATTCCTCTCTCCCTCTGCTATTATTTCTCTTTTTCCTTACATTGTACTCTTAGTGCTCTTTCTCAAGATCTGTCCCCAGGAACGCCCCTGTTTTATTCTTCTTATTCGGTAGCAAACGATGCAAGGAAAACCTATTAACAGCCTTGCAGAATGAAGCTAAGCCAAGCGTGAGAGCGGTATTAGCTCTGAGCTGCAATATGATAAGGTCTATAAAATTAAAGTAGGCTGAAGTTGAGAGAGAGAGAGAGACGGAAAGAGCTCGAAGTATAAAAGCAGACACACACTACAATTCGCCGCTGACAGTAATTTTCAAGAAGAAAGGATGGAGCAGAAATCAACAGTGCGAGTATTTCTAACAGCGTTATTCCATATGTTAGATATTTCTAGTTTATGTATTTAAAAAGTACGAAAGAAAATGCAGAGAATGGGAAAAATTTAACGATGGCGCTTAGTAAGGCGCAGTGATTTCGTGGGAGGAAGGCAGGCAGGCACGGCAGGCAGGCACGGCAGTCAGGTAGGCACGGTAGGCAGGAAGGCAGGCAGGCACGGCAGTCAGGTAGGCACGGTAGGCAGGAAGGCAGGCAGGCACGGCAGGCAGGCAGGCAGGCACGGCAGGAAGGCAGGCAGGCACGGCAGTCAGGTAGGCACGGTAGGCAGGAAGGCAGGCAGGCACGGCAGTCAGGTAGGCACGGTAGGCAGGAAGGCAGGCAGGCACGGCAGGCAGGCAGGCAGGCACGGCAGGAAGGCAGGCAGGCACGGCAGTCAGGTAGGCACGGTAGGCAGGAAGGCAGGCAGGCACGGCAGTCAGGTAGGCACGGTAGGCAGGAAGGCAGGCAGGCACGGCAGGCAGGCAGGCAGGCACGGCAGGAAGGCAGGCAGGCACGGCAGTCAGGTAGGCACGGTAGGCAGGAAGGCAGGCAGGCACGGCAGGCAGGCAGGCACGGCAGGCAGGCAGGCAGGCACGGCAGGCAGGCAGGCAGGCACGGCAGGCAGGCAGGCAGGCAGGCAGGCACGGCAGGCAGGCACGGCAGGCAGGCACGGCAGGCAGGCAGGCAGGCACGGCAGGCAGGAAGGCAGGCAGGAAGGCAGGCAGGCACGGCAGGCACGGCAGGCAGGAAGGTAGGCACGGCAGGCAGGAAGGCAGGCAGGCAGGCACGGCAGGCAGGCACGGCAGGCAGGCAGGCAGGCACGGCAGGCAGGAAGGCAGGCAGGCACGGCAGGCAGGCAGGCAGGCAGGCAGGCACGGCAGGCAGGCAGGCAGGCACGGCAGGCAGGCAGGCAGGCACGGCAGGCAGGCAGGCACGGCAGGCACGGCAGGCAGGAAGGCAGGAAGGTAGGCACGGCAGGCAGGAAGGCAGGCAGGCATGCAGGCACGGCAGGCAGGCACGGCAGGCAGGCAGGCAGGAAGGCAGGTAGGCACGGCAGGCAGGAGAACGTTACTCAGTACTGCTGGCTTCATATGCTTTATGAATAACTGGGTTTGAACAGTAACAGTTCACATCTCTGTAAACTTGTGTCACGTGACATCTTGGCACCTAATCCTCCCATTCCTACCAGACAGACATCAGGAATACTTACTTCAAACTAAGATACCAACAAGTAGTAACGACAAATGTCAAACTTATATTCAAGTCTTTCCTTTATTTAATGACGTTTTCTCGGCTGCACAAAATGGATGTAATTATGAATAATGCCCATTTAGAATTATTGTTACCATAAGCGAATTTTAAAGGCATTATACCAGAATATTTAGTATATTATACAGCTAAAGCTGTCCCTGTCCACGCCATAAAGTGATATAGGTGTAGTGGAGGAAAAACTCCATTCAATCTGAACCTCAACATCACGCCCCGGCCGCTTTGTACCTGGTAAACAACCAAAGAAGGCATTGAATAGGAGGCTGGGTCTGTCTCAGAGCCTGCCTGGACGATACGAAGAACAGAAGAATCTCTTGGTCTGAAGGAATTTCAATGCCGGGTCACTTGGCCCGTATCGACTATGTAAAGCCGGCACCTTACTAAAGGAACACGCAAGGTTTAATACAATCCACTTGTTTACGGTGGTGGTGTAGTATTAATTATTGGCTTAGTACATATTGTAATATAATATATATATATATATATGAAGTTAGATGCGTTCTCACTGAAGATATATCGCACAGTCAAATCCCACATAAAAAGATGGAAACCTCTTAGCCACAGTTATGAATAGACAAACAAATGAATATGGTAGATGCATAGACAGACGATAGATAGATAGATAGATAGACAGACAGACAGACAGATAAATATAGATAGATAGACAGACAGACAGATAGACAGATAGATAGATATATAGATAGATAGATAGATAGATAGATAGATAGACAGACAGACAGACGGACGGACAGACGGACGGACGGACAGACAGACAGACAGACAGACAGACACACAGACAGACAGACACACAGACAGACAGACACACAGACAGACAGACAGACAGACAGACAGATAGATAGATAGATAGATAGATAGATAGATAGATAGATAGATAGATAAATAGATAGATAGATAGAGAGACAGACAGACAGATAGATAGATAAATAGATAGATAGATAGAGAGACAGACAGACAGTCAGTCTAAAAATATATAAGCAGGATTGAGAATGGAATAGCATGAAGCATTAACACATTAGAAACTTGCTGCCACAAATAAATAAAAAGGTCATTTGCTCCATTTGTCGGTCAACGTGTTTAGAAAATCTAATTTAAAAATTGGTTCAGTCTGGTTCGAACGTCTTCAATTAATGTCCAAGTCTAGCACACAAATAATCTATCAATAATTACCCTTGCGAAAGATATTAGATCTTTTCTTTTATTTTCTTAGCCTTATTTCTTTTTGTTTTTCTTGCCTTCTGTTCTGATATATGTCTTAACTGTTCCCGTAATTAATTTGGTTCATCCACCATCGTAAGCCGAAGAACAAGGACGGGGGTCGTTTCTCTTTTATTGTCGCTTAATGATCGCCAACTACCCTGCGTCACCTGGGAGAGACAGCGCGAAATATCAACGGCAGGAAGAGGAGGGAGAGAGATGATTGACTGCCACGGGACAAATCAATTTTCCTCTCTAATGGTTCCCCTAAACAACTTTTAACGATTATTCTGTGATACAAACGTGACAAATTAATCACCAGTGTTCTTTAATTGAAAGATTATTTGTTTCTAGTGAACAATAATGAAAAATTACTAAAGCCAATAACAACGACAAGGAGTTCTACGAAGAAAATATGACTGTTTTTAACTTCCCTCAGAGCGTTTCATTGTATGATGTGAGGTGTATATGAACTATACAATAATAACTATGCAATTAAGTGAAGTACTTCCACTGGCATGAATTCCAACCACGTCAAGTTTACCCGAATTACCTCACACATTCACTCCCCTGCCATTTTTTGTAATTTTTAGCCTACAACAGTGTTTTAGACAGAATTTGTACTTACGTTGATGATCTATTTCCTTACTAAATTTCACTGTTACAGCCCAAGAGGTTTCGCTGTCAAGCAGGAGTCGTAAATACAGTGGTTTTCCGCAACTGTCACCCATTTTACAGTTTAAACTTAAATATTATTGAAGCTGCTTGCTATTTGAAGATGTTATTGCTACATAGCTGCCGACCCCAGTGGCCGCGCCGTCTAAGGCGTGGCTCTGTGGCCGTTCGCTTGCTGGGATTGTGGGTTCGAATCCCGCCGGGGGCATGGATGTCTGTCTGTTGTTAGTGTTGTGTGTTGTCAGGTAGAGGTCTCTGCGTCGGACTGATCACTCGTTCAGAGGAGTCCTAAAGAATGTGGTGTGTCTGAGTGTGATCGTGAAGCCTCGAAAATGAGGAGGCCCTCGCCCAATAGGGGCTGTCGAGCCATGGGGGCAGTGATAGGAATTAACAAAAATCTGAAGAGACGAAGTACATTTTTGAAATACCTCAAACAGCATCTTTATATAGTAGGCCTACCTCATTGGTCTTCAAAGTCTTCACACCAGTGGAATTCTTGTGACCAATCTAAATTTTTATGAAACCGCTGTGAAGAAAAAGTCCACTTTTTGGATGCAAAAATGAAATAAGTTTTACAACAAACTTTTTTTTTTGAAGTGGTTACACACATTTGGCAAAAATATTTATTTTTCGTGATTTACACAGAAAATAAATCCATCGCTGATTATAGGCTATACAAAGATGGGCAGGAAAATAAATAATATAACAAAATGCACGCATGACGTAACATTCAGGCATATTCGGATCTCTGCATCCTGGACACCCCTCAGAGGGCCATACAATTCAGTCCACTGTGGTCACTTTTTGTTTTTGTTCACAACTGTACACATATTATAGAATGTTGTTATGCTCCTAGGGTCTGTTATTGTATTCCTGTGATGTACGTATCACTGACTCGCATACCTCTAAGTCGATTTTATGGTACACTTCTCAGTTGTACATAACCTCACATTTTCACCCCGTTGAATTATCTTCAATTATTCACTTAAAACCAATATTTCGTACACAATCTATGGATGTATTCATACCCTATATACAGGGAATACACAAAAGAATGGTGCGGTTTTCTTTTGTTCACTTTTGATACCGCACCATTCTTTTGTGTATGCCCTGTATATATATATATATATATACCAACTTTCCTATTCCTATACAGAATTATATATTTGAGTTCACACTTTTATTTTCCGTAATTACTTTTTTTATGTAAACTGCATGAATGAGGCGGATTGATATCAATTACTCTATTACTATTTATTGTTATCGAACAGCCTCATTAAATAACCTCTTTTTTACATCCGGAGACACAAGCAGAGAGCGTTTCGCCTGGGATATCTGCATCCCAGCTAGCATGTAAATAAGAGGCATGTGTAGGGGGGGCGGCTTACGGAGAGGCGGAGCTTGTAGGCTCAGAGCCCGCCATCCGCCATCCGTGATCGCGCGCGGTCTCTGAAGCACTCTCTCCCGCCCTGCCTGTGCCAGCTTCATTAACATGGAACTTCATTTCTGCAGAACATACAGCCTGCACTGCCTTCTGCAGAACCTTCTAAGAGCATCCTTCTGGAGAAGCCAGCAGGTAATTATATAAGGACTTACCAGCACTTTATGAAACCCCAAGGTTCATTACCGTAATGACAAAAGTCGGCAGCTTGTCCCCATCCTGAGCCAAAACAATCCAGTACACGTCATCCCATCTCATTTCTTTAAGATCCAGTTTCATAATGTCCTTCTATCTACGTATAGTTTTACAAGTAGTCTCTTTACTTCACGTGTCTCACCAAAAACCTTGTATGCATTCCCTTCTCCTCGCTATGCGCCACACGCCTCGCCCATCTCATCCTGTTTGATTTTATCACTCCAGCTATATTTGTAGAGGACTACAACTAATGAAGCTCCTCAGTATGCTTACTCCATCTTTGGCCAAAATACTTTCCTCAGCACCCTTTTCTCGAAGACCCGCAACCTTCCCTTAATGTGAGAGACCAAGCCTCACATCATACAAAACAACAGTCAAAATTATAGTTCTGTACATTTTAGTCATCATGTTTTTCGATATCAAATGAGATGACAAAATGCGTATTCTGGACCAAATAGCAGGAGGCATTCTCCGAATTTAATCTGCTCTTAATTTTTCATAAATGTAATTATGATTTCTCAGTGTCATTCCCAAATGTTTGGACTTTGACATACACATACATGTATTTTCGAGGGTTCATTACCTATATAAGCTCGATGTTCGATCTATTCTTACGGAATGCCTAACGATGACTGTGGTGCTCTAATGCGCTACCTGTGCTTCTTCCGTTTACCCAACCATATATTTTAGTGAGCATTCAGAACATCAAACCAGTGACGGTGACAGCATATTCTCAAAGAACATAAGTAAATGTGTGAAGACACTTACACTAAAGCTGTAGTTCCCAAAGTGGGCGGTACCGCCCCCTGGGGGTCGGTGGGATTACCGAGGTGGGCGCTAATAGGTACGAGAAGTGTAAGGGAGCGCTGTTATTATCACAGGGGGGCGCTAGTAGACAAGTAGTGCATTTATTTTTATAATAAAATTCAAATTAAGTAATTTTTGTGTTAAAAATAAAAAATGAACTAAATTTCTTAGTATTTTAATTTATGAATCTTATTCAAGCACATATTATTTTTTTAATAAATTATTGCTAGATGAATTGTTGTTGATCATAAAAAATATAATAAGTTTTAATTTATTAATTAACACATAAAACATTAAGTTTAAAGCTTATAATTTTATTTAAACGATTTTTTAAATATAAAATAAAAGTGGAAACAAAGGCGCATTTATGTTTTTTATTAAAAAAGGTAGGGGGGCGCTGTGGGTGTGTATATGGAACCAAGGGGGCGGTGGATCGAAAAAGTTTGGGAACCACTGCACTAAAGAGTATCTAAGTTTTGACCACGCACTGAACATGATAAAGCGATGAACACGATTTGTGTTTTTAATTGCGATCAATGTTAAGACTGCGGTCTTCAGTGATATGACGGCGTTAAATTTGGTGTATTTGTGCCAAGGTTTTGTATTATGAACCTGCTTTCTTCACCTTCAGGTTGTAAAACTGTAGGCAGCATATTCCCGCGACAGGTCGGTACAGATAGAAACATTTCAAACGAGAAAGGTGTACCAGCTTTGAGCAAGTATCTCAATCGTTTTGTTCATCACCTCACTCTCTTAGAGTATCCGTGGGCACGTTTATCCTCACAGTACGGCACAACAGCTGTCTCCTGCAGCGCGAGATTAGAGAAAAAGGGGTGACGTGTCAGGTAGCACACGTGGCCTCGCTACACGCGTGCACTCTGACCTGCCTCTCAAAGGGGTGACGGGCAAGTTAACACGAGCCAACGTGATGCCGAAATACTTGCCTTATCCGGGGTGCAATATAAAAAAGGGCACCTGTACCTCGATGCACTACACTCGTATGCTCAGTCACCCTTGAACCCTCTGGCGAGAGAGAATACACCTCGTGCCAGAAGTTGTGGCATGAGTGTGTGTGCAAGAAGGCAAAGGGATGCGGTAAAATGGTGGGTTAACTCAGCGTCTATAGTACAGGTCGTGTGTTTGAAATTGTACTGTAACAGTTAAGGGCCTACACGCTATACACAGCGCCAAATAGCAAGACAGCCTGCTGCACATCGCCTGACTCAGTGACACACGTCTATCTACCTGACTACGCTTGAAAGAATGGAAAATCCTTTGTTAATATAAGCACGACTTGTAACAAAAGGTCTAGCGTAGATGCTATCTACATAAATAAACACATAAATGGAGAAATAAAACAGTTCACAGAGACAATCAAATAAAAGGCAACAGGCACAAACACTGGCCACATGGTCCGCCGATTACTGCCTGCAAAATATTACAGCGTACAAATCACGAGGTTGAGTGAGATGGGTGGGGTATATAGCAAGCAAAGAAGTCGAGACAAATACATGCAGGTATTTTTTTTTTGGTTACAAAACCTGAAGGAAAGAGACATCTTGTAAGGCCCACACGTGGATGAGAAGATAATATTACAGTTTATCTTAAAATAAATAAGACGGCAGGGTGGTGGCTTTATTGATATGGTTCAGGATAGAGACCAATCACGGAATATGGTAAACACGGTCACGGACCTTCACTTTCACAAAATGAGGGGGACTTCTCGACTGCCTGAGTATCTGTTAGCTTATAATGACTTCTGTGCCGTGCAATTATTTAGGTTAATTGATACGTACTCACAGGCCTGCAAATGACTAAAAGGTAAATATAGAGTGGTTTCTGTTACCGAATACAACGCTACGAAGGCATAAGGGCGATAGGAGGTAAAGCTCCATGCAGTCAATAGATCTGCATGAGATGGAAGCGAGTTGTCAGTTTCACGCCTCGGTTGGATGTACCCTCGGTGTAAGAGACCCACGTAATGACTAATGGAAAAGAGAGGCATAAGTAAATAAATAAATGTATGAGTATAATGTAGCCTAAAAATAATTGGAAAGCTGAACTGGAATACACAAACAGGACGACAAAGCAAACTACACCTAGTGGGTTTAGAAAGGCGCAATTGATGTAATCGCTGCAGTCTATGCCTAATGGTAGCATCAAATAACGACGACATAAATTTCGATCGAAAGTGGCGGCTCGCCTTCCAGACGTTCTGAATTCGAAACCTACCCATATCGTTAGCAAGGTGTTTCGTGGTGTTAATCGCTCGTTGCAAAAAAAAAAAATAAGCCGATATCTGAAAGTACACCAAGGCTTTCTACATTAGTTTCCTATCCTCGCATATCACTTCATTCAACGCTATATAAAGTATGAAATTGTGATGGTGTCATTAAATTAAGTAACATGGAAACGTCGCCTATTACAGGAAGTTCCGTAATTTAGTGAAGCTTGTTGTTTCATATAAGGAATCGTAGAGTAACTCACTAAACATGATTCTTTTTAACCAGAATAGAAACGTACACTTTAAAATGTCTTTTTACAGTGTATAACCTAACATGTACATTTGAAGAAGGGCTGGTGTAATTTAAAACAGATGTCCCTGAAGATGAAACTCATATAAGGTTCGAAACATGTTGGAACATCTTCAATTAAATATATATTATTATATTATATTAAATATATAATATATTATATTAAACATATTATATATTATATTAAATATATATATATTGAATAGTAGAAAATAAAAGTGTACATTTGTCGGATAGAACCAAAATAATAATAAAAATGTACGGTATGAATAACATAAAAACAGGAAATGAAGAATCAAGTCTTCTGGGATGTGACATTGCGTCGCTGAGCGAGTAGCCCTCGACGTTTCAAAGGATCTCAGTGCCTTCACCTTCTGCGTCACACAGTCTTCAAGACACAGCGTCACAGGACACAGCGTCACAAGACAGCGTCACAAGACACAGCGTCACAAGACACAGCGTCACAAGACACGGCGTCACATCCCAAAAACTTGATCTTCAGCATACCGCTGTGAGAACCTCAAGTCGGGCAAGCAGACAATGATATGGCTGTTCACTCTCTTTCGATGGAAAGGAGGATTTCAGGCTTGACATTAGCAGATACGAGTACGATGCGGCTTGCTGTAAGAAACGTAATTCAAGACCAATTTTCCAAATAAATATAGATGTAAATAAAGAGGCTAGAGAGAAATTCTTGAAATTTTTTCTACATCATGAAATTTTTAATTCGAACCCCCGAATGTCCCTAATTTGCAAACAGCCAGAGGCTGGATACACAGCGATGTTTTAGCCAATTGTTTCTTAATTTCATAGTTTCCTAATAATTTCCTAGTATTACACTGATATTCTTCACATAAGGAACTTCGACATCGTTACTTCAGTTCGACAGAATAATGTCGATTTCATTTTCCTCCCGTCCAACAGCAGCCAAAAAATGCAGCCTTTAGACAAGGTTTTCGTGGGACCCGAAAAATTACTACTGTCTACATATTCTGAGTGTGTGTCTGTAACCCTATTTATCCAGCATGCAATGTGCATGCGACGTATTATGTTGGTCATCTGTGGCCTGAACGACTGTACAACATTTTTTCCACATCATATCATAAACGGCGAGATTTTCGGGGAAAAAAATTTAATGAACATAAAATATGTGATTTGATTTTCTCTACAACTTTTGTCTTAAACATTCCTCCTTCTAAGAAGGATTCAGCGAGATATGATCATAAATTTATATTTGTCTTCATGTAAAGTACCGTTATTCTTGTCATATTTTAATGAAAATTGAATTTTTTCGACAGATTTTCGTAAAATACTCAGATACCAAATTTCATGAAAATCTGTCCAGTGGGAGCCGAGTTGTTCCTTGCGAACCGACGGAAGGAAGGGCGGACAGGAGGGCAGACAGAGAGACAGACATGACGAAGCTAAGAGTCGCTTTTCGCAATTTTGCGAACTCGCCTAAAAATGGATACGCACGAACACCGGGTGAGTAGTTACCGCCTACCAAACTGACGAACTATTTGGAAAAGCATACAAGAGAGCTACACCAGGTGTATTAACGGCTGATGGGTTCAATGAGACAGGCCTTGTTCCTTGTCACAAAAATATCTTCAGACCATGTGATTTACCTCTAGCTTCAGCGAACACAGACGCTGCTTCTGTGAACCGAACTGTTTAAGCGACGGACACCAATCAGCCGTCATTCAGTTCAGTGCACTTGCAGCCACCCACATCTGCGGAGTCTGTTCCAGTATCAGATACCAACGCCCTGTCAAGCCTGAAGTTAGAGTCCAGTCGTCATGGTGGAGCAGCAAGGACAATAATAGGAGTTCATCTCACAAAATCTTGTTGAGCAAAACTCAGAAACAGAAAGGTTAGCAGGCCGCCAAATTCAAAATTAAACAGGTTGCGTCGAATGCTCTTTTGATTCTTCAAAACGAACAAGAAATAAAAGGGTTCGTCGGGGTCTGCGCTAGAGCTGTTCATCTCGCTGAAGACACGAGGATGATGAACAAGACTCAGAGAGTATTGTACTGATGGTATCTATGAATGCCACAATGAAGAACAACTGATACGATGTGGGAAATTCTTCCGCAGGGCGCACAATCTGTATGCTGGTACGGAAGAAGATTTTGTATGTGAGCTTGTCTACAATGAACTCTGTTTCTTAATATTTGTATGGTGCAAGCCGCTGTGTTTATTAAACCAATTCAACAGATTTACAAAAACCAATTACACTGTTAAAGGTTACATTAATTAGTACATGTCATCTAATCTTTATTACTAACGTGACTACAGCTACATGTTTCGGCCACTGTTAGCCAATTTGATGTCCATTACAGACACTCAAGTTCGATGTATTTGATGTAATACATTCATATCTGTCCACTTTGCAGTTTACTACAAAACGACTAATTCAAAGAACCTGTCTCTTCCATGTTTTAGTAACACAAGCACACTGTCAATATCATTGCCTAAAATTATTTACTGTTACAAGCATTGCGTTGTGTGTTAAAAGACTATTTTAACAGTGAAGAATAAAGTTAAATTGGTAACACTTAAAACAGAAGATATATCAGACTTATGATTATATTGATTAGCTGTAAAATCATACTGTGTTGCAGCATTTCCCAGATTAGAACTAGTATTTAAATAAGTGGAAAGAACTAGCATTCTGGATAGTTACATCGCGCGATAGTTTCAATGGCTGCTTCTATACCCTTTCTCAATTTGTTCTTCTTACTTTTATATTTTCATATTCCCTGACAATGTTTCTGTGTTCTTCGAGCAAATTATTCATCTCCCCAAAGTAGGAACATGTAAGCGCAGAATTTTTGGATTTTGGATTTGAAGTATTTACGTAATATGAACTTAGCAGGTGGTTTTTTCCTAGTGCATAATTTTACGTAATAACTGTCTTTTCAGCACTCAAATAAAATTGCATTTGCTTTTCGAATTTGTTTCTGGCGTTCTCCTAAGTCTAATTGCAGTTTTAAAGTAGCTTCCCCATACTAGGCGACTTCCTCCTACAAAAACTGATTTAGGCTTTCCTTTCTTATTTTGATCCATCTGCCTTACAACATATCGATAAAGACTGTTTCTCAACCAACTAAAAAGAATATAAGGTTAGTGTCACCTACAGCTTGAGGCGATAGCCAAATGATTTGAATTGCTTTGGGATAGTGCAGAAATACCGCCACTGTTCCATAAATTTTGAGCAGATGAGTACATCATGGCGATCACCCTATCGCAGTCCAGTTCACCCCACCTCGCTCGGGGTTAATTCCCCGGAGGCTTGGGGTGATCGTAAGACCTGGCCACTAATCAACTTGACCCTTGAGGGTCCTACCCTTGCTTGATACCACAGCCCACTATGTAAATATGGGCCACCCCCACCTAGTCACGCATTCCAGAATAAAACACTGGAAAACTTTAAAATACGAAATCTACTACAATGTTGGTAACTAAAACTGTGCTGCTCTCTGTAAAGCAAATCACACGTTCTGAGAGTAAGATGCAAGCTGGAACTTCAGGGAATTCTCTCTGTTTTCATTGTTTGAAGTGAATAAAATGAACACAATTTGTATATAGTATCCGCCCTCCTATATCCAGCTTTCCCTAAGCACCACAGAAGAAATTTGGAATAAACTTGGCACTGGTGTCTAAACAAATCTATCGAGGGTATTTCATATTCATTCATATTCACCCACATCTTCGAAAGAGGTAAAGGTAAAGCAACCCCATTACAGGCCTGGACAGGCCCTGAGGGGTCCAGGAGGTTGAGGCTCCCAGATTTCTAGACAATCGGCACATGAAGGTGGTAAGGTTGTCAGCCCTACGCACCGGCCGCCTTTACCCCCCAGGAAATATTCCTGGTACTCATTTCTGTTAGAGGCTGAATTGACCCCAGGGCCACAGTGCGACCGAAATGATTATGTCAAGGAATTAATTCCAATGACACCATCGGGAATCGAACCCGCGACGTTCCGGTTTGTAGCGTAGTGCCTCAACCACCGCGCGCCCCACATCTTCGAAAGAAGTCGCTCTAAAAATCCACCTTAATAACAACAATGTCTTCAAAAGTTATCAATCAAAACTTCGCACATAACGTAAAATTTTAATCTCAATAACTACATCCTACCACAAGCACTATACATAACTATAGATATAGATATATAATTGCACACACTCAGGAACAGATTTTACGAAGTCGCCACTCTGTAATTTTATATTCTATAAAAATTACTTTACAATTTTCAAAATATGAAATATATTTCGTCGAAACGTTTCATTTTTCTACATTACGTGACAAGTACTGGGGCTACCTAGAATATTAAGGTGGCAACGATATTTATTATTATTATTATTATTATTATTATTATTTACTGCAATTGGGTTTTCACCTGGTGGCAGTAGTTTTCACCCGGTGGCAGTAGTTTTCACCCGGTGGCAGTAGTTTTCACCCGGTGGTAGTAGTTTTCACCCGGTGGCAGTAGTTTTTACCCGGTGGCAGTATTGATAATACTGACTATACGTTGTTAATAAGTTGGTAGGGAGGGTAGCCTCTAGGCCACAGCATAAACATTAAGCATTAAACATTTCACAAAATACTGTCAATTTTGTAATACACTTACCTTATTCCAATTTTATCAAATAATGCAACCAACAACTTACACAACGTCGTGCATTACAAACATATTTATTATTTGTAACAAACATATTTGTGACCAATGAATCTTGTACCTCTGTGGCTGCGTTATTTGATATTTCTCGAAGGTCAAATTCTTCGGTTCCCTTTCCTCTAAAATATAGCAGACTAAACAGCCTCATTTAAATAGACGTTATTTAAATAACACAATGCTGACTGGGGGATTAAGCTAATAAAATTTGAGAACGTACTGTATATTACATTTCGTTCTATTTGGTACTGTAGGGAGTTACGTTGCAGCTCAGTGTATACATGTGAGAACAAAACATCAAGACAATAGCATGTGGAGGGCAGTTGTGAACGTGGGAATTACCTCCGGGTTCCATAAAACGGGTATTTGTTGGCCAGCTGAGTGACTTGCAATGCATATATTTATGCTGAGCGTTTATTCACTTAGAAATATTTTAGATTTAATAGTTATACGTTACAACCAATCGTCTCACAAATTGAACACCATCTACATTTGCTATGAAGTAAGACGCCACTAAGCTGTGCAAATACGCAAAATGTAGGACCTCCTTTATCGGTGACTTCGGCATTGCAGCTGCCACTAGATGTACCGGTGGATGTAAGCGTTCTAAGCGATAAAGCTGCCATGCTCGGAGAATCAATAAAAGAGGATCGCTGTAGTAAGTAATTGGTCCAAACTCAATCGCCCATATCAAAGATAAGTTTTAATAAAACTCAACACCGCAAATAACAATTTCTGGCACGTTGGCAAAGAAAAGTTGCAGAAAATGCAACTACTTCCTTTGCCATGTCTGTCCGCACGTAACGACTCGAGAACCACTGATCGGATTTTTACGAAACTTGACGCTCAAGGTTTTTGCTAAAACACGTTCGAAGTTATTTTGCTAAAATACGTTCGAAGTTATTTTGCTAAAATACGTTCGAAGTTCTTTTGCTAAAACACGTTCGAAGTTATTTTGCTAAAATACGTTCGAAGTTCTTTTGCTAAAACACGTTCGAAGTTCTTTTGCTAAAACACGTTCGAAGTTCTTTTGCTAAAACACGTTCGAAGTTCTTTTGCTAAAACACGTTCGAAGTTCTTTTGCTAAAACACGTTCGAAGTTCTTTTACTAAAACACGTTCGAAGTTCTTTTGCTAAACCACGTTCGAAGTTCTTTTGCTAAAACACGTTCGAAGTTCTTTTGCTAAAACACGTTCGAAGTTCTTTTGCTAAAACACGTTCGAAGTTCTTTTGCTAAACCACGTTCGAAGTTCTTTTGCTAAAACACGTTCGAAGTTCTTTTGCTAAAACACGTTCGAAGTTATTTCCAGATCTGATAAAAACAACGGATGCTTCAGTCCACGGCACACGCGTTTCTGCGCGAATCTACAGCGCTAATGCTTAAGTAGGCTACTCACAGGAGCGAAAAATGTTAGAGAAGAGTTCAAATAGGCCGCTCTTTTTCCATCAGTCTTGCAATTTCTTGAGGCGATTAAAACAAAAACGTGCGAATGGTTCACAACTGACACAATACGCATACATTTGCTGACTTGTGTGCTACTTACTAGGCTAGGCACATAAAGCAGACGGTAATCAGTGACAGGAGACAGAAATTATGAATTATTAATTTAGTTAGTTCATTGGTTTTAAAAGTTTGTAACACCTAAATTTGTCTATAATGGTGCCATATATGAAGAACTGCTAAAACTTACTGCAGAAGCAATACATACCTAATTTCGTTGTGAATGTAATGTATCACAAAATGGTATGTCAAGAAATATGGTATACCTGCGGAGTACCCCTGCTGCAAAGAGGAGGAACTGATATCTTACGGAATTTAGTGACGTTACGTTCCAGAACGAATAAATGAGAGCAAATTCACAGCAAAGCTGACACAGTACGCTGACTCCAGCACAGTTACAACATCGATGTGGTAAACACACGGATGTCACGTCAGTAGTCCATGAACTTAAGAGTGTAGGCTGCGGTAAGACAATGCCTTGCTGTGCTGAACAACGTCTCTTTCATTTCACAGACAAGAAAAGTGGCGGATATTGCTGCGTTATGCTACACTTTAACTTGTTCACAAGCTTAATGAATAACCAAAATACCGCGATATTATTACACATTTCACTCCGGTTCACATCTGTTAATAAAAGTTGTATTATGTATTTGGTTACGGAACTTGTTACTTTCAGATTTATTTCTTAATTTAATGTTATTTATTCCTATATGAATGGAACCTAAAAAAGCATTATGCGTAATTTAGCGCAGTGTCAGATCTAGCTACTATACTGCTATGAACTTCAAGCTTATTTTCAGTCCTTGCAGGCAAACACCGGGATAGTAGGCCTATTTCAAATTATACCATGTTCAGTTGACCATAATTTCCAAATCATTAAAATTCGCCAATAATCCTAACATTATACGCTGCATTACCCGAGACATGGACACAGTCGTTCTAACTAAACCACAAATACAGCAAACACAAACATTTGGAAATTACGTGAAGCTGAACACTCACCTCCATTTATTGCCGAGATAAGAATGCGTGGCACAATTTCTCCACTCCCCAACATGACTTCATGGCGTATACGCAGATGACGTTACCATATATAATTACAAAAATAAATAAACCGACATGATCAGCTCTAACGCTTTCAAATTCAGTAACATTTTGTGGGTAATTCCCGGTAAATCCCAAGAAACGTGTAGGCTTATGTAGACACCAACACGTTCAGTGAAGGCACGCACTTCCCCAAGTGAATGTGGAGCTAAAACTTTCTTCAACCTACAGAGTAATCCCGTCACGACAAGGATTACTGGAAGTATACAATGTATGAAACATTATTTAAGTCTACCAGCTAAAAAAAAAAAAAGTTTGCTTTGGCTGTATTCTTCAAATACTTGTCATTCAAATCACAATTTTGTGTCGCCGGAAACAAGAAATGTGCGAAAATTAAAATTAAAGAGCGGTGACTCTGAAAACTGATGTCTAAACACATGCTCTGTGATTGGGTAGAAACTAAAAACATGTCGGAGAAACCTGCTGCCTTAATTACCTCAACTACCAGCAGATTTCATCATGGTATTGTAGGTACACTATCGGATTTTATTTAGGTTCTAACTCTCAATATATGAAATAATAATAATAATAATAGTAATATGCAATAATCTGTCTCTTACATTTATTCTGATATGAAAAAAATAACTCAAAATTAATTGTCCTTTCTTTTTTCAGAAACACCAGTTAATCAACGGCAATGTCATTCATCGGGACTTTGCAATCATTCAAAATTAACTCATCACTGTTTTCCCAAACAATAACCACTTTGCACGATAATACCAAATTTCTGTATTTATAAGCTGCTTCACACTAAATCCATGTTTAAGTGACATTTTACAAAACAGAAAAATGTTCGACCCTTTGAATGTAATTAGAAATCCAGAACAACTCTCAAGAAACAGGCTGCAGCTCCTCACAAGGACCAAAAGGTTAATGCTGGTCAGTAAATTAAACATAGTTTATAATAATAATAATAATAATAATAATAATAAGAAGAAGAAGAAGAAGAAGAATATGAAAGACATAAAAGTAATATAATGATGGCCTTGTATGGTTACCACTCTGCTCTAAATATTAAGAAATCATAAGAATCGATTTAAAGTATAAATCTTTTAGAACTAAGGTATAAATCAATGCTTGTACCTAAACACCACATCACGAATATGCTGTGTATTTTCCTTTAAATGTAAAGTGATTTCTGAAGACCGGGCGGTGGCGTATTTGAAAAACACCTGAAGTCCGCACATTGAGACTCACTGCCACTGATGTATATTAAACTCACGATCATCTTAGACACACCGAAGTCCTATCAATGTAAGCGTCTTGTGCTCAGCTCCACGATTTTCAGACAGCTGTGTGGTACGACTGACCGCGCGGCGCGGACTGACGCGGACGTCTGGCTGTGTTCGCGGACACACTGCAGCTCTACCGCCGTCTGCATACATTTATCTACACCGCCCTTCCTTCCCACCTCAGATACGTCTAACTCCAAGAAGCAGAATTCTTGAAAACCTGACATTCGCTTAGCTGGTCACAACATTCCCCGCGTGCTATTAGATCCGATGGTTTCTTAAACTGTCCATAAGAGACTAACGAACGCGTTGGTTTAAGGGGTAAAATTTGACCTAAATTCAGGGTGAAGGGTTCGAATCTCGACCTCGACAGAGACTATAATTGCTGAGATTTTCGAGGTTTCCTACAATTTCTTAAGGAAAATGCCTGGAAAATTTATTTCATTAGGCCACAAACTCTCCAACCCATTATTCAATAACATCCAATCATTCCACGCTATATAGGATTAGTCTGAGTCAATGATAGCTTCCTTGACAACCTACAAATACATATGTTCTCTAACCGACACCTTGAGCGAGATGAATCCAATGAATTATACTATATACACGCAAGGGTCTCTTTTGTGTTCCCTTCCCTCCAAATTTTCCAACCAAAATTCATTAGTCACTCAATAATTCTCCCCACACCTGCTACTTGTCCCGCCCAATTTTTGATCCCGAAGGTTCACACAGGGCACGTTTCGAAAACACTCTAATTACTCCAGTATACGTGTTTTGACTTTGCTGACTTTGCAATTTTCATACGTCACTTTACCTCAGCTATTACCCCGAAGTTTGCTACTCGAAGCAGTCACCCGATTAGTTTCATTGCTCTCCTAAAACATTTATTTGGTTTAACGACGTCGTACATGTCACGCTATATATCGTTGAATTGTAGGATAAGTGAGACTGCTGCATTCTGGGACTTGGTGTCATAGATAAGCAGCGATGCTTCTGAGGGTCCTGCTTCCACCATTGTCTCTCTCCCAGAAGTCAGAATTCGTCAGTTACGTAAGTGTTCGGTAGCCCAGCCTACACTACTACACAGAACATAGCGTTCCGCGCACGACTCATAACGAATACTGCACACAATTCTATTCCTACGTATCTGTCGGTACTTTCATATAGTTTTCGTGAAGAACTAAAAGACAGATATTGAATGCGTCTGTATATCTGTCGCATGTGACCAATCCTTGGCATCGTCGCCATGTTTGCAATACTTCACTTGTAAACAGTACTTCCTGCTTCTTTCACAGGTATGCTTAAGGTTTATCTCCACATTCAATTTCACATGCCTAACTGCAATAGTTCATTAGTTTTCGCCACGAAATCATACCTAATGCAATTCTTCGCAAGGCAGCGATATTGTGTTTTATATTGTCCAAAAGTCACCTTAACAAAAGCTTTACGTTTTCCTAACGTCTATCACCATATATCGCTTCAAACCCTAAGAAAGTGACATGTGCCTTACACTTCTCCCCCATGCTTGCCGGGCTGCATAAAATAAAAAAGTATGACGTTAGGGGGACTTACAATAGCATAACCTTCATAAAGAAGTTATTAAACATCAATACAGTGGCTCAGAAGTTTAACAGAACACACACACACACACAGAGTATGGTGTTCTCATAATTCAAATCCTTTCTCTTTGAGAAAAGAAAGTATGCTACAAAATTCTATCATGCCTTAATAGAACGTGCGAATATATACAGCCAGTTCGGCACTAACAAGTCACAGAAGACAATTCGAAATGTGCCTGTTGTCTAATAAGTGAAGAGGAGAAGAAGAAGAAGCAGACACTACCTCTCAACTCGAATTGTTGAAAACTGAGCTCTCCTTTTGTTCTTATCTATAGTGTCAGTAACTTCTATGTGTTGAGAAAACTGCATGACTATGTCAGGCCCATTCCAGTTATCGCAGACACGGCTTTGTTTGGGACGTTGGTCTGCTTCACAGCTGGACTTAATCAAGAGTGGCTGATAGAGTAGCATGCGGTAAGCATATAACTTTGTTTCGTATGGAGATTTTCTTCTTTTTTTTCGAATAGGGATAAAATCTATTGAAAAAAAGAGTTAAACAAATTTTATACTCGCATTTTCTTCCACTGTGCTGCAACCTAGTACCAGTATTTATATATATAATACGAGTTTTAAGACAAGACCGACTGACCGGCTGGCTGAATATCTTAGCAAGACACAGCATCGTCACAGATCGGCCGTGCCATAGCAAAGGTGTTAAGGACACTGTCAAAGATCATACAACACCGTTGACACATGAAGCACTGGTGGAATGACACTGACTGGACAACACCAAAATCGGTCTCGCTGCCAACTTGTCCCCCACACAACCCACATGAACAAGCCTGGGATCGGACTCGGGCCTTCGCTTAGACAGACTGACAAATAATCGTCACAGAGTTTGAATTTTAAAACAGGAGCTACATAACAAATATTGTGTTAAACAGAATAAGAATCAGATTACAAACACAAGCCGTTAAAAAGCAATTGCTAGTTATTCAGATTAACAAAATTATGAGACGCAAATGCACATAACTGATTGTCAGTATTGAATCAGTCTCATGTGTATGGAACGAAATAAGCATGTAACGGGATTGCTTTGTCTTTATTATACATTGAAATATCTTTTATGACATCGGTGTATACAGTCTCCGTGACAGTGCAATTCCGCAAATCCCTTATATTGAGTTCCCCAGCTTTCAAAATGCGGTGAAGTAAACACTTCGTATATCGACCCTGATTTCTAGACCATGTTTACGCTTGACGTCTGTCACTTCCAGTTTTATCAGTTTCAGGTCTGAAGTTCTGACAGCGGTGTTGATGAACAGTCAAGTCTGCTGGGACGTTACGCTCTGTCGACTGGTAAGTAGTTACCGAAGTTTCGGAGGAATGTAGAGCTTCTGTCTTCAGGTTCAAGCAAATCGAGGCACCACGCTCCTCAGAAACATCGGTAACTATTTGCCAGTGGACAAGGCGAAGCATCCCAGGATATTACATCTTTACCAGTGTAGTCTGTGTGCTAGTACTGTCCACTATTTTGTTTATAAAAATTATTAATAAAACAAAAAATCCTCTCGGGACTAAGCCGGTGCAGTACAGCAGTACAAGTACTGTGCGTACACATTTGTGGTTGTTCCACTCATTGCTGTCCTTACCCAAAGAATAGACAACCAGTTTGTGTCTTGGTTTGCTCGAAATTCAAAATTACTACCCCTAGCAATTTTTCTGGGTTGTTCTCATCTTCACTTTCGGGAATATCGTCATGAAAATGTTATGCCAACCATTAGGATCATATCGTCATGAAAATGTTGTGCCAACCATTAGGCTCATATCGTCATGAAAATGTTGTGCCAACCATTAGGCTCATATCGTCATGAAAATGTTGTGCCAACCATTAGGATCATATCGTCATGAAAATGTTGTGCCAACCATTAGGCTCATATCGTCATGAAAATGTTGTGCCAACCATTAGGATCATATCGTCATGAAAATGCTGTGCCAACCATTAGGCTCATATCGTCATGAAAATGTTGTGCCAACCATTAGGCTCATATCGTCATGAAAATGTTGTGCCAACCATTAGGCTCATATCGTCATGAAAATGTTGTGCCAACCATTAGACTCATATCGTCATGAAAATGTTGTGCCAACCATTAGACTCATATCGTCATGAAAATGTTGTGCCAACCATTAGGCTCATATCGTCATGAAAATGTTGTGCCAACCATTAGACTCATATCGTCATGAAAATGTTGTGCCAACCATTAGGCTCATATCGTCATGAAAATGTTGTGCCAACCATTAGGCTCATATCGTCATGAAAATGTTGTGCCAACCATTAGGCTCATATCGTCATGAAAATGTTGTGCCAACCATTAGGCTCATATCGTCATGAAAATGTTGTGCCAACCATTAGGCTCATATCGTCATGAAAATGTTGTGCCAACCATTAGGCTCATATCGTCATGAAAATGTTGTGCCAACCATTAGACTCATATCCTAACTGGAAGCCATACTGTTACGCCTATGAATATACAAGGAAAAAGAACCACAGCGAGAGAAATTAACAAGAAAGTAAACACATTAGTGCACGGAGATTCATAAAAATCACCATAGATTTTGCGATAAATAAACATAAGTTACGACAGCTTTAATCTGTAACAAACATTAACACGACTAACAAAACCTTTTAACATTTTAACACGTGATCATCCGAGTCACACTGTTACACGAAGGTACAATGCACAACTAGCAGCTGTCTTATGAAGGCCCAATACTGACCATGAATGTCAGTAACATGCCGCGCGAACACCAGACGGCCGTCCACACGTGTCCGTGTCCGTGTCCGTGTCAGTGTCCGTGAATAGAATACAGACACAAGAAGCTCACAAACAAAATCTGTATCCATGTGTCTACAGGTAGCAGAAAAGGATACTATGTTATGTAGGCCTACATGGGGCAAACACAAGAAAGATGCAAAAGCTATATATTTTTTCTTATTATCGAAATAAAACTGGCGGGTTATATTTTCATCTTGTGGTTCAGTGTTACACTTTTATGGACTTTATTGGCTTCCTTGAGAAATTTAAGGTCGCTCTTTACTTTCGCTTGTTGGTGAACTTGCGACATGGAACAACGAAACAGATTCTAGTTATGGCCCTCACCCTAAACTGGAAAGACATACTATCCAGACGGCCGGGTAAAGTAATTTGAATATATTTATATATATACACACATATACATATATATATACATATATATCCCCTCATGCTGTTGCATACAGTTCTAGTTCTATATGTACATTATTCTCTTATTTTTTAGAATGCTTCCTTTTGTCTCTATCAAGACCTTATTAAATACACAGTCTACATAGGCTATGTTAAAATTGTCTGATGTTACCCCACACTTTTAAATGCTAGCCGTGTTTCTAATCGTTCGTTCACAAACAATATTTCGTACCTAGGCCGATTGTGTAAGTGTATGTATGGTCCATCCCTTCGCCGAATTTCACACACCTAGCTCCAATGTGTTATTAGTTGTCGCCATCAAACCGAAAGCTAAACACATTTTCGGAAGGCTGCCATGTTACTGTTTTACGTTCTACGAAAACATCGCCTTCACAAAGTTGCATATGTTTCCATAATCTGTTACCATGCCTACCCTAATTGGCGGAAACGTAAGGGAAGTGGCGCTAGTGTCACTAAGGCTCCTCATGTTCGCTGGTCTGCTGTGTTGTTATTGCAGATTTTAGGAAATTAAAAGATCGTTCTTTGGTATCTCCTACCTGCATAACGTCCTTACGAAATTTGGTGAAAATCGTCGAAGGGTATAAGAAGTTAATTTAGACAGAGCATCGTACTCCAAGAAATCTCCTTTTTTTCTCTCTCTCTCTCTCTCTCTCTGTCCAGGAAAGAAAGCAGGGCTGAATTATTCGTTTCGAAATGCGGGGAACAAACATGAGCCGTGATTTGAAGTACATAAAATACACAAATTGTTTAAATTTGTGTTTTTAACATGTTATTCTAGGGTTCACTGGGTCACTGAAATCGTGATTGGCGGATCATATAGCACACGTAGGAAACTTGAGAAATGAATACGAAATCTTGGTGGGTGGAATTGGAGACTAAGTATGTTGGAGGATAATGAAGGGAAGAGGTGTGAGGTCGTGTTTAAAGCACGGTGCAGTGGTGGGTTTCTATGGAAGAGAAAACGAGTTTTCTGGGTTCCATAAGAAGAGGAAAATTTCGTGGCTGGCTGGACAGCAATTAGCTTTCCCCCCAAAAAAAAGTCTTGCAATGTGGAGTTATTGAATTGGTGCTGTGTTCGTGCTTGATAAATGCCAAAACACTCGACTAGTAAATAGTTATCATGCGTCATGGACATGAAAAGCTGAGTATATTTTGCATGCGTTCTTAGCAACGTGTTTAGAATTTTCTACCAAATAACATGCGCCACATATAATATACTTTTCTCGAAATACGCCATACAGTTTCTTGATAATAATCATTCATTTGGCAAAACTGAGAACAACGGAACAAAATACGTAATGTGCGTAGAACGAACCATTGAGGCCTGTTCGGACCTTTGCGTCCTCATCTTTTCTCCGCTGCTCACATGATTTAGTCCACTACGGTCACACATTTTGTTGTTGCTCTCTTTTGGATATAGATAATTATCATTATTATTATTGTAGTATTTTATTTTTCTTTGAAAAACTTAATCATTTATATGTCCATATTAATTTTGTTCTCTTGAAATTAATCAGTCATACATAACCTCAAAACTTCAGCCCGACGAAATGTTTTGAAATGTATGACTTACAAACAATATTTCGTACACAATACCTACTAAATATTATTATTCAATGTATTTTTGTTATAATTACACGGCGTGTAAATCGAGTCTTTTGTGCATTATCACGTTCGATCAACTAAACGTGTTTTTTTTAATTTGCTCTACAACTGTTTCCTGAAACTGTTTTCATTTCGGGGGGGGGGGGGGAATTCAGCGACCTACTTACGTCTCCACGTGAAGTGCTTGATACTTTTGTCAGATTTAATCAAACTTGAATTGTGTCGACAAACTTAAAAACGCCCTCAATATCAAGCTTCTCAAAAGTCCGTCCAGTCGGAGCCAAGTTGTTCGATGCGGACAGACGACAGACGGACAGACATGACCAAGCTAATAGTCGCTTTTCGCAATTTTGCGAACGCGCCTAAAAAAATTAGAAACGCAGATCCTCAAGGATAGTGAGAAAATTCAATTGTATCTGTGGGTTAGATATGTTCAGCAGTAATACAGACACTACAGCAGTAATACAGACACTACAGCAGTAATACAGACACTACAGCAGTAATACAGACACTACAGCAGTAATACAGACACTACAGCAGTAATACAGACACTACAGCAGTAATACAGACACTACAGCAGTAATACAGACACTATTGCAGCAATTTTGTCATTAGTTTTGTACATTACTGCACATTTAATCTTCATAAAATACCAGCTGTTTTAATCCATTTAACCCATTTTTGGCTGACCACGTAGATGCTGGAAACACGTGCAGGACAGGTGAGACTTCATTTAATTGTCATATATGTAAAGTGCTTACAGCTCATTTCTACTAAATGGTGTACAATATATCAAAACACAACTGTTAGATATTGGTTTTATACACAATTAATTGATGTATATACTCCCTGATGATGATCTCGTAGGGATCGAAACATGTGTTGGGGTCTATTATTTTAATATAAATAATAGTAATAAGCGTATTGTGCATTTAGTTGGTTGTTAAAAAAATATTAGTTTGACACTTCATTTGCGACGCATACCAACCTTGCAATTTTTGCCCCGTCCCTTACAAAGACAATTCCACAAGCTTGCAATAAACAATATCTAAACGCTCTCAAGGAAGGCCACTTTTATGTAGCTACACCCCCTCCGCCTCAACCCGCGCGATTACCATTGTAAGTTATTGATTTACTGACGCTGACCGGTAGATGGCAGAAAGTGACCAGTGGTCAGCAGAAACTTAAAGGCGAGCAGTACCTCCCAGCGGCAGAAATGGAAACTAGAAAGTACAGCAAATGCACATACAGCACCACGAAAAGTCACGCCACATACATTTAAATATTAATTAGTGGCTGTAGCTGAACCGGTTCAACTGACGACACCAGCGCAGAACCAGTGCAGGTCATGTGATTTTGTAAGTGTCACGCTATCCGTCTTTCAACAGCCGCAGTGCAAACAAGCTTTACTTCTTCATAAATGCAACTTGCGAAAATACACGCAGAGACACATTTAGCGATTTCCTTCACTGATGAAGCATAGTCTGACGTTAGCCGATATATTAATAGACAAGACAGCAGTATATGGAGACTGAAAATCCCTCGTACTTTCCATGGAAGACCGTTACACCCTGAGAAGTCGGAATGTTACGTTACTGATGCAGGATAATTGGTGCGATTTTGTGCAGAGCGTTACCAAGAACTGATTGTGAATTTAACATTTTTGTTGGAAGTTGACAAACGAGACTGCTGGTGTCAACAAGATGTGGCTACGGTACATACAGCAAATTGACAGTGCTAATATGCACAAATTCTTTCGCAATCGCATTATTTCTCGAAACTTGTTGCCCTCGAACCCGGATCTACCACCATCGGATATCTATCTTTGGATTTCTGAAATAATCCATGTTTCGTGCAATAAGACAAATCATATATATATATATGTATATATATATATACTGCACTATAATTAAATTCAAGGATATACAAACATGTGGCAAATTTCCTACATGTTTCGGCCTTTTCCGGCCATCTTCAGGGAGGTATTCAACAAAGAAAAATACCTTAATGGTTAGTTATATCATAGATACGCAATAATAGAGTTAAAATACAAACATTAAAATGGTTACAATATTTAAAAAGCATTGTACAGGGTGTGTATTGTGATAGTTATTATTTGAGTTGCAAACGAACATCTGTTGCAGAAATTCATCCTCGTTTTCATGGATGTCCCTGTGTCTGCTGTGGTTGTTTAGGGTGTATCACCATGGAAGAATGTGCACTGTTTGTTGAATACCTCCCTGAAGAAGGCCGAAACATGTAGGAGGTTTACCACATTTGTATATTGTGCCTAATTATAGTGCAGTTGATGGTGTCTAGATATATATATATATGGTGATCTATCTTTGGGTTTTTTTAAATAGAATATGTATAAACGCAACCCGCAAAAAAGTTCAGCTTGTGACATTTCTTCATTGAGGTATATCACAGACATAGCTGCAAAGGAATATGAAATCCTGTAAGTCAGCATTGATAAACATGACGAAGGTAATTCAAGGTTGTGTCTTGACGGTCAAACTAATATAAAAACTATCAAAATGCACAGGCAATATAACAGCAATCAGTCACCTAAAGAAGACAACAGCGCCTACTCCCGAAACGTCTTGTTTATTTTATATAAAAGCAATTCCATTACAGGCCTGGACAGGCCCTTAGGGTTCCAGGAGGTTGAGGCTCCCAGATTTCTAGACAATCGGCACATAAAGGTGGTAAGGTTGTCAGCCCTACGCACCGGCCGCCTTTACCCCCCAGGAAAGATTCCTGGTACTCATTTCTGTTAGAGGCTGAGTCGACCCCAGGGCCATAGTGCGACCGAAACGATTATGTCAATGAAAACTTCCAGTGACACCATCGGGAATCGAACCCGCGACGTTTCGGCTTGTAGCTCAGTGCCTCAACCAACTGCGCCACCGCGTGCCCCCTGTTTATTTCATATACCTGTGTGTAATTTGACTGCACCGTATAGATTCAGGTACTGTCACAAACCGTTATGGAGATCGAAGCCACTGAAGAGAAGCAGCCTTCGAGCTTAATTATCACACTATGAACATATGTGAAGCAGAGAAAAGTATGCAGATAAATAGTCCAATTGCTTAACTCCGCCTTGGCCTACCTTGAATATGAAGAAATCGTTTTTCTTTCCCGAGGTCCTCTAGTAACTGAAAGCAATTTATTTGAGGCCTATTGCACAGTTAAAATAAATATTCGACTTCGATCAGACAAAGCACTGAAACGTAAGCGGGTTTACCCCAACTTAAGAGTTAATTATACTTCAGAAGTACTTTACTTTGAAATTCGGGGTTGAAATCTTCATCCCCCTTTCTAACCCGTGTGCCCTTACATAACCCTCAATGTCCAATTACACTCAACAACAAGCTTCATTCCATAAAACCTTGTAAAGAACCAATGTAGCTAGTGCTTTGAGGGTGACAATTTGACATCCCCTAAAGATTACCTCATCCATAAACTTTAGATTTATCGCAATGCGGGGTAGGATTGCAAACTCTTCCACCCTCAGGGGGTTGGTTACCCTCCAGCAGTACCATCTTCTTCACCCCTAACCCATAATGGAATTCTTTAATAACAATCCAGCCATTAAAGTCAGGCAACTTGAAAACAAAACAGTTATATTATTGGTTGTTCTAGAAACAACTGTGTTCGTTTTTTAAAAGCGCCAAAGCCGATATCACAAGATGACTTCTTGCACTTATCTCTTAATGAATCGATGGAAATAATTACTTCTGGAAATTTCCGCTCTGGTAGGAGGATCGAAGAGAAGAAACCCCCTTTATCTATCCTATCGTGCGTCCAAACAAAGAAAGATTTAATGTTCGATTTATTATTTGGCCTCTCGCTCCTTTTTTTTTCTTTCT